>JAJTTY010000040.1:63688-187150 GCA_036971295.1 Dactylellina cionopaga | reverse complement strand
TAAAAAAAAAGGGAAAAGGTTTCCCAAGACTGTTTTGGTAAACCCAAAAATATTAAATCCTAAGCAAAACCAGACTTTAAACCTAACATAACCAATACATCTAGCACATAAGAAATACCTCTCTTCTAAACTCACCCTCCATATCATTGCTACCTCTATAAGAGAAGATTTGCTAGTAAATATTAGCATATACTCCACATATAAAAAAACAGGCATTTATTTTACTTACCAATCACATAATTAACAACCACAGTTTTCAGACCCACCAAGACCTGCACACAAGCATAGGTCTTTTAGAACCACATATGCTCCTGGACAGTGAAACCTCCTACTAATGGTGGTGATAATAGTAGAAATGGTGCAACACCAGGCACAAAAAAAGGAGGCACCAGAAAATTGGCTCTGTAGAGCTAAAGATACCCAACATGGGCAAAATTCTTTGGGGGGATAACAACAGCAAAGAAAAGATCATAATCTAGAAATAACAACCCTCCAAAAGTAAGATTCCCCAATAAAACCCCAAGCCATAAAAAACAAGCTCCCATCTCAATAATAATAAAGCGAGGGGGTATCACTACAAAGCAAGCATTAATAGTTTACCCAACCTATTAGAGTTACCTCTATTTAAAAGACATAAGCAAAATAATAGACTTATTGAAAGTGCAAGATGCATCTGCACAAGAATAAGGCTCGTATTTCAATCGATCATTTGCTGATGATCACACATAGTGAACATGGCAATTATGTTCTAAATTGGTGCAGCACTTTTGATAAAGAACTGCCATCTTGTAGGTAACAGCAGGAGTACAAACAGCATGCTCTAAAATAAAGTCAACAATGTCTGCATTGGAAAGATTGCTGCTGAAAAGAGCAACTACACCATCGCCAGGAAAAGCAAGGGCAGTTATTTTAAAAAATATATCAAATTTTAGAAGAAGGGTCTTCTTAATTCAATGGAATACTTCAATTATATAAAATAAAATAAAGAAGAAAGAAATCAAAAATGAAAATTTAAAATAGATGAAAGGTCTATATATGCCAGAGAGATGCTTTAAAGCATGACCACACTCTATAGCAGTGCTGTTACCCTACCTCTCAGCTTTAGCAAACCAGAGAGCGAATATAGAGCAGCCTAGTACCATAGCCAAGAGGTATAATTGTAACAAGCTGCTAAGCGCTAGGAAAAGCAACTATAAAGCAAGCTCCAGAAGCTAACATCACATATATAATCTCAAAAAGATCAACAGCGCTTATTCATAAAAAGCATAGCACAAAAAGTGCAACTCCATGAATAGAATAAGCATAAAAACAAAATAATCTAAAATATAAAAGTAATGACCCTATATATAGAGCACTAGTCATGAATAGTCTTTATATTAACCTAGATAAGCGTATAGTGTTAATATAAAAGTTATCCTTTCACACCAATGTCTAAAAAAGTGCACAACGCTAACATTAACTTACTTAGAAACACAACAGCGCCTAAATTAAAGCATGCTCCAAAGAAAGCTGGAGACTTGTACAATTTCTAACAGAGGATTCTTGAGCACAGCAAGTAGTACAGTATAATAGAAATACCTCGCCTGATAAAGAGGTATTATCTATAAAAGTGCTCCAACACATAAAATGTAATGTTACAATTATAGAAGCTAAAGCCACCCTATGAAAGATTATGGCCATAATATTATAGAGGTCTGCAACTTAATAAGAAAGCACTAAGGACTTAAGCTTTCACTGCTTAAGAGACACCTCTAAGCAAAATTACTGCACATGAGCAACAGGAAGAGAAATCTCTCCCCATAAAAATATCCGAATTCAATAAAGACAAAAGTCCACTAATAAAAGGAACCCTACAAAAATAATAGAGCAAGCTTTATGAGAACTACACTGATGCCTTGCCATTGATTAAGCTGGAGTATTATTGTAGTGGTAGAACACTCAATAGCAGAGGCATCTATTGCCGGATCACCTGCTCTAAGGAGAGGTGGGTGGTAGCGAGTACCAAGCCTCGCTACCCTCATGCCTCCCTCTCTCAAAGCATCCTCTAGAATAGAGTCCAGACAAGGACACAACCATCAAGGTGTTTACCGCCGCCGCCTCGGAAAACCCTATTCATACAATAGAGAGACCTACATGCCCTCATGGGACTACGCTTATATAGAGCACACGAGCAGACGTTTCTAACATCAAGAAAAATTTAAATAAAATATATACTATTATTCAAAATACAAATAATAACATCAAACATCTTAGATCTAATCAAAGGCAAGTTGAGATAAAGTATTGGCTGTTGGCACCTCGACACCATCACTTCAAATCACATCAACCCAACCCACCCAAATTCATCATAATCGACTCGAAACTTCGGTATTTAACTTACACTACTCATAAAAACAACATATCCGAATTCCAGTTGATTCCGGACCTCCGTTATTACAATACACGTTAATCTATATTATCAAACCACACTTAAAATCGGGATAACTATAACAATTATTGGATTGAGTTTTAGATACTCAACAGCCTTAAAGCTTTATATTATAACTGGAAATAGAAAATATATATATACGCATATTATGGCCTTGAATTTTGATTACTTTTAAATAAAATAGGGTGTGCTATCGTTGAATGTTCAGTCGCTTTGAATTTGATGTCTACCGTATAGTTTTGCTGGAGAAGTGCTGCGTGTTTTTTTTGTTTATTTTTTGTCCCGCTTCTGCCGATGTCCCACTTCTACCAACAACATGTTATTTCACTAAAGTCATATCTACCATTAGCTGTTTTGATAGTACCATGGTCTCACTTTATTCTAACAAATGAGATTGCGAAACTGGAGGCTCGTGATAATCGTTCGCACTTTTGTCGAAGAGCTTTGAATGAATTGTAGAACTTTGAGGGATATTCCATTTGGTGTTGATTGATGATGCAGATAATGATATCTCTAAGATTTCAGAAACTCAGAACATGAAAAAAAAACCTAAAAATAAAAAAAACATTACTGTGCTAGCAAGGGTGTGAGGCCAACGCCACTTTGCAAGGGTGTGAGGTTAATATATCTCTATTTTAACAGTATAAACGCATCCATCATTTCTACTATCGAACTAGCCAAGAAGAACAAGGTATATTTTGATATCAAGCTCGACAAAAAAAAACCCCCCAAAAAAAGGTTAAGACGCGGTGACTTCGCCAAAACCCATGGCCGAATTACCATGAACTCACTTGCTCAACTGAGGACAAAAAATAGCAGCATGACGTTATGTTACAGGCTGTACTTATATAATATCTGCATAGAGCCTACCGAAAGTATATAGACTCTATTCCAAAGCAGAAACTGCATATCTCTGCATTTAAGAGGCACCGATGCGCTATGATTTGGACGGATGCTACCAACTTCCTTGGATTCCGAGTTATGGTGAATTGGAACAGGATGAATATCTAGCTTCATCATCCCCTTCTTATTTGCTTTTGGTTTTAATTCTGCTTTGCCAACCACACTAACCAAATAAATCTTGCCTTAATAATTTCGCCTCAGCCTCGACCCAAATTTCAAAGAGCAAAGTACGGAAACCTCCGCAAATTGGAAACGGAAAATCGCGGGGCAGAAGTCCCACTCGCTTGATCCGTTCTTCTTTTAGCTTAGTCTGCTTCTTTGTGGTATGCTATTTTGATAGAGATGGGCAAACCCGACATTCCGATATTCTTAAAACCCGCTATTCGCTTAACTTCTAAGTACAAGTTACTTAGCACACGAGATGCCCAGCTCATTTTAACAAAAGAAATAAACTTATTCAGAACATGTTCAAGAAATCGAATTTCCAAGCAGGTTACGACCCACATGCAAACAGACTAGTGTTATCGAATGTTTCGACCACGAGTTCTTGGCATTAATAACACCAATTATCGGGGTTTTTATAGCAGAGTATCTATTCTCTTCAGGTTTCAGGGGCCCGACTCTTGTACAGCTGAACAACACAATTTCATTTGGAAACAACATAAGTTTACTCCGACTACGCGAACAGAAAGCATTTCCCAGAAGCATTTCCCAGTTTTCCAAAGCTGCCGGCCTTCTGGTCTGCCGAAGTCTTTTACATGTCGGATCTCAGGGAAGCCCTTGAGAGACTTGGATTGACCCAGTATCTGGGGCGCCTTATCAAAGAGGGATTTGACCAGTGGGAAACCATTCTAGATAGTCAAGAATCAGACCTGTGAGCTATCCCTCCCAGTTTTGAATCTTAAATGATCCATTACGTGTCAATGTGTTTGTTGATTGAAGATCACTGTCGCTATCCTAACCAAGCCTCCTAACCAACGCATTGCTTGCGTCTAGAGTCTATATGGGGTTCAATTTAGGGCACCGTCGAGTAAGTTTGTTATATCTTTTCAATTGTTTCAGCACTTCGTTTCTCCGTTTCGTTGAAGGTTGCAGCCCCACTCCCAAGTGGGACCAGTCGCACAAACCGGCGACCTAACCCCAGAAATAATGCTGTCTTCTTGGGCAAAGTGGTTCTAATTTGCACCATCTTGCCATTATCAAAAGATCCTTCAAAGAGCGATAGCACGGGAGAGATCGTGGTTATACCAATCAGCGTACTCCGACGAGTCTAATGATGATCTCCATCAGTCCCCGTCGAAAGGCTTCACGCTCGATCACAAGGGGATCACCCAAACAAAACGCAAATACCATCGACATCCTCGGGTATGAATACTTTGGTCTACTAAACTTCTTCTTTATGAGTTGAACAGGCTGACGGGTCAATCAGCCTGATGAAAACGCGCCAGAAAAGCCAGCATCGGCATATGTGATGTTCGCCAATCGTGAGTTGCCCTGAGATGTTCGATTCCGGGACTTTCTCGCGAATCTTAACAGATAATTGTTAGTTGAATCACTAACACTTTCTCCTCTTCCTTCTTTAAGACATACGTGAGGAGCTCAAGGGCCAGAATCTCTCGTTCACCGATATAGCACGTTTAGTAGGCGAAAGATGGAAAACGCCTGAGCCGGAACAAAAGGAGCAATATCAATATCAAGCAACAATCATGAAGGAACGATACAATCAAGAATTAGCAGCGTACAAGAAGACAGACGGCTATAAACAGTATGCGAAATACCTATTAGAGTTCAAAAACGAAGAAGCCAATAAGGAGATTAAAGGTAATATGGTCGTTCGCCTCTCTTATCATACCCCTTCTTTGTTTAGACTTCAACTTACACAGGCCTTCTATAGAAACGCTATACACGCCAATCTCTGATATACCTCGAAAGCGCCTCAAGTCAAAATGCCTTCCAACTCAAGGTCCAATGCATGGTTTCTTGCCTGGCTCTAGTGCCGCTTCCGTAGTATCAGCTGGCGGACCGGCCGTGACCGCGAGTACGTCATCTCAATCGCAGCAGCAGTATCAGCATGCAACAGAAACTCTAGGCTATCAACCTGCGGTTTTTACTGCCGGCGACTATTCTTCCTCTCGGAACGGAACTGGAGGGTCTTGCACTCCATCATTCACCCAGCCATCCATCTCAGCTTCACATATGGCCAGCCCTACTCCGTTTGGAACGCCACCGACGGCAAGTGGCCCAGACGCAAGACAACATCCATTTGAACCGTTGTCAACTATATACGAGGTTGTGAAATTACAATCTCGTAGCAGCTCAGGCCGATCGACTCATCGGCAGTATTATTATCAGGGTTGGCAACCTCATGGTACTTGTGTAGGTGTCCATGCTGATTGTTTGGACCAAGGGATGATGCACCTGCCAAAGATTCAACCTCAGCCTCATGTCCAGCCAGTGCTATCATTTCCAAGAATACAGCAATCTCTTGGCAACTCACCATCTTTTCATTCGAGACGATCAGGAAGTGTATCGGCTACGTCATATCAACAGCAATATCCCACACTGCATCTGCTGGAAACATTGCCAATGCAAAATTCGATGAGCAGCAGTGACAGCTCCTCAGTAGCATCGCGGATGCCAGCAATGTCCTCAGACGGCGACAGACGCCTGATTCATGTTAATAGCTTTTGGATACTTCCACCGTTGCGAAACCCATGTCTGTTCTAAAGAGGCTCGTCAAGTTATTTTATTTGGCCGTTAAGAGGAGTAGTGCCAGCAGTAGCACATCCAGGGCATGGCTTTTGTCTCTTTAAGTCAGCTTCCTTCTCTCACTAAGCAACCATACAAGAACAAACTTGAAGAGATAGAGGCTCGACTGAGCATTTACTATCTCAGGAGCTCGAAATTTACCTTGAGTTGCTTTTGAAACTTTTGTTCGCCATATTGGTGTAAAGAGAAAGATCGTAGTTGAGATAATGAACCCTTAAGGGTTCAGGACAGGCCCAAGAACACGTTGCCAGCCGCAGAAACTTTTAGAAGTAGACGGTAACTGGCTAGTCTAGAAGTAGTCTCAAGGTCTGAAAGTTGCTACCTACAAAGGTGTATACGGCAAACCTAGGCCTATGAGATTCTCTTCGAAATAGCTTTGTAAGAGACCCAGTGCAAAATTATGTAAGATTATAGAGATAAGACAGTTAGCTTTATATCAACACCCAAGCATATCATCCCAGGACTAGCAACTTAGATACTACATCAAGACAACTTACTCCTCTTCTGCTTTCAACATCAAAATTCCTGCAAGAAAATTGCAATGTCTTTGCCACCTCCTGAACCTCGCCTTACTTTAGTCCTCGAAGTACTGAAAATCAAAAATTAAGTGCCAGAACGGCATCCAAAATTTATCAGGTTGCTTGAAAGATAATAATGTTGTGACAGTCTTGTAACTCGATACCCCTGTAACTCCTCATGTTCATATTTATCCTCGGCTATCATTATAAATATCGAGCTTGTAAAATTCCTGTCTTCGCAAAAAAACAACGCTCAGCTGTCTCTTCACGAACTCGGCATAACTATGTACTGACGGAATAGTCGATGCTATGCGGACACGGCGATTTGTTTAACAAGGTTATCAAAGCCTTCTTAAACTCCAGAGAAAGTTAAAATTTGCTTAGCGGAAGGGCCGAAATAAGTTTTCGTTTTGATAATACTTCATTAGCCGGAAGGTAGGACATGCCATTAATGGCTCGAACATCTCAAAACATATATTTCAGTACATATACATATGCAGCAACAGCATCATACATCAAGCAATTTCGGTTAGACATCCAAACAATAAAGGGTGCACAGAGCTTCTAGAGATACAGATTACCGCCAAGTCGCCCTAAAAACGAACAACTGAAGGTATACACTTAACAGCAAAGTGCCCCGGATCGAGTCAACGACATCAAACATCTTTGAGCCCTCCGTCAATGCAGAGGATACTAGCGGTAACCAACAAAAACAAGCTAATATACAATATATATACCCCAAAGACAGACACACACCAGACACTACGCCGAAAAATATACATTCAAAGCCTTGTATGTACCAGAAATCTTTCTTGTTTGCACATTTCTGTTCTTCCTCCGTTTAATATAACTTATCCGGTCTAGAAGGTATAAGCCATGTGTGATCTTATTATAGATTCCTTTTCATAACTTTAGTCGAGATCCTTGCACACATCAATTATAATTTGCAGATAATAACCTGATGTGTATATGCATATGCCTTGAATTAGAACAATTAAATCGCTTTATATATTCCCTTATTTATTTACGTAATTATAATTGTAATATATTAAAATTTTGAAAGAGCTAGCGGCTATCACAAGTGTTAATTGTTATTTTAGGGGAAAAAAGCAAGGTCATCAGTATCATAGTTTTTTCTTAAAACCAGTTATAAAATAGATGTCCTGAGTTGTTTATTAACCCACTTTTGTATTTATTTTTAAGCGGTATTGGTATAAAAGACTCGAGATAAAAGCTACATCTTAAACTCTTTTCAATCTTTTACATCAACAATTGGTTGTATATTCATTTTGTTAATTGTTAAACACCATTCTGATTCAAATATGAAGGCTATGGTTTTTCTCGCTATCTTTGCAGCACTTGCTACTACTGCGCCTCAAAACACTATTAATATACTAATAAAGCGGGTAAGTCTTCACACCTTAATTATATATATATCAACTATATGATTTTTATGATTCTAAAAAAAAGGACTAACTTACAGCACATATTACAAAGCTTGGTAGAACGCTACAACGGCTCTTCCGGCAAAAATTAAAATTTCCAATAGCGGAGACATACTCACGGATAACATTGGCGTCTATATTAAGGCCATAATACCGTGCGGTGGTGGTTTGAACATGGTATACCCTAAAGGGGGGAACTATATTTGCGTCCACGATCCAAGAGTCGATGTGGGTCCGTGATGTTTGCAGGATTCGGAGTGCACGAAGAGCATGTGCCTATGAAGAGAGTATACCAACAAACTCACCTTACCTTGCGTTTATTGGCGCGCTTAGGAAAATCCTTTTCTGTGGACGAATGGTCTTTGTATTGCACCACCCTTTTTCATGAATCTTCCATGAAATACGAACGACACTAAGGCTATACCAAATCTCAGCTAGAATGCTTTTATATGCCTTCCACATTTCTTAAAAGGAGCAAGCTCTGGCTGGCTCCCGTGCACATGGGGACGGATCTTAAGAAGTATTCAAATTTTTAAGAAACTCGTCGTGAGACCGCCGGCAAGTGCGGAAATAAATAATTATGACCAAAAACAAGGACAAAAAATGATACCACAAATGTAGCTTCAAGCTACCACAAGTGTTTGGGCTTAGTATGCAGGTGTTCGCAAAACCGACCCGCTATACACCCTAGAATCCAAGGTTACTTTTCGAGCGCGACTGAAGAAGGGCCGCCCTGCATATGCACCAGATAATCACGTCTAGACTTGCTCGCGGGCAGGCAAAGTGGGAGGAGTCAGGCAACCGCAAAATCCAAAAGAATGGAACGACTCTTTTGCAGCCTGCTGAACTTGAAATTCAAAAAAGAGGTCTTTGAAAAGGACAAAGTAGATTTCTCAAGCAATGGTTTTAACGCTTTACATAATAAGAAATAATGCTAGTGGTGGATAGGAAAATCGAAATATCCTAACTGGAATTTTATCGATAAAAATGAGAGTACGTAGGGAGCAAGATAGAAGAGCGATAATACCTAAATTCTATCAGATTAACTTATTAAAAATGAGCATAAGAATATCTAGATATACCTAGAATAAAGCTTACCGGATGAACTTAGAAGCCTTTTACTAACCCCGCTTATATATTCAATCCATAATAAGACGTCGATCTCATCCCTGAATGTCTTACTTTTCATTCGATAGCCAAAAAAAGAGCCAAATTAATCAAAATACTTTAATAATTTTAACTAATGATAGCTGCTGGTAGGGTATCACAACTAACAGCCAACTAAGGCTCTGGCTGGCTGGTTAGCATCGTAACTACCATTACCTAGTACATATAGGCTAAGAGCTAGTGGGCTACATTAATTGTGAAGGATGAGGATTAAATTAAAGTTGGCTTGGTTGGCGTCGTGGGGTAATCTCGAGATCTTGATGCCTTTTGGATTTTGGAGTGAGAGCGCAAGTCTGATAGCTCTACAGAATTTCTCACGCTTTCCAAGAAGGTTAAAATGCTTTTTTTTTGGCTTGGTTTGAATATCTTTAACTGGATCCAGAGCTATAGAATAGATATATAGGTGCAAGCAAATTTTGGATACTTAATTTTTACCTCAGTTAGGTGTTCGAACTTGCTTCCCACGTGCTGAAGGCTGCTTCCTCCCATAAAAATCCAATGATCATAAAAACCCAATCGTTAGGCAGATCTCTAATTAATTGGATCTGAAGGAGACCCATGCTAGTTTTGTGGAAGTGGTTTAATGAGTTTGTACTAAAAAGACCCAGTAACGCAGGGTTGAATAAGTTAATGCCGTATGATTGTTTTTTACCCCCTTTATTATATTATTGAATATACTAAGGGACAGAAAACGCAAAAAGTGCTTATAAAATATAATATGGTAGCAAAGGTAAATGGTTACCAAATAATTCGCCAATCTTTACAGTATTCTTATCCCTACAATAATCTTAAGTGTAGATACAAAGCAATTTTGGCCTCTTTAGTCTAAAACTAGATTTGTGATGAACCGTGATTCGAAATTGGACAAGATGATTCATTAAGTGTGAGCACCGTATCTAAATCCCAGACTCGGCAGATTGGCTACATTTCCCATAAATATCACACAGCAGAGTCAAAAGAGATAAGCTTACGAGACTCCTCGCGGGTCAGAGGGCCTCCAATAATCTAAATAATCAATTATCACATAAATTATGAGATCCATTCTCTCGGAGTTGGCTTTTACGGATAACCGGTACTAATCGTTCATGTACGGGTGAGGAACCTTCTTAACAAATGTCTATTTAGAAGCGCTATCGAAGAAAAGAGCCACCATTCGCATTTTATTGTGTACAGGCTCTCCCGGTCATCAGGGTGACAGAAAATCTTGCATCCATTAGTACAAAAGCTAACTAGTCAGTCACATGAAGTTAAGAGAGATCTCATTAGCACTTCACTAAAACATTTAAAAACGTGTTAGAACGGTTCGGAATTGAGACTAGCACAGGCTCAAAGCCTTGTTTGTATACATAGCGCGCCTTGGGTTCGGCTTTCGCCGGCAGAATGAACTCAGTGAATGAACCAAGTAAGGATCTAGATCGAGTTGTCGCGACATAGCGGATTTAGCCGAGACACTCATCGAAGAAGCAAACAAGAAAAATGAATCCCCAAACTGAAAATCCGAGAGAAGAGAAAAACGGAGAAGAAGATACTGAGAAATAAAGGTGTAGCAAGGTTTTCTAGTACAAAATAAGTGTAATGCCCAACATCCAGATATCGGAGCAGCTGAGAATATTACATAAGTAAAACTTAATTCACTTCAGAAAAAAACCAATATATTTTGGGCATCAAATCCCTTTATAAACAAACGTTGTTATGAGAAACCATCCGCGTTCTTCAGCTGATTCCTATTCACGCTTATTAAAGAACGATTAAGCCCTGATCATGCGAAATAACTGATGCAAGACCAAGAGATGCCTATCTCACACGGTCGCCACCCGTCGCAATCTCCATACCTTCGAATAGATGCTATCGGTACTGATTATACGCAGAGATCGGTTTCGGGGTATTACAGATATCGATGCAAGAACTTTTACCTGCTCGATTGTGGAAACTGGGTATGGGTCAACGGAACAGTCTGTGCACAATGTGCCGTACGTATATCCACAACCCTTGTTGACTGATCATTCTATGCCCGGGCGATTGGTCAACTAATTAGCTTTAATCGATTGTCGGGTAGGCAGCAGGAAGAGATTTTATTTTTTACGCTATGTATATAAGAAACACGAGATAGGTTGGCCATTGAAACCTACATTTCTTGAATCAATATGACAGAGATTCTGGATTATATGAACAGAAACGGTAAAAGATACTTTCCATAAAAGAAACTATATCAGAATCAACATTCTAATCGTTAAAATCATAATTTAGGTTGATTGATGCGATAAAGATCTAATTTGGACCTTAAGCATGTTAGAATTTTAACTACCTACCGCCCTCTCTATCGACAACTATAACAGCGACAACGACCATATCACGACAACCCAGCCGACAAAATTACCCAAACTCGCATATCGCCTTGTTTATATATACACAACACTATACATATCCAAGTTTTCGACGAACCCGCTACCAATCCGCCCCACGAAACACACACATACCAACATACCATTTTTACCAAAATCAATCTAGTTTACCTGCGAACAATGCAATAAACGCCATCAGTAAAAAAATTTTATATGGAAGTTATCTAGAGAGATTTTGGGATCACATTGGCATATTATCTATAATTTTACAAGTTTTTTTTGGCGGCGTTATCATCGTTGTTATTATCGTCACTTTTATACATCGAAATTTCGGTTTCGTGTCTCGCTTTATAGTGATTTATGTTATTGTTGTACATTCCTAAGCGCTCGGGCTTAAAGAATAGATTTATTGGGTTTAAAAGTTAAACTGTCTCCCCTGGTGGTGACTTAAATATTCCTATATCTAGGATTACCGTATGACTACCATCATCACCATAACGACTACGACTATGCTAAGCTTGATATTTATAGCCACCATAGCTTCATAGCCTTTACCCACTATCATAATTATAATTATAAATCATTCAGAGTCGATCCGCGTTAAGAGTATAGAAAATCGTTATGACAGAACCAACAACATCACAAGGCAGACATGCGTACGCAGATGTAAGATAAGAATCGATAAAAGTCAAATGAGGCGCTGACTAATATATAATAACTGAAGGGTATCCCAGCCGAGTATCCATTGGAACACTCTCCCTCGAGGTTAACATTGTCAGAAATTGAGTCGCTTTTGAAGCAAATCCAGGACATAGATCACAATGCCGGCTGTATGGGACGAGCCAAGAAATTTAACAAAAACTTGAAGGACTGGGGCCCGCTTGTATCGGCTATCATTGGCACATGTGCAGTAATAGGCTTTGGAGTCTTTGGCATCTATTCTTTTAACGAGGCGAAGGCCGCAAACATGGTCGCGTTTGCCGCACTCCAAGCCCCCCGAGAAGCAAATGAGCTGGCAAGACAAATATACAGTCAGGGGTATCATATGTATGAATTGGCTCGCGCGCAGACCGTATTGGATCAAATTGATAAATGCAAAAATCGATATCCTGTAAGATTTAGATCCTCTATTTAGTTACCTCTCTTCTTTCTTTATGCCAATAATTGCTAACAAATATTTAATTCTTGATGAACAGGATCTCGCCAAAGAGGCATGCTCGTCGATCAGTCCTTGGGCGAGCGATTACGCCACAGCAGCTGCATCAATCTATAGCCCTACAGCTATACCTACCATTATCCCTACTCTTCCAACAACACCAACGCCCGGTCCACCCATACAAACATCTCTTAGCGACTTTTATGCCGCGGCTCACCATGAGACAAAGGGGACAATCAGTAGCCCAGTGAGCGCCGTGATTGTATTTACACCCACAATTGTGGGACTATTGGCGTTTTTGTTCTTCGGATTCGCTGGTATGCGTATGTTTCTACGAGAGAGATAACTCTGGTTAGTCGAAGAGATGTAGGTGAATTCCTCGGAATTTCAAGGACAGATACCCGAGCTGGATTTGGCATGGAAGCAGCTTCGGATGTCTTAACCATGTTCCTGAAAAGATCATCCCTTTTTATCGATTCAAAAATGTGTTCTCCAATAATGAGAGGTTTGATTTGTAACACTCTATCTACAAATACGCATAATTGAATAATTGCCTAACACTTATCTAAACTACTGTCCTGTGAATATGATTAGACAATTTTTGCGCTAGTTATTTTATAGGTTTTTGTTTTGCTATTAAGAAACTCGAACTGAAGTGGCGTTTGGTCTATAGTTATTAGTTTACGCGAAGATTGCCAACATTACCGTGCCCACAGAATTTCTTTTTTTAAATTCCCTTTTTTTTGGTGTTGTTTTGTTGTTGCAAAATGAATTAACTACCATGTCTTTATTATCGCCCACAAGGTCCTGAATCACCACTTAGAGATCATCTCGTCCACACTACTATGAAACTCGATTTTACCGGCGCCTTTATCCAACCTATACACCTCCACCTGACCTCCCCTGCCGTCAGGTCCATTCGACCGGCGTAGCTGTCGAAAAATTGGACGGGTAGTCTGTTTCTTTAGAAAACCCGATCACACACCTATGTTTCGAGAGCTTGAAAGTCTCCGACTGTATACGAACGCTGAGTACCTTGACGCTTATTTGAGCCTCCACCGGTCCTTCGCAGTCGCTGAAGAATGATGTGAAGAAGTGCTTATTGACCTCGAGCGAGGTGACGCACTTGCCCGGTGGTTAAAGCATGAACTCGGGATTGAAAAAATATTTGCCGGTTACATGAATGAGCTATTTCAAATGGCTTTCCGCATCTACGATCGACACCCTCTTCGGATATTCTTCCTATTGTGGTATAAGGCGGTGCATAGTCTTCCGGTCTGCAAGATACACTCCCCTCGTCGTCTCCAATATTGATAGCCTTATTGGATTTAGATGTTCCACGGGCAACATCAAAGCTGAGCCTTATACCTGCCCCAAAAACCACCATAGCTACTGCTGCGAGAAGCATGTAAAACCATTTGCGGTTCATCCCATAAAGAATATTACCCGTTGGTGCTGGTGGGTGGGTATTGGAGAAACGCGTGCTTGGTTCCTGGATGATGGGGATAGCACTTTCTTTCCCTGGCCGTATCTGATCTTCTGGCGGATATTGATTTATATAACCATGGACCTGTCGCAAAGGTTCTGTCGTAAACTCGATTCTGAATTCGAGAATTCATATCTGTTAGTAGATGCAACTATCAACTGTTCAGTGCTAGGGGTTGCGAATCGCAGTATGATGCTATCTCAGAAATGTCTCCGTCAAATGCAATAGCTTGATGAGAGAGCTTGATGAGAGATCATCGAGGTATTTAGATCAAGGGGAATTTACTTGAAAATATTTGGCGACTATTTAGTGACTAGCGAGCAGGTTTGATGAGGTTATTGTAAGTTATATAATTGGACTCGTTGATATGATACATCTTTATTGCTTGTATGACTAGAATACAGATATATTGTAATCATGACAATTTCTGCACAAGGTTCGTTCCCTTCTACCACGAAGCATCTAGTCTAGCTAGCAACATCAGTATGGTTATGCAGGCACCCAGAGCCTAGCTAGAACCTTGGCAGGTTAGAAGCTCCAGCCTCTCAGGACCTTCAATCCTTTCACATCCTGTGCTACACGCACCTTTCATGCTTCAGCCGCAGCCCCAAATCAATAAAGCAAGTTTAGAATCTTGGCGTCGATGAAGAATGGAGCAGAGATGCGGCTAGATTGAGGCCGATAGAGTACTTTAATCACAGCCTCTTCTTCTGCTTTTTCCTTACATTGCCAATATAGGACGAATTTGTAATGCATACACGACGCCAGTTGCAAAACGTCAAGTTGAAGAACGCGAGGTTGGGGAACGTGCGATCAAGCTTCCGCAGTATATTGCGGCATTCGCTTCGTCCGCCATCTCGCAGGCCTGCAGCTGCCTCTCGATCGGAGCTCCTGTTACCACCAAGACCGTCACCGAATACGCCAGCAATACCGTTCTAACAACTGCAACCGCGATCTCGACCAATACCGCCCTTTCAACAGCAGAGGCAACCGTCACTAGCACCGTCTATATTACCCTTTACGTCCCCACCACTACCATCACAACATCCGTAAGCGTCTCCACTTCGCTGACAACACTGGCTCCCGTGACCCCCACGGTCACCGTCAATCGTCCCCTTCCGATAAATTGCCGAAACATTCTGTCTGGTCAGAAGCTTTACAGCTCGGCTTTTACAGGTCGAAACCTCGGGCCAGATCCAAGCGTGCCTGATCGGGTTTTCGCAACTAGGGATGAGTTCACCTTTAGTCAGTGTTGCGGGTACGGGTACAGTATACTGAATAGTGGTGTAATCTTCTTCAGCGACAGGGGAGCTGCCGCGGGAGCGTCGCGGTATGTCTGTAGGGTTTGGACGAATAGTGACTCGGTTGTTACCGCAGTGTCACCTAGTTGTCCCCTTGGGGTGCTTCCAGATGGTGTTACGGGCGTTGGCGGTCAAGGTACCAGCGGCTTCATACTAGGCCCTTGTTTCGGAAGCAACCCGCGTGTCCTATAAACGGTTGATTCCGCTCACTTCTAAGGTAAGGCTTAGCTGGCAAGGGAAACAAGGACAAGCTTCATAGTTCTTGTAAGATACCTGCTAAATCTAAAAGCAAATTCGGCACCCAGCCTGGCAGCTGGGAATCAGTCATTTTATTGAGTGTATCAATGCCCGAGGCAGAACCTTGCCACCATTCGGTATATTGGATTCGGGTGTCATGATGAAAAGTTGCAGAACACGCTGAATATTTGATTTGTTGCGAAAACCTTTACATTTATTATTTTTATTAACGTAGAATATAGGCCAGCCCAGCGAGCCACCATATTTTCAACGAAAACACCACGAAAACACGTTTGAATGGCCAAAAAAATGGTAACATCGTTAAATCATATATTTTAATTAAAAATATATATAAATTAAAAGGTTATATGTAAAATCGACAAGCAAGAATATATAAAAAACCAGTTGTTTTGATGCAACAACACAAAGCTGTTGCTCGATTAAGCAAGCCCAGGGGCTTCATACCTCGATACCCCTCATGTTTACTTCGACATCTACCTCACCAAATTACATCTATCTTCTCTAAAAACGAAAGCTAGAGAGATACCTGCCTTTTTTAATATAATTTTTTTTATGATTATGCCGAAGATTGACTTGGAGAGAAACAAAAGAATGGAGGCTGCCTTCGTGGCATACAAAACAGCGCAGGCGCCTTCGCTCAATGCGGCAGCTGCTTCTTATAACATTTGAGGCATAGGAAAACGTATAGGCGGGTAACTCTAGATTTCAATCAATCAACCAATCATCAAGCAGCAGCAACGGCAGCAATAGTTATGTCACCATCGTCACCGTGAAACGTCATAGTAGCTACCAAGATAATACACAATGTTATAGGAAGATATCTGATTGTGAGCGCGTATACGAATGGATTATCTGTTATTACTGCACCAATAACTAATATTGCCATTCTTGATTATTACAGTAGTGGTGGAGGAAGGTTGAGAGATCGTCGGTATTGTATAACATTTGTACACGTTGCTGCGTTCAGGTTCCCAGTTTGGATTACGGACCCGGCCAAATCGCATCTAAAATATCAACCAACCTCAATTCTCCGTTATAAGTTCGTTTATTAACTATTCTTGCCACTACCAACCCCTTGATTCTTTCTCCCCGCGCCCACCTCGTTAACCAAGAAGGCAATCTCAGCCTGTTTAAGCTTATAATCCCCTGCCTGGAATCTAACTCGGTCATCGTTGAAGGGGCCACCACCGTCGACAAACTCCATTGCCACATCTTTTGTGAACTTGAGTGCAGGGAAATCTGCGGGTGGGCCACCGACCTGTTGAACCGGAATGCATCTGCCAAATGGGCCATTAGGGGCATCATCATTGCATCCAATAATACAGATTCTTTTCATATTGCCGTCTGTGCCTTTGCAATCCAGTGTTTTCGGCAATACTGCACCAACGAACCAATCTTCAGATTCGCATAGATTGGCGCCGTGAATTCCGGGGGGGGTCTTCTCCACCCGCGGTAGTCAAAGCTGTGAAGCTTGTTCCTTCGCCGCTCTCGTCACGTTCCCACATACATGGGTTGCCGCTGTCGGTGTTTGAGGGGTATCTCCAATGTAGTATTTTGAGCCTGACATGTAGTAGGTCCTGCCGCAGCTGGCGATGTTTCTTGTCCTGCATTATGTACAATTGGGGTCGTATCCAAGAGGATATTTTTGCAATTCGCCACGCCCTTACAAGCTTTGCATTCTTTGTTGAATATTTGGCACGCTTTGCAGTCCCATTTTTTGCCGGTCTTCGTGGCACCCGATCTATTCTCAGCGTTCCGTCTGATCCAAGTTTGCCCGTGCGGTTGCTACATCTCTCGTTCCGCGAGTTTCTTGTCGACCCTGACAAGGAAAGCGGCGATTTCTGGTTTTGGAACCACGAACAAAAATATCTCAGATTACGCAATGGTGCCGTTATTATTGAACATACCAATAGTAACCATGTCATTACAGCCTCTCGAAGACTACATCCTGCATCTGTGGAGCAGGGTTCGTCCTTGAGCCATGAACAAACCGCTGCCCAAACCTAAGCGCATTGTGGCTAGCATTGCCTGTACAGAGTGCCGTGCGCGGAAAATAAGAGTGAGTATAGCAGTTTTCTTGGTAATTATTTCTCCGAATCCAGCCGCTGAACCCATTTCTTGTGATATGAACAGAATAGAAGAAGCTAATTATGCAAATTATAATGGCCAGCGGCCCCGATGCTCTAACTGTCAGAAACCCGGGGTTATGCCATGCATCTACTGGAATAAGTCTCTCAAAGATTCGGCCGTCGAGGTGTTGAAACTTCTGAAAACTCTTCCGGATAACCAAGCTTACCAACTCCTGAACGATCTGAGATCAAGGGAGGGGCAAGATGCCGCTCTCTCAATAGGACTAAAACGAGCACCGTGTGACGGCTCAATTCATTTGGGAAGCCCAGCACAACAAAATAAACGGCAAAAGTATTCAGGACGAAATAGACAGGTGGCGTCTCAATCTCAGCGGAAGAAGAAAGAGTGGATACATAATCTAGAAGAAACATAATGTGATGTTGAAATGCGCCACTCAGAACTCCAGAGCGAGTATAACAGCCTCTCAGCAGAAGTCACCGAATTAAAGAACTTGCTTATATCTCATGCTTGCTGTAATGATCCAATTATTAATTTTTGGATTAATAGCCAGGCGAGAAGGGTTTTAGCGGAATCCTCGGGGTGACAGTCAAGGGAAGGAGCACCTGGAGATCTTGCTTCATGTTGATTGTCGTGGCAATACCAACCAGAGGCTGCCGTTGGTATATGTTGCCCTTCGAGACTTGAGAATCGCTGTCTGTATTACGTATTTACTCGCTCATAGTAGCATAACCGCATGCATCATTTGACATTTGCTTCCGGTGATATAAATCTATGTATAATAATTGTACATATGCCCAACATGTCTTACAAGCATAGACTCGGATCGAAATTTATCCATTGCGCTACCAAGGCCCTTGGAACATCAATGGCTGCGCTTGGCTATCTTCTTCGGGCGCATCTCCTCCTTGTAAAGGGAGAAGAACTGGTCCGGTTCCGTCGGATGTTCGCCCGTGACGTCGTGGAAAGCCGTCGTGGCGATGTAGTTGGTCTTGCCCTCGCGCACCAGACTGTAATACTCGAGAAGATACTGCTGCTCTGATGGATCAATATCGGACTGGGAGCGAAGCACGCGCTTTGCTTCTCGTCTGTGGTTTGAGGCGTGTTAACGTTGCAAAAAAAGATATCGGTGTAGATGGGTACCTTTGCACTTACTCGGAGATGTCCTCGAACTGGAGCTCGGTCCCGAGGGCTTTGCTCGCTGCCGTTGCGAGCTCTTCTCCCGCGCAAAGCTGGGGGCCTGGTTGTGTTTGTTAGCGTGGAAGCTGAGCACGTCAAAGGTTGCTCTACCTGTCATGATCATCATCTGGCCGCGGTGTCTATCATTGAAGCCATGCTTGCCCTTGCCGGTGAGAACATGGGCGGCAAGGTGGGCAACGTCCTGGTCAAACCATGTTAACTAGGCCTCTGTATTGAGAGCGTGATGACTAACACCAAGGGCGACGGGCGCGAACTTGTGGCTGCTCCCAATGGGAAGTGGGAGACTGCCTTCCTTTTTAGCCTGCTTCGAGTACAGCAGTAAATTCTCGGCATAGAATCCAGCTCTGATGGTCTGTTAGCACGTCTACCACACCAACCAATGCTCGGATTCTGCTCTCTACCTGATCACGCAAGGCGACGTTCCCGTCGGCGTGCTGGCATCGCCCTTGGCCTCCAGCACCGCGCTCTCGATGTCGATGAACTCCCTCAGCCGCGGCTGCCTCTGGGGATCCGCGTAGTCGCAGCCCGCGGCGCTGATGAGGAGCACATTGGGCACCTCTGCCTTCTTGGCGGCCTCGACGAGCTCCATGCAAATGTCGAACTTGTCCTCATGCGCCGGCGGCACCAGGCAGATGGTGTCGCAGCCGGTCTGCTTCAGGTTCTTGACCATTTCGCGAACGCGCCCCGGGATATGCGGGACGATGGTGGCGCCGAGGCCCTTGAGCTCCTGTGCGCGGTTCGAGTCCGGGTTCAGGCTGAGGCCGACGACGGAGTCGAGCTTGCGGGAGAACTCCTTCTTCGTGAGGATGAGCTCTCCGATGAGGAAGCCGGTCTGGCCGTCAACAGCCGTGATGCATACTTTGCGCGACATGATGGGTTGTCGAAGATGGATACAAGTTTATTGAGAAATAACTAGAGCAGTCGAATGCGCAATAGCCCATGCCCAGCTGCACGCTGCCTTTTAATATATATTCTCCGTCATTGCTGCTCACACCGTACGGTTACCCAGGGAATAGCACTTCTCACCGTCATCGTAACGCGCAGTGAGCAAGCATGACCTCAGGGCACAGTCAGGGCGGCAATGAGAACATGGTGACGTAAGAACGGCCCGGAGCTGTTAGCCCGCCACCCGGGGGGCAAAATAATTGCACCAAACAATATAATCTATTGTATATTCTAATAAGCCGTCATTCTACTACCTATATCAATAACGGGTTGTGCTAGAACTGGCTCTGGTAAAATCTATAGATTTTCATATTATCAGTGTTTTGTAGAGTGGCACGGGGGTGACAAAAATAAACGAACAACGCAACAACACTAAATGCCTCCTTACCATTATCACATCACCATGCCTCTGCCACCAGCTACACCAACGAAGGCTCTGAAGCGATGCAACTACCTTATGGTAGCGCCCACCTCGCCCGTACAGCCAGCCATAGTATTACGGCCAGTGAAGCGGCCTCGTAATCATTTAACAACACCACAAAAAGCTGGCATTCAAGCTATATGGGACTATTGCAAAAGCAAAGATTTACCATGCACACAAAGAGACCTGGCTGCACATTACAATAAAAGTCTGTCTACAATCAATGCTGCAATTCACAGTCCCCTTGCCAGGCACCCCATTATCAGCATGGAGCAGCTGAAGGTGCAAGACCAAATAATTCAGGCCGAAGGCTGGGATGCGAGAATCGTCTCTCACCAGGGGATTGCAGAAGAATTAGGTGCTCCAATAAGCGATCGCACCGTTATTCGTTATATGCATAAGATTGACTACAGCCAGTGTATTGTTTGTTAGGCCAGCTTTCTTACACCAGAGACGTGTGATCGACGGGTAGCCTTTGCATGGTATATGTTGGACAAATCATCAAAATTAAACTCGAAAACCAGCTGGGATCAAATTGAGTATCGCATGGGAGGTTGTATGCGCCAAAAATTTGGATCGAATTGGGCTAGAACCAGGCTCAAGATTGCCGACAATACGTCCTGCGGAACACTAAGAAACCTATGTCGCAAAACAGTTTATTAGCCTCGAGATTGCTAAAAAATCCTTTGAGAGATGGGTTGAAATTCATACGGCGATCCTGGAGAGACAAGGGAAGTAGGATATTTCGCTTCGGGGAGCGTTGTGCTGTTGGAGCCCGTGACCAGTCGAACGCTGGGACTGGTAACAATTCCGGGTAGTGTCAAGTTATCCCATATCTTCAATTTGCCAGGAAATTTGGCGAGGCCTATGCCACCAAGAACGATGGAGCCGTCGCCGGTGATGTTAAAACAGCTGCAATACTGCTCTGCAATCTTGCCCTGTTGTTCGAGAGCCTGGAGATAGCTTGGACGTTCTCCGGCCGGTTGACCACAACCCAAGACTAAGGTTTGGTACAATATTCCATTTCGTAGCAACGCCGAATTGAGGGTTTACAATCACGCCTGCAGTGACACTGTTTCAGACACACCACAAAACGAGACACTGCACCAAAATTTCTACGCACAAAAGTGACGACAATGACAGCGATGATAACCACCGCAAAAAAAAAACACAAGATAAAAATGTAAATGATATGCCAGTGTAATACTGAAATCTCATTCTATGATTTCCGCATGCAAAATTTTACATATCAAGGGTATTTATAACATTATTCGCGGGTGAGCTGGGTTAATTTTGGTCCAAAAAAGGTATGTTGGTATATATGTATATTTGTGTCTCGTGGGGCAAATCAGCAGCGGATTTGTCTAAAACTTGGATATATGATAGTATTGTGTATAACAAAGGCGATATGCGAGTTTAGGTAGATTTTTTTGTATGGGCTGTGGTGATATCGTAGCTGTCGCTGTAGTAGGCGTCGATAGACAGGCAGGTAATTGTTCGGGCAGAGTTGGTTGGCACCTACGGGGGGACAAAAGTAAAGTTCTAATACAAAATCAAATTAAAATATGTACATGTTGGTACCTAGTGGCCTTGTGTTGTCATTTGCCCGCCACCATCAATCACTGCCTGTAGGCGTGCAGGCATCGATTCTACCCATCAATTGATTGATTCCTGCCTCAGGGGGGCCCAGCCAACGAGAGCCAGCTCTCTGGCATCGTCATTATCCCGATGTGGTAGCCGCCTGAGATACGCCTTCGGAACCTGCCATGCATTCTCAATAATTGAGAGGTCTGGTGATTGCACAGTTCCAGTAGTGTTCCAGGCCATTATCTCTCTTCCATTGTGCTGCTGCACTACCATAGGCCTTGCCATGGCCACTATCATTGTCTTCCTCGAGCACAAAATCATGGCTCCAGCTATGGCTCCAGCTATGGCTTTACGACAGGCTCTAGAATCTGATTAACATACAATACACTTCATTTCACATTTTGCCATTATTATTATTCGTGGTATAAAATACCAGTTCAGATTTGAAATTATATCCAACTGCGGCCCAGGCATGCAGCCTGACATTGCTAGTATCCCTCAGCATATGCATCAGGACGATAGCGCTCCCCAGGCCGCCTCCATATCCAGACACGTTGTTCGGTGCCATTGCCAAAGTGTGTTTCGTCGCTAAATCTGACACTCTGGATCACGATAACCATCGAGCATGCGTGTGGCAAACCCTACACGCCGGTCCAGCTCGTTCAATCAATTCGTGTACTCTGGCGGCTATCCGTTGGTGATATCCAATCCGTGCCATGCCTCTGGTGACAGTCTTTCCCAGAAACGTTCAGGCCCAGTTCCTCGGCCATACCCTGACGTGACATGATTCCGCCGTCCCAGCCCAGGTCCGTAATCAATTCGTGCTGGGATTGCAGCAATTCATCCGTTAATATTCGTGGTCGGCCTCTGGTCTCGATAATGGGTTCGCTGCGAACCTTCGGGTGCTCCAGGACGCGTCTGATAGTGTTATGGGAGGTGCCATAGAAGGCAGCGAGCGCTCTAGAGCTGCACAGCTGATTGTTTTTCGCATAATGCTGCACTGACGTTTACCACTCCACAACGTGACCTGCTATTGGTCGATCACATGCGATTTCCAGACCCCTGGATTTTAGATCACAGCGTGATTGGCTGGAGGCTCCTTCCAGTTGCTTAACTCTGGTCGCGGATGTACTCGCTCTTCAACAGCGGGAGTAAAGGCAATGTGCTCTCTGTGCAGAGGGCACTGCATCTACTGTATACTTTCACCACAGGATTTTGTGGTAACTAGACCCTTCGGAGGTGACCATCAATATCTTTGATCTTGCGGCTCCTCGACCTCCTAGACTTGCTTATAACGCTACGGGGGGCCAAAAATAACGCTCCAACGCAACAACACAAAGCAAGTAGGTACATGCAAGTACATTATACACGCGCCGGACTGACAGTAACGACATAGCTGACCTAACTAGCCTAGACCTTCTTCTTTGTTGTCACCCACGTGCTTTTTGGTTTTCAGAGAAGCTGTGGGTGGACGGAACTTTGTGCCGTCCATCCAAAGCAGCTAAAATGTGTGTTGGGGCTTTTGCTAAATTCTTAACATAAATCATCGGGATGCGAGACAAACCACAACGCGAGACACCGAAAAATTACGTTTTTCAGCGTAATGACGACGAATTCTTCTCAAAAAAAATTATAATAAAATGTTATTGAATATATTTACATTAATAATTATTAAATTGAAACGTATTGCAGAAAATAAAGGATAAAATAGAGGTTTTGGTTGAAATTTGGTTCATTTTGGATGTAATACATATCATTTCGTCTGCCAGGTCCAAAATTGTTTATTGTACGTGAGCGCTGAATCAGGCACGATAGCGACGGCAGGAATGCTGGTATGCATAGGGATAATGGGAGGGGGTGCTGCTGCTGCCTGAGATCAAGTAACTCTAGTGTTTTGGGCCGCTTTTTGGGCTACTCTGGCCTCTGCCTGCTGGACGGTTTCACCAACCTCGATATCGGTAAGCAGCCGGGCCCTTGATAGATGCAACCATCCACCTTCTCGATTAGTCCGGCGCTTGAATAAAGCGTTTCTTAATTCTTGATTCGCTGCTTTAAGTATCCTCTCCTTTGCGAAAGAATCTTCTGCTATCTTAATAACTTTACTTAATTTATATTTCAAGCTAGAATTCAAGTGTTGCTGGAGGCCGCCGTGGATATCTTCCACCATAGTCTTCAGAATGGGGACAGAGGTAGGAGTCTTCGGGGGACCAAGGTCAGTACGCTCTAATACTGCCTCTGGCACTATTCCAGCGAGTGAATTAATATGGTCTTTCTTTATAAAGTTTGGTATCTTTTCCAAAACGTGAAGCACGTTGAATGGGAAGAGTCCAGCTCTCTTCCAACCCCCTAAGATATATTTTTCGATAAAAGAGTTAGCACGGGCAGCAGTAATCAATTAAATGAATTCTAGCTTCCCAATGCTAGTGTTGCCCAGGCGGCAATACTTAGAAACCTCGTGACTGTATGCTTTAGAGTAATGGCTGAAGAGTCCTATATCGAGAGGCTGGAGGTAGTGTGTCGAATGCGGTGGAAGGCAGAGAAGGATAATATTGTGGTCCCGGCAGAAGCTGATGAAGGATTTGGTGATGTGGCTCCCGTGGCCGTCTAAGATTAGCAGTTGTTTTGATCGGTAATGCTGTGGACTAGCAATTCGGCCTGATATCAGCTGGAAGCATTTCTCTAGCCAAGCTTTGGAAAGGTGTTCGTTTGTGACGCCTTTATTATTCAGGCCCCAGAGCCACCCCTCCCGAACCTCGTAATCTTGATGGTGCTCTAATATATGCACCTTGCCCGCTGTTATAACCAGCGGGGCGCAGTAGTTCCCAGTTGCTGACACACATTCAACCATAGTTACACTCTTTCTATTGCCGTCATGGACGCAGAACCTCTGGTGCTTTGAAGCTGTTGGCACAATAACGTTGGCGGTTTTCGCATACCCGATCATAAACCCCTTCTCGTCCATATTCCATACATTTTCAGGTAGGATCTTATATTTTTTCATAGTTTCGTGAAAAAGACGGAACCAATGAACAATAGCCTCAACGTCATTCGCTTTCCTACGTTTGGATTCTAATAGGCGACTTCGGACTCTGGTCAACTCTGGTGGCGCTTGAGGAATCTGGTAACCCAATTTTTACCGACGGGTCAACCTCCAAGCCTCCCGGCCATTGATTGGATTAAGTCGTACCGGGGAAGGAAGTTCTGGGCCCAGAATTCTCAAGCCTAAGTTAATAGCACTCGTTCCTGGGATTTGGTGAGCAATTGTAATGTCTTTTGGCCGTTGGGTGTAGGACGTCCTTTGATTCGGTGGCCTAGGGTTGCCGGAGCTATATTATGCATGGCCGCTGCCTCCCTTATTGATCTGGCCTTTCTATTTTTCAATGTCTTCATTGTTGTTTGGATTCTCTCCTTTTTCTCTGGATCTATCTTTGCCGGCATAATGTAGCGAATTTTAACGAATTTGATGAAAATATATGCGCCTCTCCTTATGATTTTGAATGAAAAAGTATGAATTTATCAATAGAAGTAATCTACAAGAATGGAAGAAGAAACCTCCAAGGCAATAGGGGGTTGTGGGGAAGAAGCTCTCTACCACCAAAATGGGATTAGTGTCTCGCGTTGTGGTTTGTCTCGCATCCCGATGATTTATGTTATCCGCCAAAGCCCATTCATGCCAAGACAGTATCTGGCCACGTGAGATATAAAGACGTTTCAGAGATATCTTACCTGAAATTCCTTGAGGACAACTTCTGCTTTTTGCTGGGAAGCGAAGAACTGAAGGATGACACAAACTACACCTAATGAAACGTATTTTTCTGGTAATATATTAATTTATCTAAACGCTCCTGATAGCCTTAAAGTTATTTCTGCTCTGATCTCATTTTATATTTCAAGGCCAGTTCCGCAACCGGAAAGAAAGCGGAGCCACTCTTGATCAACTCCGGAGGTCCACAAGCTTGCAAAATAGAAAGGTGTTGTCTTGGTCCTCAGTATAATTTCGAAAAACAAAACCCAGCCGCAGGTATCGTTCCCAAAGTTGAAGCGCCCTCAGCAGATCAGAACACCAGTTTCTTCTACAGACCCAATATGGGTCCCAGAAGCCTGGTGTCCCTTTAAGCAGGCGAAAGAAATGGTTTGAGCGTTTTACGTAACAAGGGGCAACGCCAGCGATGGACAGGAAAATCGAAACGGTGTTTTGATATCCTGGCTAGATTTTTATCGATAGAAATGAGAGTACGTAGGGAGCAAGATAGAAGAGCGATGATGCCTAAATTCTATCAGATTAGCATATTAAAACTTTGAATGGGAATGTCTAGATATACCCAGAATAAAGCTTACCGTATGAACTCAGAAGCCTTTTGCTGACCCCGCTTGTAGGTTCGGTCCACGATAAGAAGGCGCCGATCGATCGATCTCATCCCTGAAATGTCTCACTTTTCATTCGATAGCCGAGAAAGGAGGCATAAACATTCATACATATAACTACCTGCCAAATGCGGTTGTTAGTATTGGGTGGTCTTCTATTCCAGGTACCAAATTGATGGGGTGTACATGTGGAGCAAATTTAAAATAAACTCACGCTTGTCGATGATTATCGCGACCAGAATCTCTGCTCAAGTCGGACATGTTGATCAAACATCCATTTCGTTGCGCTGCACAAGACGTGAGACTTGGACTCGCTCCATTCGGTTTAGAGACGTGATATCAACTAGCGGTTTGGGTTTTTATTAACAGGTCGCAGGCTTAGCTTAACAATCAAATCAAGTCGTTCTTCATAGCTTGTATCCATGCCAGGCTAACCAAACGTCTCTTTCAAATTATAAGAAAAAGTGAACAAGAATATACAGCCAGACAGATTCACATGTGGTTGTGCCAGCTCCTCTGGACATGCAGCCAAATTTGAGCGGCATTCGAACTAGATGACCTAGTTACCCTATAAATGTAAAAAAAGGCGGCAATACGTTAGGCCGTTACTTTTTAGACTCCCAGCGGCCAGTGAAAGCAACTTCAGTTCCTGACAAAAAGTCTCTCTGATCTTCTTTATTTGTTAATAAATTCGAACGTGCTGCTTATAGCGCAGGTTCACTATACCTTGGGAAAAATTTTCCATTGCAGGATGCAACGGTACCTTGCTAACCATGTACAATATAAGTGAGATTATTTTTATATGAACCACTGATGTTTGCAAGTATTTTTTGAAAACTGTGTCAAGGTTGAATATTTTAGCGATCTATAGCTAGCGTGTATAATCCTGATTGGCCTTTTTTTGATGGCTTAAGATGATTTATTTAATTGTGAATTGCTGGGCTAATAGCTTCTTGACGTTGATAGTAGTCTAGCTAGCTAGCTAAGTTAGTGGGTAAAGTTTTTTTTAACGGAACATCAGGGGAAAAAAAAAGGTTTGGCTCCAGAGGTCTTCTGGCCTCACAGGGCTTCCAGAGTCCCGCAGCGACCTCCCAAGGCCAGTAACGCAGTCGAACAAGTCAATGCCGTACGACTTTAATTTTTTTTTTCCCTCCCAAATACTTTCTTTTGCACACCGCAGGAGCTCACCGAATTCGCGAGATTGTTCTGGCTGTGGTTTCCGTGCTTAAGATTTTCACCGAATATCAGAAAGCGAGGTTGATTTCATATCAAGGAAAATGGCTTTATGCTAGGTCGAAAAAGGGATGGCCTGCATGCCAAACCTATAACGGTGAACGTTATTGCATGAGAAATTCAGGTCGAAGAAGTGGGAGGTCCCGCGGATGACAAAATAAAACGAACAACACTGTAAATCACAAGAATTCTTCCAACTTTTTAGCTTCGAATTAAATGAATTGAATCCATAAACAGAGAGAAAGGTTTGGTTACTAGAATACGACAAAAAATAGGCTTTTACGCCATTTGAGAGATTGATTTTAGTCGGGTATTATTATGTAAGTTGTGGAGCTTTGAATTTTGGTGCCCAGAAAACTTGTGTGGGTGTTTGATTTCTGGTGTTCAGTCTATTTGTCGCGTGCTATAGGCAGGGTCTCATTTCTCAGAAGCATCCAGCATCGACATGAGCTGCAATGCACCATTGGATGTTTCATCACCAGCACTACACTTTGGGGCTTTTGTGCGGTCGAAGAAAAAGGCTTGCCACCACATCCTAGCTCGTCCATCCTAGGACACGTAGCCGGGTCAGACTCTGGATATATACGCTAAGAAAAGTGCGCCAGTGCCCTTTCTGGATATTTTCACAAAACTATGCCTATCTCACCCAAGATGCCTACGAAGAACTCAACATTGAAGACGAAGAGAACTCACGAGGAAAATCAGGAACGGTAAGGTATTTCCCTTTAGGATATTTCACCATCTTATCACGAAGATAAAATACCTCTATACGATATCCTCACTCCATCTTTACCCTCCAACGTACTCACTACCTTCGTTCACTACATCACATATATTGTTGTGACTTTGTACTAACGTTAGCCTCGGCGTTGTTATCAAGAGCCTATATTGCTGCTTCTCGTCGGATTGATAGAAGCTCAGAGGCACGAATGGAATCTGCACGGAAGGCGTCCGAGATCCATAAAATACGAACAGGACGAGCACTACGGGTCACAGAAGATGATGTCCTTAACGGTTCCATGTACGACGAAGATATGGACAATTTGCCCCTCCTGTACCGTCAATTAATCCAGCACCTCATGACTGGTTCCAAAGAATTCAACAGGAGACTTGCAGCTTATCTAGCATGCAATGTTGAAGTTCGGACTGCTCTCGGCGATGTAATCCGTGAATCTCACAATATGAGTGCAACTGCTGCAGGCGGTGGAGCTGCTCCGACCTTTCGCGATGCTCCAGGAGAGCATTCTCCGCAGCAAACTTCCTTTCCAGAATCAACCTTCGTGCCTCAATACCAAAACCACGCATCGTACCCGCCTGAACCATCGAATCCTCCAACACCATCACCTATGATAAATGCTCATGGGCAAACCAATATTTCACAACAGCTACTACCAGGGATACAGTTCGATATGGTCCCTCTCGGACTCGGCACCATGCCTCAATCATATTACCAGGGTACACAGTTCGCCCGAAAACAGACTGCTCCATCGCTGCAAATCCCTCAACCAACTATGAACCCAGATCCCTATACAGTTTTATCACGAGAGCAGTTTCAGACTTTAAGTCAGAATTACTTAAGTCGACCGTCAGAAAGGGATGAAATGGCCAGTAGTCCGATGAGCTACACCTCAATGGTGTCGTTACGGATTACACAAGGGCCCACGACCCCGACAGTTCACAGCAATGTTGGATCACCTGAACCGTTACCGATACGAAGAATGTCTATACCCGTCAAAATCCCAGAATCGCCATTGAGAACTCCAACATATAGTCCGTATCTACCTCAATTTACCGAAGAAGCGTCCTACGGGTGTGCTAACCAAGACATCACCGAGCCTAACCTTGGTTGGAATGCCTCCGCCGATGCCAACGATAAGACCGAACTTGATGAACGGGAACGTATTAACCATATGAGTGACGACAATAGCTGCTGGAACAATACCAATCTGGCCTTTGGGGAGGAAAGTTATAACAAAATTGTATTCTCCAATAGATCCTAAAGTGTATACGTTGGAGTCGTTCTGGGGGTTCGGGAGATCTGCGTATCTCTCATCGAGCATTGCTGTTGCTGCAGTTTGCTCCTTGGGAAGCGCGCAGACCCATCCTACAGTGTATTCTTTATGTTCCTTGGTGACTCGTTGCGCAGCCATTGCGACGTCAACCAGCTTCGATTCTATCGGTTTGAGGTACTTCCGTTCGAGTTAAATGGCTACGAATTACCCGATCGACGATCCAGAGCGTACGGGCTTTTTAAATAAAAGATCGACTATGCAATTTCAGCCCGCAGCGTCAAGTTGTAATTCTAATTGGCGGGATACGAGGCTACTGGCCAAGGCGCTCGTCTCGGTTGACTTAATATGTTGTTGCTAGAAACGGGATATCGCTAGAAGCAAAACACTTCATTGGCTTGCGGTGTCCAAAAAACCAGTCAATCTAGCTGTGCTGTTCGTTGCAAATTCCCCTGATCTACGACAGGCCATATAATCGAACCTTGTAACAAAAAACCCCCGCAACTTAATTCTTATTACAGTTACAGGAGATCCCGGCCATGTTAATGTGTTGGGCCATTTGAAGTACCACAACGACAAATTAGAAGGTAGATGGGTGCATTGTATCAAGTCTAACAGGGTTAAGGAGGTAACATCTGAAAATTTCTGCTAATGGTTCGAAATTGTTAGTTCTTCCTAGTTCTTTGGCTTTAGTACTCTCTGACTTTTATATAATTCCAAAAGGCAAAAGCAGAATATAATGTCGTAGATGAGGATGTTTGGAATATGGACGAGAAGGGTATTCACATTAGCCAGAGCACCAAGCTCTATGTGTATGCACAGAAAGGGTGTTTTAAAAAGCAAGGAAATAATAGCAGTCAACAAAACGTCATAATCATTAATTATGTGAATACAATTAACAAAGCAATGCTACCCACTATTATTCACAAAGGTGGTAGCATCATGGAGAATTGGTTTGATGATATTGCGATATTGGAAGGCAATGATTTCTTCATTACCGCCACCAAGAAAGGCTGGATAAATAATTCAATTGGTGCTGAGTGGATTATTAAATTCGGCGCATTTTTAGCAAATGGCCATGATATTCAAAACCATAATCAAATATTAACTTTTAACAGCCATAACTCATATATAAACGTCGAATTCCTCGTTTATTACATAAACCAATCCATTATCCCAGTTCAGATACTATCTCATTATACTTATCTTATACAGCCATTAGACATCTCATTATATAGTCTCCTATAACAAAAATATAGTAAACATCTCGATAACCTCGCCTTCTCTCTAAACCATTCCATCCCCATATCACGCACTTAGTTCTGGAAGATTTATCAAAAAGCTCATATTAAGATATTTACACAAAAAAATATTGTAACTGCATAGAAGATCTCCGGACTTATTCCATATTCTCCTAATCAAGTTCTTTGTAAACTGGATCTTACACCACCTCCCTATAAGAAGCCAAGTCCATTAGTACCCCATACATTGAAATGCACGAAGGATGTTGTTAATTTGGTGTTATTAATCCATACTACCCCTTAATCACGGCTTAACCAAGCAATATTACAGCGTGGAATAAAGCAATCTCTAACCAAATACACAATACTTAAGTAGAATTACAAAAGCCTCGAGACTAATATACGCGAGTTAAAAAAAAGACAAAATTTGAAAAGAATTGGTCTAGTATCCAGCGAGATGGGAAGATCTAAATTATGGACTAGGGGCGCTATTAAGGAGTAATATAGATTAAAGCGCGATCAAGTTATAGAAAAAGTTCAGAAAGAGGTTAAACGCAACCCTAAGAAACCAAAGACCATTGTGGATAAAGAAAATATTCAGCCTGAAGCTTTTATCTATGAATCTACACCGTCTTCGTCGTCTTCGTTGTCTGCAATTCAGAGGCAGACCATTGAAGACGATGCCCCATATTGGGTGATGAAACGTTATTGAGACCATACAAAATGTATATTATTAAAATAAATATTATTCAGAAGCCATGCATATTCGTTATTGCTCCTTTATTCACCGATTTGTGAATAAATCAATCATAAACATATAAGGTAGTTAGTGTATACTTATATACTTATGCTCAAGTACTTCCCAGAATCGAGATAGTGGACAAACTTTAGAGCAGAAATAGAATTGAATATAGAACTGGATAAGTCATTGCCAAATCTCGCAAGGTATTTATACCATTATATACGAGTGTAATATTGGCATCCTCATGACTAAATTTATTAACATTCTGTGATTAGATTGATGCGAACGCCGTGCAGTCTGATTCACGAGACAAAGATTGATTCTACATTACAAAAACATTAAGTTTTATACCTTTTTTTTATTTTTAAATGAAGCAAACAAAACCACTTTTACATTAGCTGTGGTTGAAAATTTAAAAATTGAAGTCCAACCACAACCAGGACTAATTACCCTCCAAACCTTCAAAAGGCTACGGACTAACGGCCTGCAGGTGAATTTGCGACGTGCCGAATTCACCCGCAAAATTCGCGCCAATCTGCCCGGTTATAGCCCAGGGCCGAGTAGCATCGTTCGAAGTTCGCCAACCAAACTCTGTGAACGGTCCAGTTATGCAACTAATATCTCGCCTGAAGAGAGAGCAGAAGAAAGATTTGTAAGACCCTGCATGGAGCGCATCGACAATAAATATACTGAGAATCTCGGGAATCTGCCCTACTGGGTTATAATCGGTGAGGACCGTCCATCCGCTCGAGGCGACGGTGAGGTGGCCCGTAGCTGAATTTAAATAGAATAGGGTCTTCTCATCTTGATTGGGGGTGAAGTGGGCTAGGTACGCATAATCGACGTTGCCGTTCGCCAAGTCTGGTGTGTTGAAAAGATATTGGCCCGTCTATGGTACCGTCCTTTACTTGTATGTACATTGAAGTGAGGGTAACAGTTGAGGTTGCGGTCAGGGTGGTGACCGTGGTGGAAATGACGGTCGAGGTAGATACCGTGGTGATGAAAGGCTCAACGGTCTCTGAAACGACGGTGCTAGTCGTAACAGTCGTAGCTGTTACTGTAGATGTAGAGGTGACGGTTGGGAATGTAAATCCGGTGAGACAAGCACAGGCGCTAGAGAAGCGGGAAACGCTAAAACCACACCCTGAAGCATAGAGTGTCGGTACGGCGATTGCATCTCGTTTTTGAACACCAGTATTAGTATTGAAAGGAACTGTGATGGTCACCACCACAGTAACTGACTGAGATATAGTTGTAGGTTGGGTGACCGTCGCAGTTACTGGTATTGTTGTTATCGATGTTGACGTGCTCGTCCGGTATGAAGTTTCGGTGGCAGTCTCAGTGGCAGTGATTGTCCTAAAGGCGTATTTAGCAATCTTTGCGTTTTACGCTTTGATTTCCTGGAAGATCTATCATACGTGACAAAAGCAGCTGTACTAGAGATAAAAAATGAAGAACAATCCGCGAGACCACGGGCGGCGAAGTTGGTATTTCTAACGGCTGGTTAGTTAGATGTAACATGTTAGCGAATTCCCGTTTACCATTCCCAAGAGGGATCTTTTATAATTTACTAATGAGATCAAATACTAACCTCGGAGGCAGTTGTCGGCGGCGCAACCGCGTGGCTGGAGGATGGCCGCCTCGGCGGATGCAATAAAGACGACGAGGCCGATTAATGAAAATGAAGATAGCTTCATGCTGGTGTAGTTGGATTCTCTCTATATCTATCAAAAAGTATATTGTAGTTTTTGCGCCAGGTTCAAAAACGAGGGCTACCGTAAATGGATACCATGGGTGACACTGGATTAAATACTTGTCTTGTGAGATAGTTGGCTAATCATGCCGTAGTACTTTCAGTTGACAAAGAACGCTCAAATTGTCAGGGTTAGTTCGAGGCTGAAAGTTCCTGGCAATCCAACTCCGGCTTGGCGGAATCGAGATCAGATTCAGCCCAAAAGGGCGACTGGGATGAATTCCAAAGCTCGGTCTCGAGTCCGAAGCTTTATTTTTGCACAATTTGGCTTGGTGTTGTGGTACTTGGTGTGCGTGCGATCGATCGCTTCGTGCGACGGCTGATTCGTGGGCGGGGAACAGAACCTCGCTTGGATGCACAACAATGATAATTAAATTAGCTACTTACTGCAGTAGCCTCTCCTGCAACCCTCCCTGCTTGAATTCTTCATAGAGTTCGACAGTTTGCAACGTTTGGACGAGCTCCCATCCGAATATCCGTTCAGCCCGCCTTGTCACCATTATTAATCCATGAACGCCGTGCACGTATTTTCCATGGGGAGCCTGAAATTTAGTCAACTATTGACTCAGGCAAACCTTCGCGTAAACCCGATGCAGAACTTTGATTCTAAAATATGGGGGATTACTATTCACATCGTCGCATACGAAAACACAAAATAATTTGGGTGGGTATTTATATAGCCTTGGGTAAGTTAGATCTCTTTGAAGATGGAAAGCGCCACTCCCAGATGCAATTATGGCCAACGACTCTGCAGCTCTCTTAAACGTTAATTGCCAGACGCCATTGTACGCACCAGCACTGCAGCCTTGGCACTACCGTGGAACCATTGAGAAACTTCGGGGGCGCTGGCTACTGAACAATGTCGCCATCAGCCCTAAATGTTCGATCTACTTTGTAACCCAGATGCTTTTATAGGGGATTGGCTTGATTTGTTGCGATACTGGAGGCCACACGCTGTGCGCTTTGCATCTAGTTTTACCAGACAAGCCATACGCTATAGTTTATTAGAGGTACCATCGGCGAACTAATTTTACTGGTAAAGCACCAGTTTCTAAAAACGATAATATTCTTTTGTCTCGGGAAATTGTAACGGTCCTCGAAAAAGAAAAGAAAGAAGGGGGGAGAGAAAGGAGGTTGTATTCCCTATCCCTAATTATTAGCGAATTAAGGTGCAGAAGAATTAGATTAATAACTATATATATAAAATTAAAAAATTAAAAAAAAATTTTTTCTGAGTTTAAACCAATTTTAAAATTATTAAATTAAAAAAATTATATTTTCTAAAAAAAACGACCTTTATGTTCGTTCACCCAGGACCACGGCATGCTGGAAAAGAACCGCGACCTATATTGGTAGTCGCCAAGAGCTGCCAAGAGTATGCCAGCGTACGACGGTGTCGAGCACAGAACACCCAACACATCAATATATTACATACAAATCATGTATCTCTAGAATATATATATAACTTCAGACATCTACCTTAATAATAAAGGTCTTCTCTTAGATCCTCATCAGTCAACTCATACTCAACAGTACAATACAAGTCTTAGTTATACTCTTATTGACGACGCACTTGGGTACAGGTGTAACAAATTCTAGAAGAAAACCTTCAAAAGATTAACATTATCCTAGTGAACAAAAAAAAATGATTAATGGTGTAAACCCTTCAAAACTACTTTTTTAAATTTATGTTATTATTGATAAAAAGCTAATTAAGCTTAGAAAATAACCATATATATATAATTTGGGCATCCCCGTTTGTCGGGTTTTCAGGGTCTAGCAAGCCTTTTGGGTAATTGCCTAATTGGTAACGTTCCATTGAGCTTGTGATGAACTATCGAACCTTGGCAGTTTAAATTTGTTTTAGCTCACAGGCGAAACAGGAAAGAAATTTTTATAACAATTTAACAAGCCCGTGGTTTCCTCGTTGTGTTTGCGGCTAGATCACAAATATGTGCTTCTCACCATCATGCTCTTGATCGGCCAACAAATGACCCAATCGGAAATGAATTCGATTGACACTTATTACTTTTGCCTAATATAGCTACTAAATACCACCCATATTTGGCCGCAGATCTAAATCGGCCATCATCTCAAGCTTCGCTTGAGCACCTACACTGCTGGGCACCTGCCGTTTGTGGTAACCAACCTTATTAGGTTTTGCTATGTAAGCTCCTGTCTTCTACCAATCACACGCTAATTGACAATCTGGCCTTGTTTGTGTTACATTTACAAATCACAAGTGGGGAGGATGGAAAGGCATGTGATGTATTCTGTTTGAAAAATGAGCGCTGTACCATTTCCCATTTCGAGCGCGCATAAGGTCCTCTGACCTGTGATTGTATTAATATGTTTGAAATCTAGCAGATACCAGATATCAAGTACTAGTAACAAAAGTAAACTCGAAAGCGCGAGCGAACGTGCTTATAGTGATCAACAATCGAATCATGCTTGAAATTAAAGGTTCAGGCATCAATTCGATATAAATCCCCTATTAGGTCTAGATATTCTAGTAGAATTAGCCCTAGATAATATGCACAGCTCGTCGATGAAGGAAGCTAGAGGCGAATCAACTTCTAAAAATAGGGCAATACTGCGGACTGTGTCAAATATTAATGAATGGCATTTGCCTAAAGTTTTCTTTTTATTAGTAAGTGCTTGCTTGTGTTGTTGCATTGCCTCGCCATATTTGCCTTGATTGTTGAAGACTAGTTACCATTTCGCTGGTTCCACCGTCACCGCGAATATCGCGCGACCGACCCCGCCATCGCACAATGAGCTATGGAGAAGAGCTATGGCCACAGGTGTTAACGGGAAAGTCTCTACCATGGAGACTGGATTTGGAATTTGTACTTTATTAATCAACACAAGATCGTTCTGTTTAAGAACTGACGAGAGTTCGTGGATGTAAATTATAAGGTTGTATTACGGAATATTCTAGGCCATGGATCCATGAAGCCACGATGTTCAAAGTTCCAATTGGATTGAAAGTTTGTATCGGGCCGGCTTCCAAACGCTTAATTGTAGTATTGAGCTCGAGTGAGATTACAATTTCTATGCTTCAGAATAAATGAGTATAAAATATTGGACCGCAGCCGATTATTGGTTATATGTTTCCAGCAATAAGACTAATTCTCTTTCTCTTTCTCGTTTATAGTTAATTGTTTTTGTGTTTTAATTGTTCTTCTGTATCTGGCCAAGATCTCAGTTATCAACGACGAGGTAGTAGTAAGGATTTTAGAATTCTCTTTACATTTAGGTCTTTAATAATCCAGTAACTCTACTTTAACTAAAAACTTATATGGCAATCCTTAAGCCCAATTTAAAATCAAATAAAATTTGCCTCCTTCACAGACCCTCAGTTGCACGTACTAAATAGAATCAAAAGTACAAAATAAATTCAAATCTACAGCTATCGGTCCTTTCCACCTCTCTAATGAAAAAATGACTATCTCAAAGTTATTTTTTCCATCCGAATTTCCATGTTATTCCTGCAAAATTTCCCTTTATACAATTCAAGGGAATTCTTTCAACTATACCCTTCCTGTTGGTATACTTTTAAACGGGCTTAGAAAAACAGGTCTTTGGGATAATACTATGTTAGGAGAGCCTATTACCTATAATACATACCAATATACCTGCGGCAACAATAAAACTGAGCCTCACATCCACTGCGTCAACTATTAATCCAATATCTTATCATCATTGTTAAACTACAAACCCTTTGAGTACCTGGACTATAATTAGGAAAATTCTGACAAATGGCACGATATTATCGTTTGTATTACCACTAAAATCGCATCAGCCATTAAGCCGAAAGTAAAAGAAAAGTACGAAGCATAGTGTAAATATGCCCGCATTTGGGCAGATCTTATGTACACCCCCACTCGTACAACGTAATGGAACAGCTCGCTAAAGACTAAAGTTTGCAGCAAAATTGTCCCTACAGATCTAAATCAACAAAGATTGCTCACCCTGAACTTCTCCCTTATTTGATAGCCAATTGTTTTGTCCATAACAAGGGTGTTGGGAATAGAAGCATTATCTATGAATAGTACCGTACAGACTCGTACTATATTTGGTACTCTAAAGTTATTTGGTATCGTGAGTTATTTGGTAACCACGTGATGTCTAACCTCTTTAGGGGTGCCAAGATTACCTAAAAGCGTTAAACTTTTGCTTAAATAGGCAATATTTTGAACATTTTTTAAAAACTTCAAAAACCTCATATAAAATTTTCGGCGCCGTGACGGCGTGTCTCGTGAGTTATTATATTAATATGGTATGAGTCTCTACGGTATATTAGCTCCCAAGCTACTTGTAGAGCGCGAAAAACACCATTGCTCGTCCAAGACCAATTAGAACACGTGCATATTCTGATCCAGACCAATTATTATGGCCGCTCCGAGAAAGGATACGCTAGCTGGGAAAGCAAAGAAAAAGATTCAAGGGTCGCTTAAATTGTTGTGGACTACTGTCGCTTTCCAAGAATTGACAAGAAGTCTCCGCCCCGCTTGGTGCAGCCCAACAGTAAGAGTTGGTGCGGCACAGTTCTTGGCAACGGATGAAGTGCTACCAGAAAGCATGCCAGGTGGGCGTGGTTTCTGTAGCGAGAAATCAAACAGTAATCTTTAACAAATTAAAACTTTATATTTTAAAATTATTTATTAAAACTAGAACTTAAACCTAAGTCTTCCAGTTTTATAATAATTAGGATTTGTTTAAAATTTATTTAATATTTACAAATAATCTATTAAATAATTTATATTTAGTATCTATAAATAATCTATTAAATAATCTATTAATAAAATATAGTTTATTTTATTTTTATTATATAATTATTTACTTTTATTAGATTAAAGTTTTATATTTTAAAATTATTTATTAAAATCAGAACTTGAACCTAAGTCTTCTGGCTCTATGATAATCAAAACTCATTTAAGATTTATTTAATATTTATAAATTTTTTAAGACTTATTTCAACCTTCATTCTTTATAAACAATTATTTTTATAGTAATATTATTAATATTTATTTATTTTTATTAATTAAAAATAATAATTAGCTGGTTTATTAATTAATTAATTAACTTCTTTATCTCAATTAATTTCCTTTTTTAATCACACATTAAAAGTTTACCAAAATTCAAATATAAATATCAAATCTTTGATCAAAGTTTCGCATTACGGGGATTAATATATCCTTTAAAATATATTTTTTTATAATATTTGATAACTTTTTGAACATGTACTAATATGTATCTTTTCGATTCTGACCAATTGCTTGCTGGGAAGGTGTGGATTTTCCACCCTGATTCTTTATTAGGAAACCCAGGGCTACCTGGTGGTACGAACGCTTCTCGATGGGGTGTTTGTCACCCCGAACGCCGGTTTTTTTCCTCGTTTAGCTGGGAAGGCGCGGCCTTCCCACCTGGAATAACGGCTAGGTGTACGAACGCTTTTTGATGGGTGTTTGTCACCCTCCTGCCCTGGTTCTTCCCCCTTTTAGCTGGGGGGATGCTGTCTCCCCACCTGGAATAACGGCTAGATTTTTTATTTTTTTTATTTTTTCATATATACTATTGCTCTTTATATATATATTTTCATTTCTATTTATTTCTATTTATTTATTTTCGTTGCGTTGGGTTAGGGTTGTCCCGATTTGGCAAAATAAGCGAGGGAATTCAGCGCCGTTTTTCTTGGGAATTCAGCGCGGTTTTTTTCTGCCAAGCCTTTTTCTGCTCCCATTCTAGGGAATTCAGCGCCGAATTCTCAACACTCAGACACAGTACCCTTAGTCATCACCTTATAAACCTAGCCAGTAACTTAATGTTATACTGGTCATATCGATTTACGTAACTATAGGCACTGCCATAGCGTAAGTCCAAATCATTGGTATTTGCAGAGAGTTCTGCTATTTTTTTCGTTCGCAATGGGTTGTGCCAACGGAGCGATGCGTGTGTTCGGACAAAGCTAGCTCAAGCTTGGCTGCAGATAAGAGACACACCTGACTCCTAACCCCGAGGTAAAGTCAATCGCCGAACCCCGCATATTTAAATTTACCGTATTGGACTCCCGTGTCATCAGATATATCGGAATTCAATTCCCACCGGCGGCCATGGAGGTAATAGGCGGTGTCTCCAGCGCTATTGCGCTCGTCGAAGTAGCCGGCAAGATCGGGCTACTTTGCGCGAAATATATCACCGAGGTGCGGGATGCTAAAACCGACGCCCAAAGGATCATAAAAGAGACTCAAATTTTCAACAACCTACTCAACGAGGTCGAAGACATGCTCAATGGACCGTTCAGGGTGAAGTTGAAGGCTTCTCAGTCGCTGGAATGCGCGCTTGGCGATAGCAAAAACGTACTGGAAAGCCTACAAAGTAGCCTGGAACGAGGACTCAAAGAGGATGAGAAGCCAAAGAAAACCAATTTTCTAAAAAAGATGGCAAAGGGATTGAAGAGCGAAGATTTAAAATGGCCTTTCAAAAAGAAGGACGTCGAAGAGGTCATCGCAAATCTCAGGGCGCTGAACACAACCATCACGTTGGCTCTCCAAATCGACAACATATCGATTGCCGCCCTTAGAGACCAAAAAATGAACCTCGAAAAGCTGCTTGCGGTTAAAGAAGCTATATTCGGGTCGCTTGAGGATCAACATGAGCCGTATTGTCTCCCTCAGACAAGAATGGGGATTCTGGAGGGCATCCAGGAGTGGGTGGCGAGTCCGCGAGACCGAGAAAAATGTATTTTCTGGCTACGCGGGATGGCTGGAACAGGAAAATCTACCATCGCACGAACGGTTGCTCAATACCTTCATGATACCGGCAAGCTAGGAGCGAGCTTCTTCTTTAAAAAATCGCATGCGAAACGATGCATCGCTTCAAATATTTTCCCAACTCTAGCCTATAGTCTCGCGCAACATATACCCCCGATGATGCCGCACACGAGTAAGGCCATCGAAGATGATACTGAGGTCCCCCGGAGAAGTTTCAAAGAACAGTTCGAGAAGCTGCTCTACGAACCTCTTTTACAACTCGGCCCCACATCGACAATAGTGCTGGTAATCGATGCCCTGGACGAATGCGAGAACGAGCAGGAAATACCGCTCATGCTCGGGTTCTTAGGACGGCTAAGCAAATTGGAGCGCGTTGATATACGCATCTTCATCACTAGTAGGCCTGAATTCGGCCCCTTGAAAGGATTCGAGAAATTATCAAAGGACAACATCCATTGCCACGATTTGGCCCTGCACGATGTCGCACAAGACACCCTCAAACACGACATGTCTATATTCTTCACACACAAGTTTGCAGAAATACAAAGCAACCACTCCGACGAACTTTCGAGCTCCTGGCCTGGGGAGGAAGTACTCCAACAGCTTATACAAATTGCAGAGCCCTTGTTCATCTCCGCGGCGACTATATGCCGTTTCGTCGACGATAAATATTTTTCTCCCGCGAAAAGGCTCGAGACTATTTTAAAGACGTCGTCTTACACGTCGCGAGGGGTTTACCAAATATATGTTACAATATTTGGGCAGATGGTCGCCGACCTGAACGATATGAGCTCTGAAGACAGGGAAACAATTTTGGAAGAAACTAGAACAATAATTAATACAATTGTCGCCCTCGAGTCTCCTCTCTCACGGCAATCGCTTTCAGAACTTATCGGTATGGAAGAAGAAGTGATCGGTTATAGACTGAAGCCGTTTCATTCGATCCTCAGGATTCCAACTGACCCCGATCTCCCGATCAAAATCTTTCATCTTTCCTTTCGGGATTTCCTTCTAGATTCTGGACAGACGAGCCTTTTCTCGGTGAATCAGACAAAGGTGCATGGGAGACTAGCCGGAGAGTGCATTGCAGTCATGACAAAGAAACTCAGAAAAGATATTTGCAGATTAGGATCACCTGGGATACCACGGTCAGCTATCGATCCTAGTATAATCCAATATAGTATTCCTCCGGATCTCAAATACGCCAGTCAGAACTGGGTAAATCATTTGAAGAAGAGCGAATGGAGGATCGAGAATGGCGGCCCCGTTCACAGGTTTCTCCAAGATCACCTACTACATTGGCTCGAAGCAACGAGCATTCTGGGAATATCCTCAAATAACATATACTTAGTCATAGATCTGCGGTCAATGGTCTCGGTAAGCCGTGCAGCCCTGGCGCTTTAGTCTTTCGTTTCGCACTAGATCAATGCCAACACTGATGATACCGGAATGCAGGACGATAATGAAAGCGGTGTGCTGTCAGACTTTCTTTGGGATACCGAGAGATTCGTCAGATCCAACCAAGCCATAGTCACTCAGGCGCCCCTACAAGTCTACTTTTCAGCTCTCCTCTTTTCGCCAGAGAGCAGCATTATTAGAGCCACATTTTCTCTCGAGCACCTCAACTGGGTCCAAAAAGCGCCGAGGGTACAGAATTCATGGAGTGCATTGACGCAGACGCTCGAGGGCCATTTTAGTTACGTAAATTCGGTAATATTCTCACCAGATGGCATGCAGCTGGCATCAGCATCAGATGACAGAACGGTCAGGCTGTGGGACGCGGTGTCGGGAGTGTTGAAGCTTACGCTTGAGGGTCATAGCGAAACTGTGTTCTCGGTGGCATTCTCACCAGATAATAAGCAGTTGGTATCGGGGTCGTACGATAGAAAACTTAAATTATGGGATGCAATGTCTGGAGCACTGGTGCTAACATTCGGATGGCATAACGACATCGTAACTTCGGTGGCATTCTCACCAGACGGCAAGCAGGTTGCATCAGCATCACGTGACAAATCTGTCGCGCTGTGGGACGCGGCATCTGGCGCCGGAACCCTGGCGCTTGAGCATGACGATATTGCGCCCGGGGTGGAGCACCCACCGCTCTCAGTGGCGTTCTCACCGGACGGCAAGCAGTTGGCATCGGCAGGTGAAACGATCAAGTTGTGGGATGCAAAATCTGGAGCCTTAATGCTAACGCTCGACGTCAACAATACTGTGTTCTCACTGGCGTTTTCACCAGACGGCAAGCAACTGGCCTCAGCATCGCGGGATAAAATAGTCAGGCTGTGGGACCTGACATCTGGAGTTCCGATACTAATCTTCAAAGACCATAGTAGCGGCTTATTGTTCCCGGCATCCTCGGCAGATAGCAAGCCTTCGGTGGCATTCTCACCAGATGGCAAGCAGCTAGCAACAGTATCGTGGGATAAAACAGTCAGGCTATGGGACGTAGCGTCTGGAGTCCTGATGCAGACACTCGAGGGTCATAGCGATGTCGTACAATCGGTGACATTTTCACCAAACGGCGACCAGCTGGCATCAGCGTCGCGGGACAAGACAGTCAGGCTGTGGGACACGGCATCTGGGGTCCTGAGACAGACGCCTGAGGGCCACCGCGATAGGGTGACCTGGATAGCATTCTCACCGGACGGCAAGCGACTGGTATCAGTATCATGGGATAGAACAATTAAGCTATGGGACGTGGCATCTGGAGCTCCAATGCTAGCGCTGAATCATCGCAGTCAGGTAGGGCGAGCAGTATTCTCGCCGGATAGCAAGCGGTTGTTGTCGGAAGGATCGTACAAATCCGCTTGGCTTTGGGACGCGGAGTCTGGAGCTCTGATGCTGGAGTTCGATCGCAATATATCCAACATGACCTCAGTATTCTCACAAGATAGCAAGCAGCTGGCATCTGTATTGGCGGACAGAGCGATCCGGATATGGGATACGTCGTCTGGAGCTCTGCTGTTGACGCTCGAAGGGCATAGCGATGGCGTAACCTCGGTGGCATTCTCACTAGATGGTAGGCAGCTGGCATCGGCCTCATACGATAAAACAGTCAGATTATGGGACACGACGTCTGGAGCGTTGGTGCTAACGCTCGAAGGCTATAGCAATACCGTATATTCCGTACAATTCTCACCGGATAATAAGCGGCTAGTGACAACAGCGCAGGGAGAAATCATACTATGGGATGTGGCATTCGGAGCTCTGACATTAACGCTTAAAATCAGCTGCGGTCCTATATTATCAATAGCATTCTCACCAAACGGTAAACAGCTAGCGGCAGCGTCACACACATGGCAGCGTGACACAGCTAATGTGTGGGACGTGGCATCTGGAACGCTGGTGCAAACTCTCGACTATAAACATCAAGCGTTCGGTGTATCCTTTTCAATGGATGGCCAGAATCTTGAGAACGAGGACGGCCACATAAGTCTTCAAACTTCGACCACAAATCCTACAACCCATAGGATTCCTCAGAACTCTAATTATTACCACCATCAAGACGGGTGGCTCAGCCGGAACGGAGCAAACTTTCTCTGGTTCCCTCAACAATACAGACCAAATTTTCTACGCATCAATGGCAACTTCCTTGCGTATGGATGCACCTCTGGTTATGTCGGCATTCTCGAGATTGACGCACAAGAGTTATGAGCACTTCATATAGGCTGGTAAGTTTGGATTAAATTTATAGCTCCAAATAACTTGACATTCAAGAATAAGTTTTGTGTTTGTCATCTATCACAATACCATCAGCTGTTTATATTCTTGGAAGCTAATATAACGACGAAACAGTCCTATTTTTATTCTGACACCGTTGCCTCGTGGTTCGCTCGGCTACCAAAGGTTGGAGCGGTTATTATCCGTGTTTTCAGCTACTACAGCAAAATTAATCAATTAACAGTTCTCTATACGCTTTCTTAGGCTAATCATCCTTTAATTTAAATATTCTGGAGGGCTGCGCAAATCACAGGCTCCTTAGCAGCCAGAAAAGCATTTCTGCGCTTTTTTTATTAGGCTTATAAACTCCCTTTAAGATCCTATTCCTATTATGCACATATAATACTTCCTTCTTAATAATTCTTCTTTTGGCATATTATCTCACAAACTATGAGATCAAATTCGATTTTGAGCGCCCTGGCAGGAGACGATCGAGAGTATCCGACACACTAGTCATGTATGACTTGGCATCACACATTCTATCCCTCGCAAATTGATCAGCGGAGAAGTAAACTGTCCTGAGAACGCGAAGATCTCATCCCACATTTCAAGGTTTGCTTCTGAGCTTTCCCGCTGGATATCTCTACAATTATGATATCGTAAAAACGACGGGGTTAGTAGAAAATAAGATCAAAATAGCACTAACCTAACATACCGAGTTTAATAATTTATTTTAAAACTTGTTTTATTGTATAAATATTAAATGGTGTTATATTGGAATTTAGTGTAAAGTTGCGGAATGGGCTCTGGGAGCCAGCAGAGGATATCTGCCCCATCAGGGAGAAGTTCATAGCAGAGAGGCTCACACACTTAGGTGGTATTATAAAAGGGAGGGTAATCGTGAGAGGATAATCATGAGAGGGCTGCCTCATAGGATTACGCTATGGTAAAGAGGTAGCTGTGTTCGTAAAGCTAGGAGCATAAAACTATTCTATTGTATAGTTATAACGAGATTATGATAGTATGTAAGAGAAATAAAGAAATGAATGAGTGAATAGAAAGGAAGACGCCCGCATGCTTGCTGAAAGGTGAAGCCTGGAGGGCTCTGCTTTATATACATGTCCGAGGAAAGAAATAGGAAGGCGTTGAGACGCCAGAATACAACAAAGCAAGCAGGACTAAAAAGAAGACAAAACCAGGTGGGCCCACTCTACTTCACCACATTAGTATTATTAATGTTTTTATTATTAATTTTTGCTATTTTGCTACGAAGAATGTGAAGTGTACTATTCATCTTAAGCGAATGATGAAATGGTGGTTTAGGGTAAAAATTAGGGTCTTATAATTTCATAATAATATTGAATGATGATAGGATATGCATGCTGCGTGCCCGTGGAGATTGTGGGAATTGTATCGTATGATCGGGTATGATATTATACGAGAAGCATACTTGAGATCTAGATAATTACAATAACTACCTTTGTACCTTAGTAATATAATGTGATCTTATTAACCCACTAGAGAATATAGTTAGTATGTGGTACAAAGGGACTATTCGGGATTAGAAAATCCTTTAAACCTTGATTGTTAAGACGAAAGACAGCCCAGCGGCTGTATATGTAATTCAGTTTTATCGAACTACTATATTGGTTCAATCTCCACTTCAGTGCTAAGAAGAAAGCTAGTGCGAAGAAGTGGTGTTATAAGCCCAACTGCAAAGCCTGTCCTCACTATAACACTAACTGTCTTAAATGCCGTACGCCGCTCCCAATGGCTGCGGTTGAACGGTCTTCAATAACCAGTCTTCACTTTACACTTTGTATCCCAGAGCAACGCCTGAAAGCGTTTACTGCAAGATGCCAAAGAGCTTGTGGGCCAAGGAACTCTTAACAAGATAGAAGCAAACATAAAATGGTCACCGCGAACGAAGTCATTTTGAAGGTCAAAGCCACATCCTACTTTTTCTAAATTGTCTCCTTGCGAAAAATTGTCTACGAAAGGTTATCATGAACAAGCAGAAAACTTTGGCCAAATTTTTTTTTGGATATAATTAACCTTATCTACTTGAATATAAGTACAGTATGTACATCAGCAAAAAGAATGGGTTGCCCACTCCATATCGATCGGGCACTTGTAATGTTTATCAATGATGCAAGCCCAACGAGCAAGTTGAAGAATCTCCTGATCACTCAGAACAAACGCTACTTAGCATATGTTTCATCGCCATGGATCATCTTAGCTTCTTTCTGGCCTAACTTCTTTTGGACAATTGGAACGATCATTGCATCAACTAGAAGTGGCTTGGAGACCTAATATTCGTCCGGATACTGCACCTTGAGCGACATTCTCGCCGAGAACCTAGTGGATGCTTGCAGACAGCTGATATTGACCTTTGGATCGAAAGCTTGTCACACCACCTTGCGTAATGAACTAGTTTTACATGACAGAAGCCTCCTGTTCTTTAATGTTTCACGGCGAGAAGAGTCATGTACATGCAAATACAGTAGCAAGTGGATTGAATGCCAAGTTTAAAGGAATATTTTTTCGTGGAGCCCAGGTTCTATCAATTTTGGTCTTGGCCTCCTCTTCCTTGGCGTGCAATCTCACATCCAAATCTTTCCAAGATGTGACATACTTGCACAAGTTGCATGATGTCTGACAGAGCTCCTTCATAGGAGCATACCCTACGGTGAACCCAAGGTTTACGTGTTTAACTATGACTAACACACGACTTGCTCCCAGACCGATATAAAAGTATACGACTTGTAAGGACTAGATTAGGGTGCTATCCTATTTAGATTTGGTATTGACTTTTGATATCAAGTTGGCGTGACCAAGAAATATTTTTTCTCAGGGCTACAGTTTGCGCCATCTCGATCTCGAGCCTATAAAATGTCGCAACTTTGGCCATCAGCAAGAAGCTAAATCGCTCCTTGAGACAAATCAAACGCAAATATTCGAGAAACCCTATCCCCGAAACGTACCTTCATCGTTGGCTCAAAATTATCAAGGTAAGCGATTGGAAAATCGCCTCAATACCCTCAATTCAACTAGTTAATCGACAGGAGTTCAGAATGCCAGTGAAAGACAAAGCCGAACTTGGAGCAGCGGCTATTGGGTCCGTTGTTGCCCTTAATCAAGTGTTTGAAGGGCTCCAGTCCTACAAACACGGGGCTTCAAGCGAGGCGAATGACCATTATATGAAAGCAGCGGCTAGTGCTGCCGTGGCCATTGGTGCCTACGAGCTTCTCCGCAGAGAAAAAAAGAAGCAGAACCAGCAACATCGGCACAAGTATCATTCGCCAGAGACAGTAGAGGTTGAGATCATGGAGTCAAGCGACAGCGAAGGTGACCGCCAAATAGTTGAATACCATCCATCAAAACCGAATCCAAGGCAAAAATGGCACCATAATGAGGAGGATGGACATAGCCGAAGGATTGCAGAAGAAATCGCTGGGGTCTATGCCCTTGGGAGAGATTTGATGGGTGACAAAAACCATCACATAACGCATCTTGTGGCAGAAACCTTGGGAGCTGTCGGTCTGTTCAAAGAGACACGAGAGCATAGTCATTAAGTTGAATCTCATTTGAGCTATAGCCTGAGGGACCAAAATGAAAGCTTGGATATCCTGTTTTGTTTGGTGTTACGTGCAAGCTATCTCGAGAAACACTTCGTACTATGGAACAAGCAAGTAAAGAGCTAAACAAAAGGTGATAGGATTGTTGAATGTTTACTCCCTCTTTCACCGGCTCAATTCTGCCTCTAGTCTGTTTTCTCATTTTCGTATAAGTTCCTTCCGTTTCTCTGAATGCGCGCTCAAGACTCGAAATATATTAATTTACACTTAATTTGATAGAGTAGTATGAGGATGAATTAAAGCTCTTATTTTGAAACAATTAAGAGATATCGTGGCTGCAAACCTGAAAACAAATATTTTGAATTGAAGAAATTTTTAGTCTATGAGCATCAATTAATTGTGTATACGCTTAAGAGGTAAGAGGCCGTCGGTGGACCTAATGAAGCGAAGCTACACTTTTTGCATGGTCAATTCTAAATACGCTATTTAAATATTGTGGTAGGGCTCGAGGTCTCGCTCAGCGCTATAGGCGCTGGTGCCTCTATGATAGTAGCCTACGGCTACTATATAAGACTGCCGCCATGGTCACGTGCAGAAGACTATATAATAGAAACCTGGCGCCTCATGTAATCTTAGAACAAGCATCGAACTAAGCCTCGTAATCCTTCCATAAGAGTAGACTTTTATAGTGTTTAGGCCTTGATTGAGGACCTGATCCCTTTCACAATATGTATAATTGAACTAGACCATTTAATTTAATTCGCGTTGACAGTTATTCCTAAAGTTAGACAATCAGAGAGATATCGTGGTCAAGCCGGGATAATATCGGAATCGTAATTTTGGACGCCACAAGTCTCGTTCTAAACTTACCGAGAGTTGATAATCTAGAGAATTCCTTAGCAGTAGAAATTTAACGACATCAGATCAGGATATTCCGCCAAAGAAATAAAAATTTCCGAGAAACCATTTAGGCCACATTGACGCTCGATTAAGTCACAGATGAAGCTGGTTTGTGGCTGTAGCGAGAGTTCAGCCAGGATAAACTAATCCTTTGCTCCGTAGTTGGCGGTGATATCAGCGTGACTTAACTAGCTGCAAAACTAGCTGCAAAGGTGGTCTGACCTGCTTGAATTTGGGTAAGGATGGGCTGATGTTCGATTGATGGACTATGGGCGTTATATGCTACAAAATTTTCGACTGGCATGATTTGCTGAAAATGTATTTTCGTTACATAGACTTCCTCTATTATGGTTATCTACCTTAGTACTTATGCATGTGTTCGATTAGCCATAAAGCCTGCAACAAGGAATTGTATTTTAGTGGCATTCACACAGCCCAATCAACCGGCAACGGAGCATTTGTACCTGAGCATCTCTAATCTTCACAATTTCTAGATTTTTAGTTTCCCGAGAGTCAAAGGTCTAGATCATTTGCTGCTGATGGTAGGTATTTTTCTCAAGATATCCCTAATCATGCAATTGCAAAGATTCTCTGCAGAAGTCTCGAGCCTACTATATTCAACATCAACATTACCACCTACATTCTCATCTCTTTGGCCCAGTGCTATGATCTGCTGACTGCCGGAGCTGGCTGCTAAAGTCATGCTCCGAATTCTATCTTGCGGGTGCACCTTATACCGTACTGTTTAAAAGCCGCTGTAATGAAACATTCGAATTTGTTTTGCACTTAGGCGCTAACCGATGTCGGTAATTACGACCCGAAAAGGTGGTCTGATTTTTGTTAGAGTGTCGGGATTCTAGAGGTTTCCTAATTTTTATACTAAACAGCAAAAGCCATTGAGGTGGCTACTTAAATACCGTGTGCAATACCAAAAAATATCATATACAATTTTACCATAATATACCACAAACACCATCTACGATTTTCACCATAATATGAAACCTACAAAAGATTTATCTGATATCAAGATCTAGCATTCTAATATCTTTTTACCGATTTTGAAGAAATCGAGCCACAAAAGCTTTCCAAGAATAACGATTGGAGTTCCAATCAGCTGAATAACCTCAAGTATCATCCACAATGGACCACCACCGTCATGAAGGTATGGATACTTTCCCCCGAATTCATATATTGCCACCCGCTTCCAGATATTTACTAACCATGGTAACTCCAATAGAAAACTCTGACCCGGGATTAATGTCCGCTCATCAATGTGAAGCCAGACGAAAGTACTTACCAGCCCTGTTATTTATTTGATTACTAGAAGTAAATTGATAACTTATTATCATAGCCATGAACACCTTGTCAATGCAGAAGCTCTTGCTGCTTTTCAGGAGTTCCCAAAAGGTCAACGCGAGCAAGGGCGTTCAGTATCCTACACCTTAGTTAAGAAAGTACTGGCAGCATTTACCACTACACGAAAAACAACTCGCATATGAAAACCCAACTTAAAACCAAGACGAAGAATATATTGAGGAAAATAGTGGGAAAGAGGGAGGTGCTTCCAGTCAAGATACCGCTGGAACATCAAGGGAAAAAAGGAACAGGATGAAAGAAGGGAAAGAGATTTTTGGACTGTAACTATCAACTAGGGCTACGATGCATCAGAATAGCAACCGTACCTTGATAGAAGTATGTTTAAGGCAATCCACAAATACGGCGAAGACGACGACAGGATGCGCATGAGATATTGAACCCATCATTCCAACAACACAAAGATCGCCCTCCAAGTAAAATATGTTTTGAAAGCTGCATACCAAACAAATAAGAGTGAAGCATGTAAGCTAGTTTTTCGTTGGTATTGTGACGGGTAAAGCAAGTATCAAAATGGCGTATATCGAGTTTAGGTAAGTATTTGGAAGAGCGCGCGCTTCGCGAGACGTCGCCATCCATTCCTAGGAGTTCCGGTCGCACTATGGTTTCTGAAATGAATACTTTTCCTTCTCATACCAGGTTGGGGAGTGAGCTATGAATAACGAAGAGTCGCCTAGATTTCCGGGCAGCCTCCCCAGGCTGCAATAAGAAGACTCTTTAAGAAGCTAGAAAGGACACAACTGCTGCAAGACAGAGTGTGTGTTTCGGATCCTGTCACACTGGGCCTTCGACCAAGCGCATTTATACTTGGCGACAGCCTCTTAAAATTTCCTCTTGTCAAAACAATCCTTCATACCTTCTTCCGTCAACCCAAAATTATTCACCGGCAATAAATTTCGTGTATCGAAACTTCTATTGGCTATCAAAGAACCAGTCCCATCGTATCTCAGAAGAAATGTGCGATGATACTGAAGTCTTCGCACGTGGTTGCGGTCATTTATATGATCTTGATATACGAAGATGCGATGCTGCTATCAATAATGGTACAACATGTCCTCCTCACCAACGCCAACGCGTTCGTTATCCTAACGAAGATCACGATGGGCCATGTAAATCTTGTGCCGGACAATCTCCTCCAGATTCGACATGAGTACGTATTCTCCGTTCCTTACGGCTAGGACAACCATGATCAAACTAGCTGACCCCCATCCAATTTCGCTCTGTAGTCCCATTCAGGCTCGCGGCCCCCCCATGGATGTCGACTAACAAAGTGCTTCGCCGGAATATTGATTTTTTCGAGAAAGCTTGAAGTAGTTAGACACGCTCTTAGATGTCGGTGGGCAGGGAAACATACCATTCTCCATTTTTGTATTTAACCTCGTAGCTCCTGAGGACATCCTGTCCTTGGTTCCGATTTCCAAGCGAGACATCCCAGTCTACCAACAAATATGTTTTTTTCTTCTCTTCCGTATCGTAATCTGTCGAGAAGTGGATGAAGTCGCTTTTGCAACTATATTTTCTGCCCATTATTGATAATGCAGTATCTGAAAGGATCTGATCCGCCCGATTATTGGGTTCTCCAGGGACTTCGGTCGTCCTATATTTGATTAAAGTGCGTGTTCTCTCCATTAATCCTTTTGTTCTTAGAAAGTTGTTGAGATGTGTCCCGGTTCCGCGAATGAAAACGAACAAATGTAGGTTATAGCGGTTGAGTCGGAATGAATAAATTGGAGATGCTTTGCCCCTGAACCTCCATGGATTGAGGCTAAGATGATGAAAAGCAGGTAAGAGTCTCGTGACCGGAGCAACACAACAGTACAACAGTATAATGAGGGTGCTTCGCACCACGTAGTCCTGACTGTTAGTAAATGTCTTCGAGACCAACTGTTGGTGATATTCCACAATTGTAACCAGCCATCTACACTTACGGCCTTACAAGTCCAATCCATGCCCCGCAGCCTACGGCGCTCGCCCAACCACGCCAGGATGGACTTGTAAGGAAGTATGGTGCCAACCATGATGCCTATTATGATATCAGCCATGGTGCCAACCGTGATATTAGCCATGGCAGCAGCTTCTTCAAATCCAATACAACGAGATATAATACTGCGTGATCACGAGACTTGGCACGCGCTTCCACAAAGCAAAAGTGCCAAAGCACCTGATTTATCACATGATCTTAACAACACATACCGCCATCCTGCGCCATTTTGTACCCATTTTTTGCTCGCAGACCTGTCAGGCTTTAATCATCCTTCCTTACAGTCAGGCAATAAGTACGAGTTTGAGAGACCGTCGGACCTCTATTTTTAGCTTCACATGAGCCCATATCTATATTGATACCCCAATCGTACTCTGTAAGATATTCTTATTCTTATTAATCTAACAAGGAGACTATGATGAGGCCAAGATATATGTATATTAGGATATGAGCAATTTACCCTTTGTTCAAGACACCAACCACCACGCACTACCCCGCATCCGCCAATCATTTTCGACCCTCTCCAGTCAAAAAACTCTCTACGAAGCCCTTCAATCTTGTCTCAGCCTTGGGGAAGAAACATGCATTTTATTTTTTTCTTGTAAAGGTACCAACGGTAGGCGTGTCAATTTCGAACGGGAATGCCACCTCGGTTTGCGTAGCAAGAGTAATAGGAGTACAACCATGATTGGCAGTTATATTGCGGTTGTTGTTGCTAGTATGGATCCGATCAATTGCAAAGGATACCGCGCCACTTTGGGATGATTTTTGTTCTTTTGACCTTGCGCTTACGATATCAAATATTATTGGGAGCTTTGGAATCACAACGCCTAATATTTATGGTTGGTCAGAGCGTGATAAATGGCTCGATGGATGATTGCAAGATTCAGTTTTCTATTTTGTTACAATATTTCAGCAACATCAGTCTGGTCTTCAACAAACAAGGCAAATACGATAAGGCCATATGCTAATACAAGCAGGCGCTCGCTGGGTATGAGAAGGCTTTGGATAAAGACCATCCATCAACACTCAACATAGCCAACAACATCAGCCTGGTCTTCAATAATCAAGGCAAATATGACGAGGCAATGCAACAACACAAGCAAGCACTTACTTATAAAAAGAAAACTTTAGGCAATGCTATTTATTAATATTTGATATAGTCCGTAGTATTGCCCTAGTTTAGACGTCGATCCGCCTCTGGCTTCCTTCATCGACGAGCTGTGCATATTGTCTAGGGCTAGTTCTACTAGAATATCTAGACCTAATAGGGGATTTATATCGAATTGATGCCTGGACCTTTAATTTCAAGCATGATTTGATTGTTGATCACTATAAGCACGTTCGCTCGCGCTTTCGAGTTGACGGGATTGATTGAAGTTACTTTGTTACTAGTGATTGATATCTGGTATCTTTCCATCCTCACCAGTTTGTGATATGTAAATGTAACACAAACAAGGCCAGATTGTCAATTAGCGTGTGATTGGTGGAAGACAGGAGCTTACATAGCAAAACCTAATAAGGTTGGTTACCACAAACGACAGGTGCCCAGAAGTGTAGGTGCTCAAGCGAAGCTTGAGGTGATGGCCGATTAGATGTGCGGCCAAATATGGGTGGAATTTAGTAGCTATAGGCAAAAGTAATAAGTGTCAATCGAATTCATTTCCGATTGGGTCGTTTGTTGGCCGATCAAGTGAGAAGCATGATCTAGCCGCAAACACAACAAGGAAACCACAGGCTTGTCAAATTGTTATAAAAATTTCTTTCATGTTTCGCCTGTGAGCTAAAACAAATTTAAACTGCCAAAATTCGATGGTTCATCACAAGTTCAATGGAACGTTACTAATTAGGCAACTACCCAAAAGGCTTGCTAGACCCCGAAAACCCGACAAACGAGGATGCCTAAATTATTAAATTTAGACCAAACTTTCTGACTTGTGACTTCAGGATTGATGTATAATTTAGGTGCTCCGAGATAATCATCAAGATCTCGTTCGGGAGATCCCAAATGCCGACGGCCATGGTTACCTGCCCACAGCTATAGATTTAGAGTAACTTTCTTTGAGTAGAAGTACAAAGCATAAGTTAGAATTACGAGTGGTGTCCTGCGGGAGTGTCGTTCTGGTAGTGTATGGGTTCGTACGGGTATGGAGCCCCGCTTACCTCCCAGAAAGCGAGTCCAGTTAGGACTAGCCGGTTGTGCTTCCCATTTGCTTGAGTTCGATTGTAACTCACCACCAATTACTAGTCTTGACGTTCTTGACAAGAGTCGGACGCTTTTGGTACTAGAGTAGTTACTTTTCTACTTGTATGCTTTATAATACCAATCTCTCAGCCGCTCGTAGCAAATTAATAACGGTGTAAGGGCAATATCTCGACATCTTTTCCACTCTATAATCCCAGAGAGGTTTAGGATTCAAGTATGGGCTGTGGCACACAAATATTTAGGCCTGATCCGTTCGTGCAGAAGTACTGTCATACGAATACGTCCAGGTTTCACTCAGAGATAACGTAGAAAACGCATTGGCTAACGCCAAACATGATCTGGACAGCTTAATTTCAGGCATGATTTGACTTCAGGCATGATTTGACTTCAGGCATGATTTGACTTCAGGCATGATTTGACTTCAGGCAGGATTTGACTTCAGGCATGATTTACGAAAAATGCAACACACCAACACACCGCCTAAACGTTCGTGAGTGCGGTAGATAAACAGAGTTCAAATTCGCTTGCCGGCTTCTAAACAGACTATAAGGGAATACTAGACTCTGGGTTTTATGAAGGCAAGTGGTTTTCAAAGTATGTAAATTAAACCTTGCAATGACCTGGATAAAAAGTTTTTATAAAATAATTTCCTAAGCAGAAGCGGGAGGAGCCTTCCGGATGGCAATATTAAAGTTACAGGCATTCCTGTGGCTAGTTAAATGATGGTTAGATGACGGTCGCTCTTTAATCGAGCCTAGTGTCATGGCTTTCATTGCGTTTACTTCTTGCCGTGTTGGCGAAGCATTGGATCTTTCAAAGGATAGGAGTCCCTCAAAACATTCTACGAAGATTGCATGAACGCCGGAGCTATTGTTCTAGCCCTTCAAGATACGTTTTAACGCTATCTTTCATCCGTATTGCCGTCTTTTAAAAAGAGAATGTGCTACATTCAGTAGCAGGATAAAAGTTGAATCAAAATCTCGACTTGAGGTAGCGAGTCAGGAAACGCAGGAGAAAAGTAGTAATAATAGCATATCTATTCCCGTAAATAATGTACTGTATATTGCTGCTTTCATCGAGATATATAATTACTCACAGTCATTCGTGACTCACAAACTATTTGGACAAAATAGAGACTACTTCATTTATATCTAGAATCGGCGCTTGATTTGGCTGCATGCGTCACAAATGTTTTGTTTCACAGGCTCTGTTAGTTTCCGAGAGCTCTGTCTCAGTAGAATATGTACAATATGGTATATTTTGTCACAGTCAAATTGCCCCAAGCAGCACAACCCTTGAGATAGCCTTCGTTTTACGCTGAAAATATAGAACTTCGTCACGAGCATAGTTTCAGCGTTACGTCCATAAAGGCTGGTCGCCTTAGTTGTTGTCAACAGCTAGGTACTTTCCGGACCCTTGTTGCAGATATTGCTTAATAGGTACATTTATAGCCGCAATTGAATCACACTCGGACGTGCTGATGAAGATATAAGAGGCTTCGATAGTTAATAAAATATCACTTTTAGATTATGACATCTAAATTTTCAAATAATGAAAATGGTCGATCAAGCTAAAATCGAAAATATCCTCAATTACAAATTTGCTAACGCTGACCTCCTGAAGGAAGCTTTAGAGGCGCCTGGCCGTGCGTATACTCATGAAACTGAAGGTGGGGTAGATGGCAACAAGCGGCTGGCGATGGTTGGTGACGCACTTCTCACGTTGATAAATTTTGATATGTGGTATCCGTCAGAACAAAGTAGGGGTGTGCAGCGCTGTTGTTTAGTGTTCGATCTAGTTTGGTACCCAGATATTGCTAACCATGGCACTTGTAGAGGCCGCCCAGAATGCACGCGAGAAATACACATCCAACATAAACCTCGAAAAATGCGCCGAACAATTTGGAATTAAATCAGAAATACTACTAAATGATGTAAACGTATCTCAAGGGAGAGTACCTAGGGTTACATCGGCTTCGACGATAGAAGCTTTGCTCGCCGCGGTCTGGTTGGACACGAACAAAGACTTCGAAAAAGTCAAAGAGGTAGCATGCAATCTAGGAATAGCAAAAGGTTCTATCTAGCATGTTCGATTTGGTCCCTTTTTTTAACTTTCCAATGGCCGACGGGCTTTGAGAACATCTGCTGGCAAAATTTTAAGAGAAAAAGGGCGGGCGGCGAATAGCTCCGGCGTAGGCTGATGGAGATAGGTAGAGAGTGTGTGCTATATGGAAAATGCCGATAGTACTAGTCATATTATAAATTATTACTACACCGAGCCAGGTTTATTCACCACATCTCATTCAATATTTTCGCCAGGCAGCTATTAAGAGTTCTCTAGATATCTAGGCATATACTGCGGGGACATTGAAGAAAATTGTCAAGCCCTTGGCATTCAAACAACGGGCTTGGTTTCTAGATTTGCAAGAAGTCCGATACCGTTCCTAAGGGGAATCATGAACATGAGAAGAAAAGGTCAAAGTTTCTCACTCACACACTTGAAAGTTTTGTTAGGGCAAGAGTTTCCGTAGCGAATAATTTCTGCTTTAAAATGTAAAATTTCGAAGAGCAGTACAAGCCATGGGTGATTGGAATTATGGTGTATCTTCCTGCTCTGCTTTTACGCGTTCTAGATTTGGATACTGTTGTCTATATTTATTAAACGGATTGGACTTTTGATTTATGCTCTTTATCTACCCTCCCACTTAGTTCCGGTATATTAGAGCTAATATCTAATTGCTTTAGCACACATTACTCTCATTTTGGTTTATGTTTGATGAATTTAAATATTTTTTCATTCAAGACCATGGGGGGACCGTATGCATTTTCATCAAATTCATCAAAATTCGTTGAACTATACTAAGATAGATCCAGAGAAATAAGAAAGAACCTAGACAGCCATAAGGATATTAAGAAATAAAAAAGCAGGATCGACAAGGGAGGTGGTCGTTATGCATGGGGTGCCTCCGGTGATCTTAGGCCATTGGATTAAAGGATACCTTGTATATATTGATAGTAAGATAGCTTGATTACTTATGGAATTGCAAGAATGTGCCGAAAACAACAGTCTCGGTCCTCACGATCTTTGATCCCTGTCAATAAAAGGTTCAATCGGGCGATTCGGGCGATTCAGACGCTTGCAAACGCGATGAATGCGGAAGATGCCTGGAATTTGAGAACTTCAGGCACCTTTTGAACGCCAAAGTCCTGGTCTTTCACATACACCAGTTTCTGATAGGCAGTCCTCCGTAAAGCTAATGACATCGATGTAGTCTCGGGACCGTGAACATAGATGAAACCGGACGTGGTGACGTCTATGCCACAGAGTGTTAGCAACATTCGTAGATCATATGGCTTGACTTCTTGATATAAGTAAAAGATACTTTTAGATTACTCAGGAATATCTGGAACCACCTCCAGGATTATATATACTTCTCTCTTTGGAATGTTGTCAATTTAGTATAGATTATTTAAATCATGTTCTATTATTCCTTAATTTGAAGAGCTTAGAACCAGCTGTTTCCTTGAAAACAGACTCTTGAAACTATTGCCAAAATATCTTCAAACGCCTACAAGGATTTAGGTATATAACCCTACGCATAACAAGACTCATTTTGAAAACTATAGGAGGCGTTAAATTCTAATAACAGTAAAGGATCAATAAATCTGAACTCCAATATATTATTTAACATATTATCCTTCCGCCCAAATTTCCACAGCAAGTGGTTGAAGACCCATGATAATTACACCTTGTCCTGCTCCGATTCCTATACCAAGTTGCTTAAGAATATGTAGTCAGCTCAGGACCAGATAAGGAAGAGTGATAGCGATGCATTAAGCCACTTAATTTGATAATAAAAGTTCACCGTCCCGGCGCATACTTTCCTAGAAACCTTCAGAGTGTCATTCTCAAGTTGGACCCTGGAGGTAAATCAATTCTCGAGTGATATTTGTAAATAATACTAATACAATTATTCTTACTCAGATACATTTGGCTTACATATTATCGAACAAAACGCCGGTATTATTTTTTAACAGGTTGAAGATTGGTTGTAGTTTGAAGTTTTCGAGACTTCACCAGAGCCTGAAGCTGTGATTGGCTATAAAAGATGTTTAAGATGTATATATCCAAGGCCGGCGATTATAATTCCCTAGGAAAGAGCTTAGAACGAGTTATTTCAGAAAGAATTTGGCAAATTTCTATCCCATATGAATATACAGGAGTTCACAGCCGAAATAGTCTCGAAAAGTCAAAAAAGAGGAAATGACCTTTCAGAAACCTGAGGCATTCCTAACCCATGTTATATAATCAAGCTGTTCACCGGGATAATGCGAGCAAATGGTAGCGAGGCAGAAGTCATCCGAATCAAGAAATATATTCGAGATGAAGTTAATTACCACTGCGCAGCCAATCCGTGGCGGCGTAGCCCTCTGTAGTTAGTTACTTGAATAGTGTTACAAACAACTTTTGGTAAAAAGCAATATAAGTTTTTTCTCTTAGAGGTTCTATACAGAATACTACAACAAGCTATCCAATACAGCATTAACAACTACTCAATATCTTATATTAGTAAAAAACTGGCTCGCCGGGCGCAAAAGATGGGAGATATTAACATCCCTGACAACTTGCACCAAAATATATTGGGTACACTAAAGCATGGCAAGCAGCTACTCTCCAAAAGATGGCAAAAAACAATTAAAGCGTCAGAGAGAAATATTCAATAGGATCCTTATCTAGAAAAGAAAAAAACCATCATATCAGATACTCACCTCAAATTAGAGAAAGCTTCCGCTTGGATCAAAAGACAAACCAAATCTTACATAAAAAAGGTATTAGATCTGGCAATTAAAAATCCCACTAAGAAAACAAGACATGCTAGCATAAACTCCTTTCCAATAATTACCCATACTTCATCAAAGTTGGATATAGCTATTGATCTACATAACTTTAAAAATTGGATTCGTGAAAATCTTGCAGGATGGCGTGATAAGATAAATGGCTAAACAATTATAAAGATTTTAATTAAAACTATCAAAGCATATTATCAAAACGCATTAGAGTTTTACAGGAAAGAAAGTATTTTAGATACCTCTTAAATATTGCTCACTATTATAAAGATATGGATAAATTTTAATAAAGAAATATGTATTCTTAAGCCTTTCTTATCCTATTACTTCCCAGAGATATCCTACAATATTCTCATTCCATTACTATTACTACAAAAGTCAAATATAAAAAGATTACAAATAATTGAAATTTATTTATAGGAAAAATAAAAGATTACTCTCAAGTATTTAAGGGTGTTAATATTTCATTTGAAAGCAAGCTAGAAAAATTTTGCTTTTTATTATTATAAGAAATCTCCCATGCTTCAAAACCTTAACTTAAATATAATTCGCGAGGTAGAATTTGCCAAAAATTAAAAATAGGCAGAATTTTGCAATTTAAAAACGAAGTATCATAATCTTATGGCTTAATATATTGTTAAATTATGTAAGTATTAATATAATTAATGGAATAGATAGTGTTATTCTAATAATTGTAGAAAATGCCAGTATTTAGATAAAGCGGAGTATTTATTAATAATTCTTTATGAGTGGCCTTTGCTAGAAAATAATATTAAAATAAGGTTGGTAATTTTTGAATTGCAATTACCAGAGCATTTTTCATTATGGAGAGATACAACTTGCTTTATTATATTAAATGTCTACTGCATAAAACATAATTCCTCCAATGTAGAAGAGTAATAGGGTCTTCAAGCATAAGAATCTTTTATAATACGCAACTCTAGTTCCTTGGCCCGACTAATATGGGTGTTAGGGACAAAACCCTTCTCATTATCACATTACAACAGGCATAAACTACTTGTATCAAAGTCTAACATATTACTCAGACATGCTGGTGTCTAGCATTTATTTGATAGGCGAGAAAATGAGTGGATAAATTTATAACATAAAAGTTATATTGCTGCTCTGTTATGTAAGACAAGTTTCTTAGATTCTTCCTATTAAAAATTGATTTACGCGGTTAATTCTACCAGTTATACCCATAATAAGATTATTGTAGGGTAATATTTTTGCCCGGAATTATTAATACTCCACAAGTATAAAACATTTAGGTCCCTCAGATCTGGTAGAAATTTTTAATAGTATTATATCTTTATAAAACTATAGAAAGATAATTTATCTTTTAAAAAAGATTCTGTTTATTCACTAATTCTTTACACAGCTTATTATGCTGGTATAGTTATGAATCCTTTAGACTGGAAAAGAGACTCTCATATCACATTTGCCAAGAATACATTTTCAAAGGAGCTTTTAAATATTTTACACAATAGTTTAACTGTTATTAGGGATAATTGGGAGTAAGCTAATAATTTGAAAATGCTTGTTTTTCTGGGTCTTAGATTAGCTAGTTGCGGTCATGACAGTATAAGGCCTCAAACAATCGATTTCCTTAGGAATGCCTGGAAAGCTTGCGATGTTTGGATACATATAATCCAAGATAAACTTCATAACTTATCAGATGGACCAAGTATCGAAGATCTGAGAAACTGGTTGTTGCAAGTCTGCGGGATACAGTGCAGCACATTCGATGTTGATGTCGATCTTTTCCCAAGAGCCTTCGAGACAAGCAATGATGTGATTGAGTTCATCACCTGCCAGAGTGTTATCTATGATAATACTCTTGGAGTAATTGCTATGTTGCCATCAGATCTAAGGCTACTGATGCAAAGAAATCGGCGCTTTACAGTTTTTGCGGAAGAATATATTCAAAGAACCTTACAGAGTAATACTAGCATCTTATCATATCTTATTAATAAGATACTATTTACACTTCAATTATCAGGAGAATGGGAATAATTGTGTAAACTGGCTTAATGCTGGTGGAAACTCAAGACAACCGAGACTGAAACTCAAAAATCTATCATCATTTATATTAATATTTTATAAAGCAAATTATTTATTGATAGGCGGCTAAATGGAAGGCTTCTAGAAGATTATTTCAGATATAAGAATTATGATAGGCTGCTAGGGAAGGTATGTGGTTATGTAATCAACTTGGAGAATTTTCACTTACATTTGTTTCAAAGAATATTTATTGTGATTCCCTTAAGCCTACTAGATATATCTTACTAAAATAAGTATAAGATTTATGGGGTTATATTACATTTTCAGCTCAATAACTCTAATCTGATAATTCGAAAATTCGATTAAGAGCTACACGAGTTTATTCTATCAGAGAAGTTTGACAGCAAGTTCCCAAAGCCTATATACTTTGTGGGTAGTCAATGGCTTAATTTTCAGACAAATCAGGTCATATTTTATTAAGACAACTAATGGTAGAAGCAGGATTTGGTATTAGATAACTAGACACTATCCAAAGAATCTAGATATTGGATGTTGGAGAGATAAGCCTACTAGTTGCTTAATATTACAAGCAAAAATTACACTTTAGCGTTTCGAAACTTTTCTAATCTTAAATCTAATGACTATATTATTATCACTACTAATTAAAAATATGATATCAGTATTGATCTACCTAGATATAAATTAAAATTCTTTATTAATACTTCCAACTAGATTAAATCTCAAATTTTGCAAAAATATTTAGTTGATAGTCTCCAGGAAATAGAAATCTTTATTAACATTAGAAATATGCTCAAGTTAAAACTTGGAAGTGATATGTAAGGGAAGGAAACAATTCTTATCCCATTTGGTAAAATTATTACACATTTGCTAAAAAACAGATATCATTCGGAAATATTAATCAATCTTGGGTATGGTGACTGATATTATACTATTTTTAATATTGATTGAACTCTAGATCGTTTTGTAGACAATAGAAGCCTCAAGGTAAAGTATATTTATTTATTTTTACATGCTTTAAGTAGTGGACTTCTGCCAGACCCTCTTACCAGTTATCTAGGAATGGAAGAGGTTATTAATAGGCTATAAAATGATGCTTTATTTTCGTTTTAGAAGTTGTATAAAAACGAAGTTATGATTCTTAATGAAATTGCTAGTCTAATACTTGCCTGGACATTCTATCCAGAGTATCTAAAGGTAATGTAAGAAATTAAATGGAACGAAATTATATCAACTTGGGTGTAAAACAACATGTTTAATATAATAGTAAATGATATCTTTTGAGACTGGAACCGTTGTTAGTTCTTGATAGAAGACTCTTATATCTATGAGATTGTGACACTTAGGTCCAAAGATTTATTAAAGCGCTTTCTCTATCACAACAATATACTATAACTAGGAGACATCTTTGTTGAAAATTGCAATCTAGCTTCTTCAAACCACTTGTTTAGATATAATGTTGGCGATTTGGAAGCTTACGTCAATGATATTATAACTGCTTTGATTGATTGGCAGCTTTTTCAAGATCTGGAAACAGATTTCCGTGCAACATTTAATTGTTTTAAAACTTTAAATAGAGTTATTATGGAATCGTCTTTAAATTATTCGCTAGATTGGACTAGGAATAATTCCGTCAACAACTGATATATATTATACAAGCTTTGCCAGAGTAGTAACAAGAAAAATCACTTTATTATATTATTTATATTTAACTTGTTTATTTATGCTAATAATAATTACCAAAATCTGCTAAAATTGTTGTTTACTATTGCGGCAAGCAGAGATTTCTCTGACTTAAAAGTACCAGACTACCTATCCTTTAATCCTTTAATTGGAGATGTTCCAGCTAAACATAATGTTTGGGCATTTCTTTCTTGGTTAGCAAAACAATTCTCAGAGTTTCATTATTATTATGAGCGTAAATTAGATTATGAAAGTAAAATTATTTATAATTTAAGGGTACAAGCTAATTATTAAGTAGCTTTATAATAATAAATAAATATTGCGTTGGATGACCTGATAAGACAATAGCCTACTCAATCCCCTAGCAATCCAAGAGATACTAGATATGATTTGCTAAACCAATCTGAATTGATAAATAATATTAGGCTTTTGTTTGATATTTACTATCGGAACCTGAAGTTATTCTAATATTTTAATAATATATTTAATAGATTTTGTAATCTATAAAGTTGTACAGTTATTCTGCAAAAGTTTAAGTCTTCAGTAATAAGTTGTTGAGGACTTAGCTTGGATAACACAAAAGCATGTAGAGTATTCTAATTGATATTCTTAATCACAAACCTGATTACTAAAAGACTAGTATCTTACAATTTTGGTATACATCCGACTTTACTGTTTTATAATATCCCGGCGCAAACCAAGATCAGTCAGAGTACAGGAATAAAATCGGTATAATCTACTATCAAGCGTCTTCATGAACCCAATGAAATATTTACCTGTTAGTATGCAGAAAATCTTTCTGAAAATCTTAAGGCCCTATCCAGATTGATCTTACCCGAAGATAATTATAATATCCATCCAGGAGATTTAGTAGATTATAATAAGGCTATAGAAGTGCATATTAATAATTTACTTATAATATTACAAAAATTTCTATCTCCGATCCATCAAGGGGAAAAGCTTTTGCAAATAACCAGCCTATAGCCTGCTGTGATTAAACTAGAGCTTCTGCAACAACTCTGTCTGAATAATAAAAGGAATCTTTCTACCTCATGGCATAGTGCTATTATCAAGCTTGGAAAATCAATAACATAGCAGTAGAAAGCCAACAGACTCCTTCAACTTTATAATAATCGTACAACAGAAGAATTCCAAGGAAAAATATAGAACAAAAGGAGAGAAAACTGGAGTTCTAAAGAATTCGTTAATTAGCTTCTACTAGAAATAGATTCGGACATGCTGATTCGACTGGTTCAAGCGGATATCGGCAAAGCAATGATGAACGATACTCCAAATGGTAACGCGGTCATGCAGTTAAATATGGGTGAGGGCAAATCCTCGGTAGGTTAAGTGGTCTAGTTCCAAGATTCATCACCATTTTATAGGATTAGTTATCTGATACCGAACAATAGGTCATCTTGCCAGCGATTGTTGCTGAACTTGCCGACACCCAAAAGCTGGTGAGGCCGGTTGTTCTCAAGCCATTAGCAACACAAATGTTTCATCTTTTGGTCCGAAGGCTCGGTGGTCTTTGCAATCGAAGGACATACGTCCTTCCATTCTCGAGAATGCTAAAATTAGAACCTCACCAGGTGGACGAGATCACTGAGCTTTATAAAGATTATATGGCATATGGCTCCATTCTTCTTACTCTTCCGGAGCATATACTTTCGTTTAAGCTTATGGGTCTTGAAAAGTTGATAAATGGTGACTCAGGTCTATCCAAACCTCTACTGGATACACAGAGGTGGCTAGAATCTAATGCTAGAGATGTTCTCGATGAAAGCGATGAAATCCTCCATATTCGCTACCAGCTCATATATACAATGGGCGTTGAGCATACACTAGAAGGAGGTCGAGATCGATGGACGCTCATTCAAGAAATCTTGGATCTCGTCCAGGAGAAAATCCTAGACCTGGCAGCAAGTGACCCCACTGCTGTAGAGGTCATAGCCGGTGAAACACCCAAATACCCGTACATCCGGATTATCAAAAAAGTCAAGGGCGAGGAATTCTTAAACCAGCTGGCACGACAGATATGTCTTGGTGCCGAAAATATCATTCCGAGTATGTCGTCAAAGTTAAGCCTTCTCAATCAAGATATGAGAAATCTTGCGTTCAAGTTCACCACCACAAAATGCATCACCAAAGAAGAACAAGATACTTTGATAAATGGTTGCGAACACCTCAAAACACAACTCCTTGTCCTTCGGGGTCTCATCGCGCACGGTGTTCTCCTTTTCACACTCCAGGAAAAACGTTACCGGGTTGACTATGGGCTGGATACAAAGGACCCTAAGCGATCACAGATGGCGCTGCCCTATAGAGCAAAAGACCACCCAGCCGTGAAAGCGGAGTTTAGCCACCCAGAAGTGGTTTTAACCCTTACTTGCCTCACGTATTATTATCAAGGTCTTCAAAACTCAGATCTGGAGAACTGCTTTAATCTCCTAAAGAAAGGTGATGATCCTGCTGTTACCTACGAGAATTGGACAAGACGTCACGTGACAGTACCCGATAGTTTGTCAAAGCTTCAAGGCCTAAACTTCCTCGACCAAGACCAGCTGAAGAATGAAATATACCCTTTTTTCGAGTTTAACAAGGATGTGACTGATTTCTTTCTCTCTGAATTTGTTTTCCCCCGGGAGGCGAAAGGGTTTCCTCATAAACTATCTACAAGCGGCTGGGATTTAGCGGCAAGAAAAGCCCATAATACAACCGGGTTTAGTGGTACTAATGACAATCGATATCTTCTACCTACGAGTATCAAGCAGCTCGATCGTCCCCAGCAAGCTCATACAAGCTCGTTAGTACTTTCGAATATCCTTCGCGAGGAAAATAACATCGTTATTAATACGGGAAGAGACAACGGTGGTAACAAAGCGATCAAGATTTTAAATTTGGTTGCTCGTCAAGATCCTGAAATTAAGGTTCTACTCGACGTAGGCGCTCAAATACTTGAATTGGACAATGAAGGGGTCGCGAGAAAGTGGATGGCCCTGAAAATGTCAACAGAAATCCGGGGCGTAGTTTTCTTCGACCGGGAAGATAACCTGCTTGTCATGAGGAAAGATGGAAGACTGGAGCCGTTTCGATCTTCTGCCCTCTCCCAGCAGCTTGGTAGCGTCTTGGTCTACTTGGACGAGGCGCACACCCGGTAAGTCCTATCCATAACAACAACCTACGCCTTGGCATCCCTAGTCTCGACAAGTGCATAATTTAATAACTTTATGACTGTCGTGATACTCCAGGGGTACCGATCTGAAATTACCTGTTGGTTCAAGAGCAGCCGTCACACTCGGCCCAAAGTTATCGAAGGACAAGTTCGTTCAAGGCACGTTATTGATATCTCCTCGTTTGAAAACGAAGCTTTTATTTATGAATTGGAGCATGCTAATGGATATTAAGGATGCATGAGAATGCGGAAACTGGGCATGGGCCATTCACTTGCCTTCATAGCCTCACCAGATATTTACACCCAGATTCGACAAGCGGTGGGCAAGAGCGATGGAGAGAGCGTTGACGTATCTGACATTTTGCTTTGGACAATGCTTGAGAGCTGTCAGCAGACGCAACATGGCTTCTACATCTGGGCAGACCAAGGGATCAAATATTTGAAGAGAAGGACCGGATGGGATGACTTTCGCCGCACGGAAACTCAGAATAGCCTGGAAGAGGCTACAACGGAGGTAGACAGCCGGCCGTTGATAGAAATGTACGGAATCCAGAAACTGGAGCAGACTGACTCGGAGTTGGAGTCGTCGCATGATCTGCAAGCCATTCACAGGCAGCTAAAGAAGTTCGAAGTTAATACTTCACAGTCGATTGGAGTCCAAGAAGAACAGGAAAGAGAAATCGAAAATGAGAATGAAGAAGAAGCAAATATAGAACGACCTCATCCCGCAGAGCCTGAAGATCACTCGCTCCACCCCGATATTGCTTCCCTTGCTCGCGGAATTTTCGAGAAGTCTTCCCCTGCCTTCACTCAAGCATTCAATATCTTCAAAGACACGTCAAGTAAGAGCTGTTTCGAGCCGCAGGCATGGCACTCGAATCTTTATGTTTCCGAAGATTTCGCCAAAACAATCAAACGAAAGTCTGGGGAGAATATGGATGATTACCTACGGCCTGTTCGATGGATTGTCTCAATAGACAAAAAGTCGGAAATTTTTTTCCTCAGCCCGTGGGAAGCGGATTGTTTAATCAATGTTTTCAGAACCTCTCTGGTTTCCCGACTTCATTTTTACGCTCCCAGAGTTTCCAGGAGCATGCAAACTTTTGAACATCTGGATATTTGCCCCATAACAATGATACCAAAAGTAATGGACGACAAAACATTAGGCTCGAGGACATGTCTGCAACTCAACATATTCGGTGGTCAGCTGTTTTTTGAGGATATGCATCGATACCTAGAAGCTCTGGAATTCCTAGGTCTCTATTATAACCGGTTTGTGGATGGAGTCGAAAGGGAGCAGGACGGATGGGTTTCTAAGGCTACTTGGAAAGTTTTGGCAGAAAAATATCGGAAAATGGAAGAATCCGCAGGACCTTTTTCGCGCAGCCCGCTGCCTTTCCTAGAAAAGCTCATAAACATGAGACGGAAAGGGCAAGGTTTTGCACCAACCCATGTTGGATGCCTCTTGAACGCCCGCGTACTTCGCGATAGAGACTTTTGATTTTTTTTTTTGATTTTTTTTATCTTTTTCTTCAATTTTTGTAATTCTGATTGATCTAGAAGTTTAGAAATAAGACAAAAGCCTAACAGGCTCCGATTCTTCTGTGTGCATAGCATTGGCAAGCCTGGCGGAGCCATGCGAGTTACCGCTAGTTAAATGTGTGTTTCTCACATTTGAGCCGTCATGCTCTTGATCAAGAATCATGATATAGCGGTTAATAAGGTACGGATGATTAGACTCGGACAGCAATTAGAAAGGAACTTAGTTGGCCCTTGTTAATTTTACTTAATATAGCATAATTTATATTTAGCCGCATGTCAAAATTAATTGTTATTATATTACCGTAAAGACTCATACGGTATTGGGTAATATCTCACGAGACACGTCAGCAAGGCGCCGAAAACTTTATGTATGAATAACTCACGGAACCAATAACTCACGATGTCGAATATATCACGGAACACTATCATGCCCAGTTTCAAAATTATTATACAATAATGCAACACATCAACACAATAAAATTAGATATCCAGTGTGCTCTGCAAGCTGTCCATCATAACACCCGAATCCTATGTTTATACAGCTAAGATATACTCTTCTTTTTCATAATCATCGGTTTTGATCTCTTTGTAACTGCCAATCTTATTATTACATTATCACTGCCATCCACGCTATTCCAAAGTCTATTAAAATAACAATTATCACAATATTTATTAAATAAAGATATAAAAGAAATAGCAGGTTCGATCTACCTTTCATTTCTTATAATAATAATCATAATATATATATATAGTATCTTATAATCCTCCAGATATTTAATATTAATTTAATTATTTTAGCTGCCGTCGATAGCAATTATAATATCATATTTTGAAACAATATCTTAATGATATCAGTCGATTTATATATATATTTATAGAAACTAAGTTTTTTAGATATTTTATAGGTAGATTACCTTTCTTTGTTATATTTTTTATATAAATATTATAATAGTTGAGAGCTTATAATCATAAGTATACAACTATCATTGTTTCCTCAGGGTAGCCTATCTTAATCTTATTCCTATAGTAATTACAGTCTGGAATACATGCGAGATAAGGTATCTATAGTCCTGGGGTATCGCCCATAGTATATAGGCGTTTCAGAGAAAAAGAGGCTAGTATAGATTGCATTTTTGATAATATCGTGACAATTGGTAATAGACAAGGAAGCATTGCGTTGACTTTGTTGTGAATATATAATATTATATGTGAGTCAGAGGTGGTGCTCAGACCCTTAATGCCCCGTAACTTATTATGTAATATCTTTTGGAGCAGTGATCTCACCAGCAGAGCAAAATTACCGAATAACTCACGATATCATATAAGTTTATAGTACCGAATACCAGATGAGTCTTTACGGTACTTAAAGTTTTAGGTTTCTTTGAGGTATACAATTTGGCTATCTGCCATTTATGGTCACCGACCTTATTAGCTTTAATTCTTTACTATATGGGCTCCTGCCTCATAGTCCTGCTACACTATACATAATAATCATATGCTAGCTGATAATCTGGTCTTAATTTTATTAGGCTTACTTGCCTGTTATATCTGTAGATAACTGGTTGTAGATGCAAAAGCATAATGTAATTTCAAATTATCCCGCTCCGAATCTCAGCTCCTATAAAGATTAGGGCAAGTGACTAGATATACCAATCCTCCATCCAGTAAAGGAAATCAAAGTTGTCCTTAAAATCCCCAAGGCTAATATCGAAAACTCCGTTACCTCGATCTCTAACGGCAGAACCACCTTTAGTAGAAAAACCTAAGCTATTTTGACTTATAATCCCCCATGGATTCCTTAATGTAATCACACCTCGAGCCTGATCTGCTCCGATAGCTGTATATGCATGATTCGCTGGGATATCAATATTCTATGTTACCGTTACAGAAGTAGAAGCAACAGATGGTACAATATTGGCTCTTTGTAGAACAGACCAAATTTGATCATCCGTCATAATAGAGAGCTGTCCTATGGAGCATAGTTTTTTAGTTCTATATATTGCGGTAAGTGTGGAAGTAGGTAAGCCTTTATTTAAATTTTTGTTAAAATCTGTTTTGTGGCCACTATTTCCAAACTGTCAGAACGCCATCTCCATTACTATTGGCCATATGTAGACCCCACCTGTAATGTAAGGTGCGGCTACGCTATATTTCGGTTTTCCTAATTCAAAACCGCTTGGCTTTGTCACGGTGATGTCGACTTCTACACCACCATCATCCCAGAGCTTGATCATTAGTATTGGCTATTCTTGTGTAGGCTCATTTATAATATACTCCAGCCGAGCTGAATCTGCGTATGCAACTGTGGCAAGACTTGCGTCAAGCCAGCAGTCCCCAGTTGTTCTTTGTGCAACATCAACATATTGCGGACTGGTTTGAGAATTCTAAAGCACAGATTTAGAAGGATTGTAGTAATTCTTAATATCTGCCTGAGTAGATCCAGTAGTATCCCACTTTACATTTTATTGTTTTGCACTTGATAAGGTTAAGAATAAGGAGTAAATTAGCTGAAGGATAAGTAGCATTTATGCTTTACGAGAATATTAAGGTATGTGCTCTGATATTTAGATTCCTCTCATGCCAATATAGGTGTGCGATCACATGTGATGGGTTATATTAGGCAGAGGTTGGTTTGGGCTGGTTTGGTTTCAGTCTAGTAAAAGATGTAGATCATAAATAGAAGCTATGCTATTATTATAATTTATGTATTCTTAATTTCAACAATTATTAGTGGATGCTATTATTTGCAATTGTTAGAAAATACTTATTGTAAATTGTTGGCCTGAAGGGAAGAACTCGAATTTATCCAAGTTACAATTAGTTCATGGAGCTACTAGGTGTGTAAGAAGCCCGATTAAGGATGGCATGCCACCTAAATTAGTACATACCACCATTATAGGACACATGAAGTGTATTAGTCTTCTGATGTTTAAGATAGCGGCCCAACTTAAAAAGTATTCTACTTTCATTCCGGGCTGAATACTTGATAATAGCTTAGAGCCAGACCAATCTTTCTTCTTATACTTATATTGATAATTTTTAAGATTTTACTTAAAGATCAGTCTAGAACCCATGAATCCGGAGGAGAAGGTAGCTGCTGGTAATCCGGATCTATGGTCTATTAAACAGCTTTTTGCTGCTCTTTAATCCTGTATAATGCCTGAACAAAATATTTTTAAAAGAACATCGACAAGACCGTTATTGCCTATAATTTCCAAGAAGTTTGCTGGAAATGACGAAACAGAAGAAGAAGAAGAAGAAGAAGAAGAAGAAGAAGAAGAAGAAGAAGAAGAAGAAGATGGTGAATATGAGGATGAGGATGAGGATGAGGATGAAGACGAGGAAGAATACGAGGAAGAATACGACCATGATGAAGACGACCATGCAGAAGACGACCATGATGAATACGATGGCGCAGAAGACGATGATGAATACGATGGCGCAGAAGACGATGATGAATACGACAACGGGGAAGGGGGCAGTGATGACGAATACGATGACGAGGAAGGAGATGAGGATGAATACGATGATGAAGATGAAGAAGGAGATGGGGAAGAGGACAAAGGGGAGGATGAAGATGATGAAGAAGGTGAGGAAGAGGGCGAAGAGGAAGAAGAGGAAGGCAAAAGTGAAGTAGAAAGAGAGAACGACGATGAAAGCGACGACGACGACGACGACGATGATGATGATGATGATGATGATGATGATGATGATGGTGATGATGGAGAGGACGGATACGATGACAAAGAATGGGGCGACGATGTGTACGATAGTGATGAATAAGACAAAAGGTATAAGGGCTCAACTAAGTGGGAAGATTGTAGCCCTCAACTACAAGTATTGGTTTATGTGCCCGTGTTCAGTCGACGTCAATTGATGGAAATAACTCCTGTGTTGACCATATTGTATTCTTTTCCGTCCCTATGGCTCCTTATTTTGAGAAGAAATAATATGTGGAGATAAGCGTCTGATCAACAAACGATAGGTCGATATCTACATGTAGCTACATACAAAGCAATATTAAAACTAAAACTATGACTAAAGAACAGTAGCATACACTCAATTCAGAGAAATATATATTACACGTCCGAAATTGCATAAGGTGCTGTGTCAGCGGCCATATTTCTTTCTTTATATTCATAATAAAGGTAGCCTGAAATACTCTTCCATAAATGTGTTGAAGCCAGCACCCTGGCTTCACTAGCAATGGATTTTAACTGGTAAAGACTAACAGAATAAAACTAGGTGTCTCTTCTGGAGATAAAATCACCTAGCTTTTTATATACTACATCTATGATATAGTCCGATTCTTCCTTTGTTGAAAGACAACGGGTGAGCCCCCCATCGCCCTCTTCGTCAGATATCTCAAGAATTTGGAGTTTCTCAGGTATTGTTATTGAGGTCTAGATAGGTTAAGCATGTCGTCGATATTCTAGAATTGGAAACACTCAAGCACGTACCAGATCGGAGGGACAAGACGGGGGGCAACCACTCATTCGAAGGATTCAGATTGATAAAGTTGAAGAGATAAGACCTACTGGTATTAGTTTTTCCTCCGAACATCTAATGTGTAAGAAGTCAAGCGATCGGAAATTTGTCAATATTTGGCAAAGGCTAGTATCGGTAAGTTCGGAGCTTTCAAATTGAATCGTCAACTAATTCATCGAATAGATGAGATCTGAGAAACAGACACCTCCATATCTGAGTAACCATGAAGCTTAATCACCTGATAATGAACCTTAGACTATTTCTATAAGCACCGATGTTGATCCTTGAATACTGGATATATCCATTTACTTGACTTCATCTGTCAGAATCAAGTCAAAGGAGAACCCTTTCACATTCATTAAAACAAATCATACATATAACATACAAGAAAAACAAAAAACATACCCTCTCCTGTTGGGATCCGCCTATGAACCAAGCCCTCCAGACTCATATCTGCATAAGAGAGAATGCCACTGGAAAATACAAAATGTTTCTCCAAGAAGGGTTAATCTAAGGTTTCTCCATCATAAAAAGCTTTGCCTCCATCCAGCAGGGTTAGACATCATTTTCATTTTATAACAATAAGTAAAATATAAAATCTAAGATGAACACAACTGTAGCATAACACTTTTAGGTCTGTATAACAGAGATATTCGGATATTTCATATATTATCTCAATGGGTAACAGATTCACCATTATTAACCTAGGAGATACTGGAGAATCTGAAAGAATAATACCACCAAAGGTCAAGGATCTGTCTATTTATTTGGACAAATGAAATTCCCATACATTATTATATCAGAGAATGGTACATCAATAGTTAGTATTATTTAAGTACTCTACACAACAAGGTTTGTGTTTCAAGGAGACTTATTTCAGCCTCTGCCCTTCATCTCTTTGGATAGTGGGGATATGTGCACGCAAGTTTCCAACTCTGGATGATCCTGTCAGGCCAGCCATGAAGTAAACATCGTGATAATAGCTTACCGTCGGAATAAATTGATAATATTCTTTCGCCTCTTGACTGCTATATAACCAATTACTATTGCTAAAATCAAGCAAAATATAATAGCTATGACAATTCCAGCCATCATCCGCGTTGAATTTAGTCGAGATTTAGAGAAGCGGCCACCCATGATTATGGTATAAGAAAGGAGGGGGTCTATATTCAGTGGTGAGAGCTTGAACTAACTTACAATGGCTAATGAGGAAAGGCCATTTTAGTTCACCTTCTTAATTCAGGTAGTCCCCTTTTCAATCCCAGTCAGTAATTCCAGCCCACTTCTGCTGGGGCTTGGTGATTGGTTGGTTGCTAATGTATCGATATAGAATCTGGTCAGTTTTTGATCCTTCAAAGTTATTATAATTAGCGATGCTTTCCAATATATTGGTGCTACTAATCATGGTTTCATGTGCTATATTTTTCTTTTCGCGATACTTCGTATCTACTCCTTCGCAACCGGCGCCTTTTGCTTTGCAATACAGGCGGAACCCACGGAGGCCGCAAAATTCCGAGTATAGAAGCAATGCGATACTCAGGCAGTAGGTACCCCGATTCGCTGAAATGGCATATATATTGGAATTGTAAGCTTTGATTTAAACCCAAGAAATCAATGTTAACTTACTTCCCCAGTATCAAAGTCGAAATCTTCTTTGTTATTCTCCGTTTTAATTTTTCTTCATACTATAACGTATTATACAAGGAGTACGCTAAATCTTCTACTCAGCCCTGGAGCTTCAGCTTAGAAAAAGATTACCAAATCCAATTCGCCATAACTACGTCAAAGGGTCCAACAGCAAATATCTTCTTTAATTAGATCCGTTCTTTAAAATACTCACTTAAAAAAACAGCCTTCAAATTCGTTGATGAAGGAAGCTAGAGGCGAATCAACGATTTTAAAAACTTGTAAATTAACTGAAAATTATACACCATCAGACATTGTCCCGTGGTCTGTTCCAGAGGAAAGGGAAACCATTTTATAGAAAATTATATAATATCTACAAAGTAATGAGTTTAACAGGTTACATATCCAAATATATATTTATAATTTTGTTATAATACCTTTCCATTATAGCATTTTCTAAAGACTTGAATTTAAGGTATATTAATATCCCAAGCATCTGTAATATTCTTAGCATTGATCTCAATCTTCTTATACTCAGATTTTCATCATATTCAACACTTGGTAAATACAGTATATTACTTATTAAATTTATAACTGCAGCATCTGCAGCACATATCATAATATCTGTTAATTTAAATCTAAATATGCATTCTTGCAAGGTAATATAAGCGGTATATAGGATTTGGGATATATTATTTAATCCAATCAGAAATTCATATTATTGTATCCCATAAGGGATTTCAATATTTATAAAATCATAAAAATAGGCTAGTGTATGCTTTATTGTAGTAAAGCCTGAGAAGATCCCTAGATTTAGATTTATTATTTTAATAGAAATAATTCTAAAATACTCTAAAACTATAAATTCTTTCAATCAACTCATTATTTAGGAGATATTAAAATAAAATAATTAAACAATTTTATTAGATGGGGCTAGATATATAAGAAATTAGATTTACGAGGTATTAAATATATACAGTATCCAAAATTAATTATTTTTAAATAACCTTATCCAACATATTACCTCTAATAATAATAATTATATAGTTAATATATATTCTGAGTCTTTTTAGATTTATATAAAAAACAAGTATTTTTTTATATAGATCTCAACAATACCATAATATATTATTAAAACCCTATACCTTGTTACAACATCTCTTATAATAATTTTACGCCAATTTTACTACTACCTTACATTTCAAAATCAGGGTAATGTGTAAATAACAAATTGATGGTGGTTTTATGTGTAATTTGCTATTATTTACTGCACAGTTGATCAACTAATACTTGCTATATTACACAAATAATTAACATGAATTTATATGAAACCGGGATAAATTAGGAAAGCCGGAAATATATATATATGGGTGTATATGTGGGTATCCCCCTAGATACCTAATTTATATCATATCACGGGCCTAGGTTAAATACCAAATGAGTATATACATTATCACTATGATAAACTAATGATTATAATCTCTAAAGTCACTTAAGGACCACCTTGAGATACCTTATATTAGGCAATCATACTGGATAGTACTAATTTCGACGAGGTATAACTAAAAAATATTAAAGTTAAAACTTCTAACATATTATACGCTATTTAATATGCTGTATCCATTGAACTTTTCTCTGTAGGTGGGTAGCTGGTGCAATCTTCCGAAGATGTGGATAATGGCGGGTTATTAAGTCTGCTATCTGCCGTCTACGATAAAATAATATATCCTGGTGGAGTAACTTATGGTAACTTTGCTATATAAAAGAGGCCAAGGAAAATCACATTTCTTCCTTCCTCTAATTTGCAATTCCTGATATCTATATTCACGCGCTATAAACAAATCAGGTAGATTACTAAATTATTGTACCCACAATTGTTTTTAAAGGTTTTGGATCATAACAGGTAGATAGTTCATATTTATCATTAACTTGCTAACGCGGTTGAACCATATCCTATATTAATCAATGTTAGATTTTGATGGCTATCACTTTGTATTAGTTGATATCAGGTAATTTAGTACTTACCATGCAAAAATTACTGGGAGAGAAGGAAGCCACTCAGGTAAAAGAAGCTGATAAATAGCTAGATCCCTTTCTAACCCTTCCGGGGGGTAATTTCCTACTATGGACCTAAGGATCTAAAAACACTCCTATTATTAAATAATAGAAAGAATTAGTAGCTCCCATTAATTATAACACAGCTTTTACTTTCATAGCCGCTGATTTTAATGGAAATATATAAGCCCGCTGATAAAATTGTTTACTTATAATTATTCGCCCCAAAAATTTTATGTTTGTTCTGGTATGGGAAATCCCTCTTGTCTTCTTTTAATGGAGTCCACCTGTTACTAAACGTTATTGTTGTGTTTGCCCTTGGCCATCCTGTGGCTTCAGTTTTAAGAAACACTTGACTATGGATGCTTTATGCGTGTGTATCATCACTAAAATATTACCAGTCTTGCCTGTAAAAAGAGCATTTGTTTTGCTTATAGGAATTAGGGACCTAGGGATGACAGTGTCAAAGAGTATAGGCAGCAGGTATGATAGTTATATAAAGCTTATTTTCGAACTCTCTACATATATGCCTTCTGGAAATGGCTCAGAGCATTTTCTTTGCTATGAGAGAAGATGATCGTCAAACAAAAGTTTCGGCAATCTGCTTAGACGGACCGTCCAAATATGGGTCAGAGCTAAAACGAGGTGCGATTTCATTAATATGACGAAGTCACAAGACTTGTGGTTTGGTGCTGTGGATGTGCAGCAAACATGGTTACCATCAAGTCATGTTTGCCAACAACCAAGGAGTCAAACAAGTGATGGAGATTGGTTGTCATTATCATGAAGTCCCGTTGAGTTCAATCGAGTTTGATTACTCTTCTAAGTCTTTTTTCCTTTAGGTAATTCCTATATACATCAATTTCCAAACATCAACACACACCAGACAGACCAACACATATACACGATTCTGTCAGTCATGACGAGCTACTCCAAATATGACAACTGATAGCAAAGCAATCTTAACCTGTAACTTCTATTTAGTGGCAATAGGAAGATCGTGAAAACTAAAACTAAAGCGCTAGCCACATGATCGAATATTCTAATGCGAATGTCTTCCCACCCATTCTGCACGATAAGTGTGAAGCTTGGAATTTTTTGTCTAATATAAAGTTGAAAACTTTAGATTCATAATCCTTTAGTCAGCACTAAACAACTATCTGCACTTAAAAGTTGTTAGGGTGGTACAGCTCGCAAACCCTTCTCTATTTTAACAGCAATCTGTGGTGGCGTTTTGATGTAAGGTGAACTCTGAAATTATCATCTCGTGAATACACCTTGTTACATGATTTACATTTGAAAAGTTCTTTGCCGTGCGCCGCCATATGTACCTGGAACCTTCGCCTTCGTTTAAATATAGCACCACAACCTCCCACCGGGCATTTGAATTTTTTTTTCCGCTGCCTTTTCGCCAAAGATTCGCTTTCAGGTTCAAGAGGCTTTTCTTGTCGTGGCGTTGCTCTTTTATGGTGTTTTGCTTCATCATCTTGCAATCGCATCAAAGCTAAGTTTTGGAGCTCAGCATCGTCATACTTTCCACCGTGCTCTTCCTCCCCATCGTCATCGTTTCCACTGTGCTCTTCCTCTCCATCGTCGTTTCCACTGTGCTCTTCCTCCCCATTGTCATCGTTTCCGATGTGCCCTCCCTCCTCACCGCCTCTAGTCTTGTACTGGTCGTTGCTATTATTCTCGTTTCTGCTATTGATAAATATTTGAAATTGCCGCTTGAAATCTGCTCTGGCTTCGTCTATATTGGCAATCGAGGGAGATAATTGATTATATTGCCGTTTGAAATCTGCCCTGGTTTCGTCCATGTCGGCAATAACCTGGATGCCTATAATTTCTGTTAATAGGCTTACGGGTAGGCTTTTGAACACAATTAAGAATAACTGAAATTTTTTACATCCCAGGAGAAAGTGCACAATTTTATGTCTATTTAGCTGTCGCAATGCGGAGACGAAAGTAGTTAAGGTAGTATCAACCTCTTTCTGGGGGTTAATGTGAAGGGTATTTTGGTCTTTTACCCAAACCAACCATTAATAATCGCTCTATCTCTACCCGAGAGCATTTGCTGTTCGCGTGTTTCTGGATTTTGTCTCGAATATGCAATGCAAGGTGATGAGGGTGGGGTACGCAATGCCAAGTGAAGTGTTCTATGCACCAGTTACAGCTGGTCCGATCGTCCAAAAGTCTGACAGTCCAACTCTGAGCTGTAGGATCCTTGCATTTACAGAACGCGCATTCCTCAGCGGGAGATCTCGACTCGAGGAACCTAACATGTACATGGTTTCCAAAATGGTTAGCCGATGGTCAGATCCTTTCCTTGAACAGCGAGGGGTCTCAAGGTGGCCACACTCCTGAGCGTTGATGGTATGCTGGTTGTTAAATACATAAACCACTCGACCTCTACAGTCTAGGATACCTTGGAACTCGATACCCAAAAAGGTTACCGAAATCCCAAATACACCAGTTTCTACAATATTTCATACTCCTAATATGGCGAGTATATCTCTTAGAGATCACAATATGGAAAAAAACTCGGGCTGCTTGCAAATTCTTGAAAACATTGGCTGTAGGCAAACCTTCTTTCACATCCTTGTTTAATCTGGTCTCTAAAATACAATTCAGTTTTCGGACGTATAGTTCAATGTAGCCACTGGAATGCTGAAGAGTCCGAAGTCAAACGCGCCAAGCTCATTCAAGTAATTGAAAGTTATAATTTCTCCATAATAGGGGATGGAAAACTCATGGGCCAACCTGATGACATTTTCCGCGCGTTTTATATTGCCCTTGGAGAAAATAATCTGCTTCTGCTCTATCTCATCTGTATCGACAAAAGCTTAGCCAAGCTTTGTATTGCCCCGTCAGAAACCTCAATAGCCTTTCTAATTCTTAATGCTGATTGGTGTGCTATAACACTTCTTCATGTTACTGCTGGGTTACCTTCCAAATATAGCGCTCAGATGGCTCAGCTCCTTATTGATAACGGGGCAGACCTTGAAGAAAATAGCTTTGAACAGCTCACACTGTTATTTTTTTCAACTCGCCAGAATAATGTTGATGTTTTAAAAATCCTCATCCAGCGCCAAGCAAACATTGAAGCCAGGAGTTTGACAGGCAAAACGCCAATTCACTTAACAACATGGAGGGAATCATTCAATGTGATTGGCAACTGTCAAATGACTTAATGTCTGATTGAAGCAGGAGCAGATGTTAATGCAAAGAATGAATGTGGATATACGCTGTTGCATTACTGCATAGAAACCGGTAGGCCGAACTCTAGAAATATTGCTGACCTACTATGCAAATGCCCTAGAATTGCTAGGTATGAATGAATGGATATGGGGGATAACTTAAAAAGTCTATACTTGTAAATAGAAGATGAGGAAGGATTAAACCCGAGCATCGGTCCCTGTGAGTTGAAGAGACTTGGGTTTTAGATAATACTTGCCTGGGATATGAACATGCTGACTGTTTCATTTTTTATATGTTTTTATTTGGCACTGCTTTAATTAATTTCCTGCCATATGTACTTATTTTCCTTTAATAAATTATATATAATATTCATTATTCTCTTGATAGTTGAAAATATTATAAACTGTGATATACATTTTATAGCGAGCTTGAATTTGTTAACAATAAGCTGATAAAACATGCCAGTTAAAAACCGAGGCGCCAAATGAGAAATTTTAAGAACTTTTCGGCTTGTTAATGAGATTGGAGAACAAAGGGACCAGTCTAAGCACTACTTGAAATTAGCCGCCTCCCAAATTTAGCTGTTAAAAGTTGATTTGCTCCAACTACAGCAAACCAAGTTCTTCTGCTCGGCATTAGACTTTATTATTGAAGAAATGTCATTTACAAATTCACAGAGAATACAGAAACGTGTGGAAAGCAGAAGAACCCTTCAAATTCGACGCCAACTCATATTGGAGAGTTAGCATTGAGATAAGTGGTTTATGGGCCATTCTATTGCTGTACAACAAAGTTCCATCAATACCAATTCCACAAAGATTCATCAATAGAAATGGGGTCAAAACTAAAATGAGCATTTCATTCCAACTGGTTGCTAAAGAATACTTAGCACGTTTCAATATTTATACTTAATTAATTGAGTTACTATAGCTCCTTGCCTTTGTAATTATTCCAGACTTCAAGTCAATGTTTATTCATAAGTAAACTTAAATGTTTAAAGCGGGCTAGGGTAATTGTGCCGTTTTTATTGAACTAAGTAACTCCTTGACGATGCCACTCGCAAGTCAATCTAGCAACGCTATACAAATCAATTTAACGACATCTTTACCTCTTTTTCATAGATCATCCTACAAACCATAGATGATTTAACGCCTGAATTGAACAAATTTCTATAATACATCATTATGAACGAGTTTTATTTACAGATTCACGGGTTCGTATACTGAAGCCTCGCGCACAATATCCTCTCGCATGCTCATCTTGTTGTCGTCAAAACTTTATATCGCAAATTAGGTGAAACCTCATCGGGCTTCCACTTTATCTACTTTTCGGCATAGAAGATCGGCTTTTCTCCAAAACTCTTCTTAGTAGGTCTCCTAGAATCTTAATACTTCTCGGTTTTATAAGGGCTTCGTAGGTGGCTAGAGCGAAAAATCTCAAACAGTCAATAGGGTCATGACTGCTAAAAGCGGTAGAAAGCGATGCAGGTCAACAGAAAAGCCGACGAATAGACGGATGAGTTAAGAAGTAGGAAACTTGGATACCCCCTGGTACTTATAATTGAGTCGATGAATAGCAGTAAGTCACACATACTATATTTTTAATTACACGAATACAAGCTTTGATCAAAACCAGCCGGCGGATTCATTTCCTAATAAAGCACTGCTTTAAAGGACTGCTTCTGCATTCCCCGCTTTTTAGGTACTTAAAGAGCCCATACACTAAGTCCAACAAACACTGTCTGTCCTCACATATTTTCAAGTCGAACATCCTAGAGTTTCGATACCACACTTGGTTTGTAGGCAGGGTATTGGCATCTACAGCTTTGAGGTAGTCTCCTGGAAATTCAACTACGGCGAGACGAACCTGAAATCCGTGTATGCTGATAAGGAATGTCTCCTGGTCATTGTTACTTGGGTTGCCAGAGCGCATAGATTGCGCTAGTGCTAACAGCTCAGAAAACTCTTGCCCTATAGTACTGCACTGAAGATCCTCTGGCTTCCCGGTTTTGCGGCGAAGGCCCGCGAAGTTCCTATGTTTGGCTTCTAGCACTATAACAGGCTTGTCGAGGATAGAGGACTTAGAAGTGGAGCGCGATTTAATCCTCGTCGTTAAGCTAACTCTACCATCGGGACAAGCCTTCGTTGAGACGTTCCCAACTTTAATTGGCATCTGGGCGCTACCAGATTCCCTAAATTCCGAGGTAAGTGTCATATTGTGGATACTTGTATGGTTTATTAAACTTACACTGTCAGCAGATAATCTTTGTTAGTTCCAAATGTCCTTTCTCCGATCTTGGAAGAAACGTCTAAGAACCGAAGGATCACATCCTCGCTTTTTCGTTCAAGATTTTCTTCTTGGCTGGAGTGGGATGACTGTGAGGACACCATGGAAGCCAAGTCATCCTCTTCGGAAATTGGCTTAGACAGGGCTATCCACATGGCATCATTAAATTGTTTCCAAGGAGAGTTATCTTCTGTGACCCGGAAGGGGTAGTCACGTAGTTCTTCGAGACTGATCTCAGCAATACTTCTACGGTGAGGCTCAAAATCTAAAGAGGCGTCAGAAAAGTTGATCCTCATTTGTAACAAGGCAGTAACACACGAGGATCATCTCCATGTTCCAAAAATCTGGGAGGGATAAGACGCTCTGTAGTAACGTTGAGTAAAACACCATATTTCAGGTTCCGCAGTTGCTCCGCGTCCCAGGAAGAACCTGAAAGGGGCTGGTCTTCGAAAATATTATTGCTGAGAGTATTGATTGACTTTAAAAATCCGTTGATGTGGGTTGTTCCTGGCTCGGCCAGTTCAGGGGTGGTAGGGGTGAAGCTCATTCCTAAGGCTGCGGTCAAAGAAGATTCTATGAAAAGGGGTTAAGGAGGTGAGTAAAGGAAGCAGGTACTGAAGTGTCTGTTGAGAATACAAGCGGTCCGGTCGAGTTGATGCGTGGCAGATTCCAGTTTATGCCCTCGCGGCGTGCATAGAGGTTTGGGATGTGGGATCTAGGGAAACTGCCAAAGAAGTATCAAAATGTTTATAAAGACTAACAATACTCCTGATAACTACGAGACGAGAAGCAGGGTGACAGAGGTCGTAGTCACAAGAGGATATGAGTTTTAAATCAAACTTTCGGTTTTTCGCAGGGTTCACTGGAGCTATGAAATGCTGAATAACATCCGCAGGGATCTTAATATAGGACAAATGGATATGGGTTCCAAAGACAGACACAGCAAAAGATTTGTGAGCCTGGGGGCGATAATTGGGAGCTGATTTCCGTGCATTTTGAGCGAGCTGGTCAATAAGAGCGCCCATTTCTTCGACATAAATCCCGTCTACTTGTTTTTTACCTGACAGCTAGTTGAATAGGTCGTCAGAGATGATGTTAAGGTTACTGGGAGCGATAATATTACTGTCACAAACATAGCCAGAACCTATCAGCATTTTCCGACTACATATTCGAGGGTCCCACAATTCTGGCTGCGATATTTTGCGCCACCAGCATGCCATGATTCCCGTTGTTCCGATTGCAAAATGAAAGTCTTGTACTCGCGTAGGTGGGGTAACTGGCGATTCTTCAGGGAATAGTCGAGAATACCCCCCATGAATAGATAGGCCAATTGCTGTTCGTCTCGATGTTTCGGGGCTTCAAGGGGGTTCCACCTTCGGATTTTTTCGATCGCATCGAAGACAACCTCAAAAGTATCATCCCTCGGTCTATCAACATAATCTTCCTCGTCAAAAACCATCACTTTTTTCACTAGTTCGAGGCAGTAAAGATCTTCTGATGGGGTTGGGGGGATCACGTCCTCAAAACATCTATCATAAGATCGACCAATTCCAAATTTTGAAAGAAATTCAGGATTAGAAAACTCCATCATAAAAAGCCAGCGCGGGAAAGTAATGTATCATGTGGGATCATTGTATCAATTGTCGTGCTGATGTCTAGGAATAAGCTATCGGGTGTTATGAAGGCTAATAGCCAGCACCAACACAATAAATAATACCAAGACTGCAACATATAGAAATATAAACACAGACACGTGAAAGTGCGCATATCCATTAACAAAGGAGAGACAAACTACTCATCATCGGATATAATTTTCTTTTATCGCTTTATATCAAATGAACAATGGAAAGTTAACCATCTCCGGTCGACATAAGTTCTTGGATACCTATTAATGTATTTACGAACTTACTCGCTCTCAAACTCGTTTGGTACCCAATCTTTTCTCAGTGCGCAACAATACAAGTTGATGGCTAGTATGAATAGTTCAAACTTACAGTTGGTGTGGTTTGAGACCGGTAGTCGCTTGTACTGATGATAAGTAGACAAACCTACCTGAAACCTTTGTGATTGTAAGTTGCTAAATATCTAACTTAACATGTTCCCAAACAAAATTATAATAACAAGCCATAATGTAGCCCGACCGATATTGGACGATTAAATTTTAAGAATTGTCCATTTGGCTGCATGTCCAAACGGGCTCTCCACAAAACCCAAACCATACCAAGTGGCCTTGTGATTTGTGATTTGTTTGCTGCATGGCGAACATCTTGTTTTAGACACCGCTTATATTGAGCTCCATGCCGCACCTGCCATCTTTTACAGAAATACTATATGTATTCATTCATTCTACAATTAGTCACATTTTCAACATGCATTAGCTAGAGCAGTGCCGTGCGCCTACTAACACAGGTTGATGATTAGTGAAGTTATTCGTCCAACACTATTGATTTAAGGCTGGGATGGATATAAATCTCAGCTTGAACTCCTTGTTGTTTATACGTAAACTTGTTCCATAGTAGATATATTAAATTAAGGTCTTTGTCTAATAGTGTCTATGCTGCTATTTCGATAATATAAAAGCCCAATACCAATCTTTAAAGCGTACAAGATCATAGAATTTAATAATATAACAAGGACACATGTGTAAACATCAAAACTGCGGCCCAAAGTATAGAATAGATACAGTTCCCGTATTATCATTATCAATTACAGTGAAAACTCCCGTCTGTGCTATCCGACAATATTTGATATATCCTGAATTATTCCACTTCCTCCTTACGCTCTGAATATTGTCGGAACCTAGCCCACACCATTCCATGCGATTATAAGGTTCCTCCGCCGTGGAAATCAGTAATTTCTGTGGCAAAGTAATATCATGCTCGCACGACTGGAAATAATGTTCTATAGGAGTCCTGCGGAATGCCTCGGCTCGTATATAGTTCTCAGGTCCGGGGGCGATCATTTGTATCATTATTTCGAGGTCTTTTCGGTTGAAATCGTAAGATGTATTAAAATGTTGAACTTTTGATTCCCACCTGCATCGTCTATTCTTAGTATACGTCGTTATTACGTGGATTTAATCCCGGAGACTATAGTAAAAATATTTTATATCCATAGCTAGAGATTTCTTGGGTAGGTGATAACAGCAGATGAGAACAAGGTTGAACTCTTGATGATAGTCAAGCTCGAATATATTGAAATCGCATCCTTGACTAACACCTTTGGTTATAAATAGTCGATCTCTATTTGCACCAAATTCAAGGCTATACGATCCGGGTCTGTTTTCAGGATTGTGTTGCAGGAACCTCATACTGAATGTTGCTATAAGACTAAGAGACTTGGTATCGTATTTCCAAAGCATTTGGCTTGAAGATAAAATGATGTACTTCCCATCAGGGCTAATGAGACTCTGCGAGTCAATAGCATCCATAGCAGGAACACATATAGCTTTCTTCGAACACCTGAGAACCGTCCCATTCAAGCCGTCGAGAACCACGATTATCTTTGCAGGCCTTAATGGATTGTCTTTCAGGCTAGCGAAAGAGAAGATAACATCCTTGTGTACGAGGGGCGGCGGCGGCGGCTAAAATTCATTGGGGTAGCTTTCATCATCAGCGGTCCAAATTATATGTCCCCTGAAAATGTCAATACAAGTGAGCCTGTACGTAGTAATTAGCCTTTTTACTATTTTAAACTTGAGGAAAAGAGAACTAACTGGCATTTTATCACTATTTCATTGTACTGGTAGTGGTCAATAATAATTCTAGTTGGCCCATGCGATATTATTGCAATAATTGTTGTATATTTGGAGTGGGTTTGGAGTGTTTTGTGGAAGGGCCATTCTATTAAGCTAAGTGCCAAACCATCCTGAGAGAAAGATTAAACACCAATTTGGCAATGGTCATTATCAATCCAGACAAATATATTATTAATAATCTTCCACGTTTCTATATTCTTGAATTTAGTAACAGATGTTATAGTACCTTTAGTATGATTTTTTAGGGATCTTGTAATGAATTCTAATAATATTAGTATTGGTAATAAAATCTATAGTGTATATTATTGGAGCTTGTTATTCAAATTTTACTTACTGTTGGCTTTTAAAGCCTCTATTCTCTATTTTATACTAGCTTTTCCTTTGAGTTTCTCTATAATTTCTGATTGTTTGTATTTGGTTTTCAGAAACCCTTTAGTAACGGAATATTTAATATAAGAGAATTAGCACTTGTTAACTTTTTGTACAGCAAATATCTGTTCTATTTTTAATAAATAAATAATCTTACACATCACCTTTAACAGGATTTTATCCATTCTCGGGTTGTATGGGATGATTGATTATGGGTAGGTGGAGAGTTGAGGTGAGCTAGCAATTTGTATAGTTTTAAATGCCTGAGGGAACAATAATAGAGGGAGATGATGATTAAAAATTTATATCTTGAAACTGGAGATCTCACTGGTTTATATATCTTTTTTTATGGATCAATTATTAATAACATAGTAGCTAGCCACTGCTGAAGGAAGGTGATTATAAAAGACGTCAACATACCTGTGCTATTTTGCAGGCTAGAAATTTTATACGAGATATGGGGTGCTTTCACTGATATTTAGTAGGCAGTTCGGCCATACATATTGTTATCAATCTACCAACCATTTATAGATCTAATATACGACCGTATTGAGAGTAAGCAAATCTTAATTGTGGGTGTAAGACAAAAGAGTGTAGACTAAGAAGCAGTCATAGAATATTAATTTTAGATACCAGACTTAGATAAGACATTGCAAAGCAAAATTTTTAAGATTTATAAATTAGTAGTATACAACAGCTTCATAAATCAGGTAACATGTAAATTATATCAACTGAAAGCATCTTATGTTTAAATCAGTTTAGTCATCTATATTCAGCCGCTTGCTAGATACAGGATAGCCAATTCAGATTTGATTATAAATATAATAAATTTTTAAATTCTTGAAGTTCTTTTGTAGGACGTCGCCTTTTCAATGGGGAGTATTTCTAAATCCCAAGGCAATAAGCCAAGAAATCTAATTATAACCAGCTCTATTATAGCTATTATTATTTGCGTAATCCTACTGGTAGTTATTACATACTTAATTGCAAGAAAATGGAAGGATATCATCATCTTTCTTAAATGGTAAATTGACTTCGACATATTCAATCACAATAATTTATTTTCATTTAACCATATTTGTTAGATATAGCCGATCACAATCTCCTAATATAAACATATGATTATGCAATAACCAAGAAGTTAATAGATATCACTCAAAAAGTGGTATACTATAATTAAATCAAGCTTTATAACATATCTTTATAAAATATTTCTCTATAAAAATATATCTAATATGCTGATGGTTAAATATATTATTAGCTTACAAATTATATTATATTATAATTAAAGAGAACCTGCTATAAAAACAATACAAATATATTAATTAAATATAGATAATATCCGATTTTAAGTTTTGTCATTTATAAACATATTTTTGGTAACAAGAGAGTTTTGTGGATATATATTATTTCGTTTGAAATAGTTATTATACTATAATGTAATATAAATGTATTTTTAATTACACATAAAAATCTTTATTGAAAATCAAAAATATTAACATACTTATAACCTACGAAAAACTCGTAAGAGTATAGGAGAACATCTAATTGACTAATTTACTAATATAATAAACATCCCATATATCCAACATCTTTTTAAATTATATTCCATGATATATTTAGGGCAATCAACAAAAAGTAGATTAATTATTAATTAAATAAATTTATTGAAGCCTATAGGCTTAGATATTATAATATAATAATATTTATAACAAGATTTTGTCTAAATAAGTATACTATATCAAAGAACCAACAAAGTATTGAAATATTATTACTTAAAATAGATGGATGGTTTTATAGTGTGTATAATCAGTTCCGCCCTACCCATAATAAGTGGTTTATTTTTCATGTAGTTTGGTGGCTTTTGTATTTGGTATTTGGTACAGTAGTCTATTTAAAACCTTAATTATTGCACTACTGTAGCACAGTATCACTTAAATACTTAAGCACCTTTGCAAAACAATTAATTTAATACTCCCTTGATTATTGATTACTAATGAGATTTAAGTTAAATTTTATTATAATTTGTTATAAACTATTAGCTTTTACATAACACATAATGATTTCATTGGATTCTATCAGGTCTAGATACCCTAGTAAATTGGCTAAATCATTTACTATCATATCTAAAATTAGGTTAAAATCTTGTATCCTTTTTAATACTAGATCCATGTATACCATAAATTTGACGCATTTTTTCAAATGTGAGATTGTCATCTTCAGATGGTATACCTCGGGTGGAAGATTAGTCCCAACAATTAATAGTAAATCTACCTTATCTTAGCCTTTATATTTTTATTATATTTTTGTAAGTGTTGTGTAAATATCAAGTATATTATTAAAATCCTAATTGTTATAAAATAAAATATATAGTTGCATACCTAAGTTCTGCTTTTCTCTTATATTTGTTTTTAAATTATTACCAGAGTTGAGTATCTCGTAGTTTAAATAAGGTGGAAATCTTCTAGTGTTTAAGAATTTTTTATCATTTTTAATTATTTCCCTCCTATATAATTTGGTCATTCTGTAGATTATTTTAGTAAAAAATCTATAAAGCTAAAAACAAATTAAATGAAAATGTATACCAGAGTTCTGATAGATGAATATATATTTATCTAAAATTTACACCAGTAATAAAACTGGATTTGCTTTCGAGACTATCTATGTTTATTATAAATATTTTTTTTATTCTTTCGGACTTCTCAAGATTCAGCCATCTGTGAAATTTTGTAGACTACCTTTGGATAGTATCTTCCTGTTGGTTTATTGCCTACTTTAGTTACTCCACCATTGAAAATTCGCTTATTCCTAGGGCTGATTTCCAGTCCTATTTGTTTATATTTATTTGTGCTTATATTACCCCTTATCTCTGGAAAGGCTCAATTCCAGCTAAGACTGATGTTTCTGCTTTATATAGCAAAATTATATTCTTTGTTTAAATTATTTTTTTTATTTCCTCTGTTTTTATGAGCAATATAGATTATTTTAGAGTTAGTGATTCCAAAGCTTTATACCAACCTTTTAGTATAGGAGCCAAAAGCAGTTGCTGACAAGTTTTATCCTATTATAAGACAAGGGCTATTCTAAATTTATTACTGTTCTAGATTATTATTGATATACTATAACATCCTTAGTTTTCTGATTAAAAAGAAATCTTTTGGATCAAATTATTAAAGATTTAAAGCGTCTTGTATCTCTTACTAATGAAGAATACTTGCAACTTTTTTATAAATTTCTATTACCACTGTCAGAACCCTTTGGTAAATACAGCATTGAGATTTTAGTTAATTTTGATAGAGTTAGCCCCACGTCTCCCACTAAAGATCCTATTTTAGAAGAAAATATTCAGTATCAACCTCATATTTCGTCTATAAATAGCGAATGCGAGAATTCTGTCAAACAGGAAAATACGCAGAATACTCAAAGCAATCTAGTCTCCTTAATAAAGAAAAATCCAACAAATATTTCAAAACAATTAAGAAAATATCCAATATTAATAAAATTAACAATAAGAGTACTTCAATATAAAAAAAAATACTTTATCCTTAAAAATAATTTATCAAACATTAGCATTAATTTTTAGAATAAAATTGAATATACTTTAAGAATAAAATATACAACGAACAGAGTTTCCACAAAAAAATTATCAAAACTTCATCGATTAGAACCTTTATATTTTGCCAAATTAGCAATAATATAATAAAAATGCCCAAAATTAAGTAATTATTAAGCTAAAGCAAAACTTATGACAAACCTTCATGCAAAATTTAGGGATATTAGAAGAATATTCACGAGGCTCCTGACTGATATTAAGATCATAAGTGTTATCGCTAAGATTTATTCCGAGTAAGTTGCAGAAGTAATAGAAAATATCCTTTTAACAATTTCCATAGAGTTTTATAATACCTTAGTTAAGTACATTAAAGAGTACATAAACATCTTAAAATTTTATACTCCTTGGCTAGTTAGCCTTATATCATTAAACACTGGCTTAATGCCTGGCTTCAGATTGCCAGTAGGCTTACTTTATAATAATAAGGCAGAGCTGGTAACTCCTCCCATACCACTAGATCTGCTACCTCTAAAGTCGAGATCAAGCTTTTGGATATATCTTAAAAAAAAGTATTTAGTAATTAATGGTGATAAACTTATTACTTTGACAAATCTTTATCCAAAGACAATCATTGGAAACCTTTATTCTTGGAATAAACTAGATAGCATACAGCGAGTATATACAGCTAACAGTGAAAGTAACTGCAAAATAATCAAAAGTAATAGGTACGACCTTATTATAACAGAAAGTAAGATTAAGGAGATATCAGAACTAATCTTAACCACAAGTTGAAAATACAAATTTCGGCTATATTTGTTTAAGAAAATTTAAACAGACAATACACTTGAGTGCTAGGCTTAAAAGTGGTATTCTATACATTTTGCTGCTAAATTTTAATTCTTCCGAGGCTTTATTCTTATCAATATTAAAAAGCGTTTCTTATGCCTGGGTACCACAGACTACCTTATATTCTAATCCTAACATTTTAATTTATTAATTTATTCTTTAAAACCTATTTTAATTGAATTTAATAATATATATTCTATTAGTATTACAACATTTATTGTTATACTCATTTTAAATTTCTAGGGCTGATAAGTTAATATATATTTATAGGTATTATCCACTGTAGTCTATTATATATACCATTATAATAAAAAACTAAGATTAACCTAACTAATTCTCTAATATATTTCTTCTGAGCTTGGATTAATATCTTTTCTGTTGCTGGATTATTATATAAATAATATAAGTAGTGAATATTTATTTAATTGTTATTCATTTAATCTAACTAATTAAGTATGTTATAAAATAGATAAAGTTTATAGAAAGAATTCTTCTTAATTATGATATTTACATTTTTAATAACATCTTAAAAGAGTTGGATAAGATCTTGGAGTATTAAGCAGGAAAGAGCCCATTTTAGCTTGCTGTTTTTATTCAGGTACAGCCTCTTTTCAATCTTAGTTAATAAATATTTGGTTGTTGATGTACTTGTCTAGGGGTTGGTTGGTTTAATTGCTGCCAGCTATTGGTACCACTTTATAGTAATAAATAGTAATGTTTTCCTGAATATATTAATAGCCTCGATTATAGTATCATGGGCTATATATTTTATTTTTTGATATTTTATATTTACGTATTTATATTTGTATTATTAATTGAATGTATAAATACTGTAGATATACTATATATTTTAACCCTATCCTTAAAATCGTCGACAGATATCATTATATAAAAGTTGAATATAACATTTGCCAGGTTTAACCCAATTAGCCCTACCCCTAGGCTTTTAAGTAGCATTATAATTACTAAAATGGAATCATCTCTCTTTTTTACTTTTATAAAGTATCCAATTCTTTTTATGGGGGTAGATATTACTTCTGTGACTTCGTCTTAGAAAGTCCAGGACATCGATCTAGGTTATAATTATATATTTTATGGAGTTAATAGAAATTATTAATTAGTGGATATTATATTGTGTGTTTAAAAATGTCTTATTACTTATTATAAGTGTAGCTATTAGAAACAGAGATATATTAATACTAGGGTTATCAAAAAAAATACTAGAACTATATTACTCATTTGAGAGCTACATTTTTGTGTGAATTAAGAGCAGTGTCTCTTTAAATTAAGAAAGTTGCGAAAACTAAAATAATCAGCATTTTAATTTAATGATATAGTATATGTATTCCTTATTCATTGGTTAGTAAAATTTAAAGTTAAACTTGTTAGTTTTGCATTAAACCTAAGACATCAGTTTTAACTTATGTGGTTGTGATGAACCTAGTTATGAGAGGTATCAAATTTAAAACTTTGCTTGTGAAAGAGAGTGCTTAGAAGATTGTGACAATGATTATAATCTGGCATATCTTCAAAATCTATATTCTGAGTATACTTTATGAACTTTATGATTTCAGTTGGAAGTCCATTGCACAGCTCGTCAAGTTTCATTGGTAGTTTTTCTTCCAAAATTCTGTTGAAGCTTTTCCGTAAAAGTTCTCTTTGGCGCCTTCCCCACTTAAGTTTCCTGAAGAAAAAGATTATCACATAATCAAGGGCTTTTATATTATCGCAATAGGTTGGCTCTAAAACAGATTCCATATAAGTACTAATTTAAGAATTAAATAATTATACTTAAATTTACTAATTCCAAGGTGAATATTATTTAATGTGAATAAGGGATCCCTAAATTTTATTAAGTCTTTTTTATAAGAAATATAACATAGAATTTCTTTATTAATATATTACTTAATAAAAAATTTGAAATTAACTATACCAGCTGTATTATTTACCCATATTTCCAATATATTAATGTTGCTGTAGATAAATCCTTTACTATAGATCCCTTTAATAATATTAATTTATTATAGAATCTGAGTTAGAGTGAAGCTATATATAATAAATAATAAAAATAACCATACAATATTAATCACATTTAATAACAACATCTTCAAACTAATTTTGCAATTACAATTTTTAAAAAAGTCCTCCAGAGTCTTGGAACGGCTATTATAATAAATAATTATATAATTATAACCTTCATATTTTCCAGAATTACATATTAGAGGAACCCCAAGTGCGCCTCCAAACACCCTAATTTTAAAGTTAGTGCTATTACTTAAGATAATTTGCTTATAGAAGCCTTACTTGAGATTTTGCTCTTCAATCATAAGTTTTAATCGGAGATAGTTTTTTATCTCGAGTTTAATAATATATTTCTCTCTAGTATAGACATTTACTCCTAATCAAAACTCATTAATAGTTTCACAAAGAAGCTTTAAAGGATTTAAAACATTATACCTTCCTAAGTGCCGCGGAGATCATAACCACCGACCCAGCAGAGAAGCTTATATTCACCTCCTACAATATCTCCCAAGCCTGGGAGAAGTAGAAGTTGAAATCCCGGGGTTTGTAAATAATCACTAATACCAAAACCTGATCTTAATTAATAAATGATCAAATGAGGCAAATTATTCTTATATACCTCACAAAAGCTCTAGATAACTTAATTTAAACACTTTTCTTATTCTAGCTTTGTGGTACCAATACTTGCTAATGCTTCTTTTATTTTTCTGTCCAAGTTTTGCTAGATAGAATGTTAAATATCCCAGACAAAAAAGTATTAACCAAATTAGAAAATTTCCAAATTCTTTATTAACTTTCTCTGGATTTATAACCTTTTATATTAAGTTTATCTGATAGAATGAAACCATGCGCTCATAAGTAAGATGGATAATAACAAAGAAATATAGTATTAAATAGACCTTAAATTTCAGAGTCAAAGAATTGTCTAAAATTTTCAAAAGGTTTAACACAGTATACTCCCAAAGTTTACAAAAGGAAACATCTTGGGGAATTGAAAGCCCCAAAGTAGGATCAAATAGATGATAAAAAATAATTGCAAGAATCTTATAATATTTTTGAAATAGGTTTACTAATCTATTATATATCAATTTGGATTTGTCGGATGCAAAGCAGCAAGCTAGAGTAATAGCATCATTATATTTATCTGAAAGCTCCTTCTGTTGTCGCAAGATTTCCTTGATTATAGTAAAAAATTGGTTGTTGATCTACTATTTTAACGCTAGCTTATCCTGGACGATCTTGGAAAATATTTCATTTTTGAAGATGGTTATTATACTATTTTCAACTTCCGGAGATTGGGTAGTAGTAATTATTATTATAAAGCTCTTTATAGGAGAAGGCATTGCTATATAGAAAACAATAGAAATAAGTTTGGGTAGCTTAAGGGAATATGTAAATAATAAAGCATTTCTACATTTAATCAAAGATAACACTGGAGGTATTTATAAACATTATACTCTTTATAAATTATGCAAACACAGAATATAATGTGCTTGAGCTACTCCATAAAAGCCACGCAATATGAATTCTTTACATATACAACAATATTTAGTTGCTAGTATCAGGTATAAAGATATATCTATTATAAGCTAGTGGCTGCTTAAGTAAGACCTCGTTATAATATTGAAATAGAATGTATATACAGTATATAATATAATTTTGTTTATATATAACACACATTAAATTTATAGTCGATAATAAGTTTTTTTTGTATTAGTTAATTAAAATAGTTTAGATATAGGTGGTAATATATCTTTAGATTATCATCCTATTAATTTAATTTCTTTAAGTTTTTCATTTCAAGACTCCTTTATATTATAAATAGTAGAAAGTGTTTATATATAGCTATGATTTTTTTTCTTTTCATTTTTTAATAACTTAATTAGGGTTATCGCTGAAAAGGAGTGCAAGATTTTAATTTTACATTTAAACGCAATATCTCATTAATTGCATCCATCTTATTCCTATTAAGATACATTAATTTGGTATACCATTTATTGTATTATATATAAACTTATAACTTTTCCCTTCCCAAAGTCCTTCTTTGACAAATACAGCTTTTTTATTTTTACATTTCTCTGCCATAGCAGTTACAATGAACATCCCAGAAATTTCAAGTTTTATTAGCAGCTTTCTTGACCCTAAGAGTTCTATCAATTTTTCTTGTGTACTTAAATGCCCTTTTTTTCTAAAAAGGGATTTTATCTATAGAATTTCTTAATATATTCCTAAGAAAAATAATCCTTATACAATTTTTATAATAGAAGATAGAGATATTTCTATTTCTAATTCAAATATTACTACCTATTATGATGGTGGTATAAGCTGGTATAAGTATCTAGATTATATTAAAGATTTTCCAGGGGTTGATACTATTTACATTAGTTCCCCCCCTGACAACCAAATAGACCTAGTTTCAATACTCATAATATAACCTAAACCATTTATTAATGTTATAATTATGAAGTTAAAAATTAGCTCTTAATTAAAAAACTATACCACTAAGCTTTTAAATCTAATTTCCTGAGGATTCCCAAATCTTACATATTTCTATATACACGCAGAATTATTAAATATAGTAGATTTTGTATATAAAATACCTTGTTTGCACAAGAAAGAGAATTAATGATAAATGATTAACAAGATATAGATACTATAAACAATCTCCAGGCCCTCTATATAGAAGGACCAATTGTTAAAAAGCTCATGGCTGACCTTCAATTAATCCTGGATTCAAACCTAGTTAAGAGGCTGTTCCCACAGTAAGAGGCTATCTAGGAATATCTTTCATTATTTTTAAAAACAATATTTTTGATCAAGGTTAATATACTGTATGCGGAGAATTATAAAATAGGAACATCTTCTATTGATAATAAACTTATATGCGAATATGAAGATGGCAAAGAAATACAATTCATTGTCAAGGATCTAGAGTTGAAGGGTTGGCAATTATATTAGCATATAATTTGTAGAACACCTTTTAGGCTTCAATATTAATGGAAGTAATAAATCTGGGACCTAGCACTATTCTCAACACTAGCTTCGGAGCCGACGTTGACTTGGTTTTTCACTTTGGAGATTCAGAGATTTGACATTCAAATAAAGTGGCTTATTATTCTCAAACAACATTTACAGTAAGAATTGTATTACAAAAACGCATGCTTAACTTCAAATCAACTAATAATATAATTATAAATATAATAAACAACAAAGTCCACTATACACTTACAAAAATAATAAACTTTACATACAGGGTATAATTCATAGAAGCTTTAATAGTATATTTCTGATCTAGAACTCAACAATTTAATCATAATCTATCAAAAGCGTTTTTGTTTTTTTTGTTACTAGCTTATAACAGATTCTAATCCATCAGCTGGAGAGAATATTTTGTAATAAAAAAAAGTAAATCTCAGGACTAGGAGCTGGCTAAAAAGGCATGAAGAATAGTCTATTATTGGTCAGGTATATCTTATTCTTCCCAGTGTATTATTTTCCTAATGTTAGCTTGATTTGCAGAAGAGTAAAATATTTTATGTCTTATAATTGCCAATTTCTAATCTTTTCTTTTTTTCAATATCTGAAGTGGCAATTAAGGGAGACTGGCTTAAGTTACCAGCATTTTTAATTTTCTTATATTTTTTTCTTTTTTTTACCTCCTTTCTTCCTGTATTCTTTAGATAGTTCTTGGTAATCCACATAAAAAGCTAATTTTATTCCTGTGTTAAAGTTAATATATTTTTAATTATTGAGGAAAACTTAGAATCTATTTTGCGGGTAAGAATTGCTTATATAAATTTATGATATATTAATTTTTTGATGTTGTTATGTTGGTGTATGAAATGTTTGAGGTTTAGATCTAGTTGGGGTTGAAATTTTATTATTATTGGCTTGAATAAATTCTGGTGGAAGTAAAGATATATTTAGTTGAGGTATTAGAGTTCGACCTTTTTTCATCTATTTAAAGATTGGATTTTTTTTAGTTATTTTTATTAAATATATTACTGTATCTATTTGAGAGTGTGTTTAATTTTATATTGTAAGGTGGTAGTATTTAACATCAAATAATTGTTTAATTAAATTGTTGTTTAAGTGCTGTTTTTTGACTTGGGGTTTACTGATGGGAAGAGGCCCGGAATTGTCTATTATTAGGTTTTATATTATTAATATTCCGGGTATGTGATGTATTTTATTTTGAACAAATTTATTTTATGATTTGAATCTTACTCAAAGAAAGACTTGGTATTATTTTGTGTTATGACTTTTGTTTTTGGCGCTATGTAAGATTGTTGTTAATGAATGTGTTGTATTAAGATGAGGGCTTTTTCTTGGCATCTACCCAAATTTAATTGAGAGTGTTATAAGTTAAATTGCCAGTAGTTAAATAGGTACAACAGGGAATAAGAAATTATGTTCTAATTACTTTTAATTTATTTTAAGGGTATTAATTAACCCTTTTAATTAAAATCATTACCTACTGTTTAGTCTAAGCTCTAGGTCACTTATTTGCTCTACCAGTTTGCCCTTTGCGAAATACCATTTATTATGTAGCCAATGCAGTATTTCTTTCTTAATCTTACTCTCTCCCCGTATCCAAAGTTTCGTGTGATTAAAGGTTGTAATGAGTTTAGTGTAAGTCACTTTGTATATTTTTTGTAAATTAAGTTAATTTTTCACGATATAGGAACTTCAATTTCCATTAAACACATTAGGATATTATAGATAACTATTTTTCTGTTATGCAGTTAATATTTAAAGTTAACTATTTCTACCCCGGGCAATTTTTTTATATTTTTGATATGTGTTATAATTGGTATGTGGCTGCTTTTTTGGTGAATATATATTTTTATTTCCATTTTAGTCAGTTAATGCAGTTAATATCTATTTTTAAAATAATTATAAAAATACTTGTTAGACAAAATTTGGGTTGTAATATTAAAATTATAGTTGTTGACACAAATAATTTAATAATCAATAAGTTTTACAAAACAATTGATCTATTCAAACTAGATATATCACTTATTATATCAGTTATTATAAAAGTCTTTAACTTTATTCTTAATAATCTATCCTTTGATTTTGATATGGTGGTATACTTTAATACTTTGTATAAATTTATGACAGTAAACCTAAGTTTCTTGAGTAGGGGATATTATATCAGACGTATAATTGAGAAATTAAAGTAAAATAAAGAATTTATAATACTTATACTATTATTTCCAAGGGTTAGCCTGTTATTTGATAATAAAGTAATAGAAATAATATTTATAAATACTAGAATTATTATTATAGCGAATATTATTAGAAATATTACTGGAAATATTATTAGGGACGGCTATAACATACACCAATTCTTCATTATCCAGGGAACCAAATTATAATTTCTCATAAGGGATTTTTATTTATTTTTTTTTATTCTTTATTTTTGGTAACATAAGAAAGAAATAAAAATAATACTAAATACTAAATTAGTAATCTTTCAATAATCTAAAATACTCCAAATAAATAGGTTATCCTTTAGATTTATTTCAAGATCTCAAACTAAACAACTTTTATAAATATAAGCAATTAAATTTTCTGTTAGACAATAACTCCCATTTTTTAATGATAATTAAGCTGGCTATTATTAAATCCAAACTAAGAATAATCTAAAATAAAAAAAAGATTTTAGCAAGATGCTAAAGACCTCTAAAGAAATTTATCAGACTAACTACTATTTTTTCTCTTATGATAATTGCGGAATTCTTTAGTTTAGCTATTAGTAATATTAGTTAAATCGGAACTAGAGTTATTTGCAGTAGTAATAAAGTGACTAATATTAGCCTTAATTTTAATAATAATAACATTATGTAAGTTTTTTATATATTTATAAAGCTGATGTAAAGTTATACGCTTGGCTATTATCACAATTAGTACGATCTGAATAATAATAAAATAGAGGTGATATAATATAAAATAATATAGAACCTATATTATTATCAGTAAAAATTTATAAGTTTGTGGACTTCTGTACTAGTATAAACGCTTGTATAATGTAGTAGATGATGAGCTAAATCATTACTCAGATACCACCAATGATATTTATTTTATATCTAATAAACCTTCCCTCGCTGTTAACGAGATTATTTATATAAAACCAAATATAATACAAGAATAAAATAATATAAATGGTACTATAAAATGTGATTTGTGGAGTATAAAGGAACTATTTGGGTACATTATTATTAATTTAATTAAATTTAAAGTTTACTATCATACCTGAAACTTACTAGTGTTTATTGGTAATATTACCTATTTTATAAATTCCGCAATTAATAAAAATCCAACATATAAATATATTTTTAAAAATATTAGGTTTTTAAATAGCTTTAAGTTAATAACTACTATAGTCTATTATAACTAAAATCATCTATCATATACCCATCTTTTTAATTTATTCTTTAGCAAAAAAATGAGGTTAATAAATTAAAGATTTATGAAAATATCAATAGTGAATACAATAATAGCTTTGTAATGTGTGATATAATTAAAAGTAATTGTGAGTATAATAATTAAAACTGCTGATATATATTCTATAGCAATGCTTCTTATATCTTATTATATATTTAATTTGTTGTTGCATAAAAGAATAAAACAAAAGATTAAATAAAACAGTACTATAAAAATGTATCCAATATTAATACTAGTTATTGGATCTAGAATCATTGTAAGAATTTATACAATGTAAAATGAGTTAGAATGTAGATAGATGTAAATAAATGCAGATCTTAAAAGGAGATATATCTATCTATTCTATTATAGTAATTATGGTGGCAAGATATTCGAGGTTGTTTATAATAGATACCTTTATGGTATTGCAATTTATTAAACTGCCTTCTGGGTCACAAATCAAGAATCCCAGTCTCTTGCCAGCATAGACTTAAGATGGAGGTAATTGAGAGAGATTGTCTAGGCTTCATCCAGCCAGAGAAAGAAGGTGATATCCAGTAACTTAATATTGGAGGACTTGTAGTCAAGAAGGGTTATTATAAGCAAAGTTCTTGCACTACCCTTTGCTTAATACTCTTACCCCCACATTTTACTAGCAATTGATCCTATTAGGCTACCTACCATGAAACCTTTCAGATCCAGTTAAGTAGAGGTATTTTCTATCAAAACAGAGAATTTTACACAGAGAATTAACTCTTTATTCAACAGCCGGCTATTGCGGATATTATTAAGAAATGCCTTATAACCTTCAAGAGCTATGTAAAAATTATTTTAGAGGTGTAGTACCTAAGATATATCAAAATTTACATATATTATTATATTTTTTGAAGTTTTCTATTAAAATCAATTAAAATAAATAAATTAGTTTAAAAAGCCTATACAAATTTAATTTGATGTATGTATTTATTTATATTTACTTTGTTTTAGTGATAGCCTGAGATACTATCAAGTTTAAGGAGGAGTGGTCTACTATTTTTGTGGGTGGAAATATAACTTGTTGATTACGCATCCCTAAACACCTTCATATTATACAAATATTCTTTTATGCGCAAGATTATATAATGAGAATTTCTATACATTTATTTCTACTATTCATTTCAAATTATTAGAAATACCAGTATACTTAATCCTAATATAAGCCCAGATTCTTATTCGCACAAAATTACCAAAATCAAAATCAAAGCTTTTATTCAACAAACTGCATCTACCATAAAATCTTTTTGTAATAGCAGTAAATTCCCTAAGCAGTACAGGAAGAGCGCGTACTCCCAGGAGCTTACAATCAGATACCTTATAACAAAAACCTACAATTATTATTCCTCATATAAACAACATAATCAGATCATTCAGATTTTAAATCTGGTTCTATACTTCTACGACATGGCTAATGACACAAATATCATCAACCACTGCACTCTACTATAAGCTTCTCCTGAATACTTTGGCTTTGATGAAAACTCAGAGAAGGAAATCATCAAGTTTTGCAACTGGGTGATAATGAAAAACTAATCGAATAAACAAGCACAGGTATCCATTGCAAGGATAATTGCTGAAACTTATACCACCTTAAGAGAAGATATCAAGGAGCAAAAAGCCAACCATATCCTGTGCACTTTATTTGACAATGACAAAGAATGCTGTCTTTAAATAGTTGGAGCTTGGGTAATCATTTCCGTTGCATCTCACATCCTTGTCCAGTGTTTCCTTGCTAGTTCTTCTTAGCACAACTGTGTATAATTAATTTTTCGGATCGGCGTATTTATGGCACAAAGTGAAGGGAAATGGGCACTGTATTGATAATATCGCTATCTGGCCACTGATATACATCTTCCGGCCAACTGTGAGCTTGGTAGCTACCAAGATGAAGGCGGAGTGGTAAATTCCTTCCGCGTAATTGTTTGTTTGGGATTGTGGGTGTCCCGTCTGCCTTGCGTTGTAGCCACCTCTTAGTCTATTCTTTCTTAGAATGTGACAGTTTTGTTCATCACATTCAACAAATCTTGCCCCTTAGCACTAACATGATAATTATTCCAGTTCCAGCAGAGGCATACTTTCTTTCGCGATATATGAATATTCTCAACCACAAGGAACTAGGAAGAAGGTATTGGCCAGTAAGATGATAGATAGGAAATAATGCTCGCAATACAAATATTTCTTAATAATGTAGGACTGTACTAACTTGCCTCTTAAACAGAATAGAGATTATTTTAATTATAGGATCTCATCATGGTGGTTATTGTTTGAGACTTCTGATTTCTTAGGCTAAGGTATGCTGTACATCTATAAAGGGCTGCCGATCGGTTAAAAAATTATAATACAAATATTAAGCTTCTGGATATCAAGATAGTATAATTCTAGTCTGAGTGCCCATTTAATTGGGTAGATTTTTCGTCAGACAGCGCAATAGTATTGCAAGCAAATAAGCTACGAAGTAGCCGGCCCGCACCAATACATTAACAGACTGGTAACAGAAAATCTCAGCCCCTAGTTGCCTGCTCAGCTAAAACTTTTCAATATGCTAGGCTTGAGCCGTGGATTATTTTCGAGGGTAATGCCACCATACCTTGCATGGGCTAAGTTGTTCAATATCAGGTAATAGCTACATCGTTGTCACTGGGGTAAGGGTGTAGGAGCTTTGACTCTTCCGCTCGACTAGCTGAATGGAGAGGGTATGGATTGAGTAGAATAAATCTCACATTGCATCGGCGCTCGATATGGCTGGCTGTGGCTTCCGGAAATTATTGCTTTTCCTGAAATACAAAATAGCCGCGTTGCAGAGTTGCAAAGATGCACACAAGTTGACAAGGTCCAAGGTGTCTCATTCTGCCACCCAAATTTTTGCTCCCCCTGTAAATATCCAAATATGCCCGACTGTTAAGGAGGGAACTTAACTCCACAAGGCAGATTTGTATATCCAAAAGTCAGCCGATCTCACGTAAGTTTTATATTTCTCTTAACTACAGATCATATATTTTGTAATATATCACAACACATTGGTTGATTTACTGGTATATATTTATTAGTTTATTAATTACTTAACTAGTTAATATACTAGCTAATTTATTAATTAATATATATAAAATCCTATTATATTGTCCATATAAGGAGTTTAGAGGTTTTTTAGCCTTTGAGAGCTTTCAGAGATCCATTAATATATTATATATATTTCTCACATTAAATGATTTATTAATAATTCTTGTACATTAATAATATATTAATAAATACACTAGCTAATATACCAGAATAATTTATATTACTCCTTCTTAACAAATTTGATTAAGGAGTAATTAGACAAATTTTAAAACTAAATTTTAACCTAAATATAAAGTAAAGAATATAATCAAACTTATTAAAATCTATTAAATTAATTTATTACTCATACTTAACTATATATCTGCCAGTTGGGTTTATACAATCTAAAAATTTTTTATATAAAATCAATATTATCATATAATTACATAGGTTATTAATTTATTAGGTACAGCACATTTTCACTTTTATATACTAGATATTAATATAGCTAAAAATTCAAAAATTATAACTTAATGTATTGTAAACAAATTACTACTTTTATCTGTTAAATCTTGGTTTAATAAAAAAATATTAATATATTACTGCGTTAAGGATTTTTGGTGATAGTATATTTGATAACCAAATATTAATAAATATTATATTTAGACAATTTATTATTCATAGTAGCTAGTTGTTCATTTAATTATAATTAAAACATTTAGATTTAAACAATATAGCTAGCTATTATATGGTAGTACTTATAGTTTATTATAATATTTAACAATGTCTACAACAGATGATATTTATAATGAAATTAGTGCCTTAAATGCTGAAAACTGTTTGATAGGGAGATTTTAGTAGATTCATAAACTTTCCATAAATCAAGTTTTTTACATCTCAGCATCCCTGCAGCTTAGTACCCAAAAACCCCTGAAATAACATGTTCCACACCACCAAATTAGTTTATTTCATAAACCGGCTTATTTGATGTTCGGGTTGTTTTAATTTATATTTATCGACAAGTGGAGTATATCAAGTTGGAAAGGTAATGAATTATGAATAAATGATAAAAGACATGTTTATCAAGCCTCCAGAAGGTATAATAGTATTTATATAATATATTTAGATGCTATGGAGCAAAATACCTATTATATAGCTGGTAAATCCACTCCCCATGTATAAACTTACAATAGAACGTTTTACATTTACACTCTAATATATCTTAATAGTATTTACAATGTATAATACAGTACTCAAATATGGTTACACTGTCTTTTCTGGAGGTAGGACATATTTTTTATCACCTTAATACTTTTTTAAATAATTTATTTCAAGATTAATGATTCTTCTAGAATCCAATGGAATTAATGAAAAAACAGAAAGCTAAGAGAGCTACTTTAATCTACTACAACATAATTATAAATTTATAATCAGAAGCTAATTTATATTCTACTATTAGGTTTGCTGCTATTGTAAGTGGAGGAAAATTAAGTACAACAAAAGGCTCCTCACTTGTTTACACTGTGAATACTACAATATAATTTATGAATACAAACCTGAGTATTCATTCTACCTTAACTAAATTAAGTCTAAATCCAGTTAATATTACTTACTATAGAAATTTAAGTATAAATAGATAAAATATCTACAATTCTAAATTAATTTCATTAATTGTAATCCATATGTAAAGGGAGTTCTTACTCCTGTTTCACACATCTCAGTGCTATTTAAAACGACCACTACTTTGGACAAGAATAGTGACATTTCCTATAAATATAAAAGAATTGCATATAATATGCTAGATTGGCAGATTTTGAAGGATATCTTGGGTAATTTAGGAAAATTTGCTTTAGGAGGGGGAATGATTGGGAATATGGACAATAATGATGAATTACAGTACTTTTTATTTAACCTCAAGGAAATAGAAGCCTCTTTATTCTTTTTTGCAAAGACAATAGGAATTTTCCATCTGTTCATAGATAACAGCTTTTTGATAAAATTCTTCGGGTAATTTTTTCCAACTCTAGCAGGATTGAAAAGAAAGTAAGATCAGAGAATAGATATTGCTTTAATATTATAATAATATTCTTTAAACCTGGACTTGGCTACAGTCTTTCTTATTCTTACCTTGGGGGCATTAGCATTGCCTTAATTGCAGCATTAGAAAATATTACCCGGTTTAACTTTTTGCAAAAAAGCCATTTAAATACTTGATCCATGTCTAAATGGTAAAGGTAGTGGAATAAAGTATATTCAAGTATACCTGCTCGCCAAGGTCTATTTTGATCAAATCTGCCATCCATTCAAAAGCTAAAGGTGGATATTATCTACCTGCCAAAGCTATTTAATAATAGTTACCAAATAAGTTGTATCTTAGAATAAAAATAGCTAAGTTTATAAGTTTAAAAAGTACTCCAAAGTATAAGAAAAGCAATATATTATATAATACTATTAATAAAATAACTTGGAGCTGTATTCAGTTAGAATAGTATATAAAAATATTTTTCTAATATATTATATTACTACTAATACTGTATAGCAATCTTCTAATCAATTTTGATTTTAAAAAAATTGGAAAATAGTGTATAGTTTAGTTATTTAATTTAGTTTTGAATTTCTAGTCAGATAATCTTGTAAGATTGCTTTATTTTAAAGCTCAGTAAGATATCCGAAATATATTAAAGAAAGTGTTTTTAAGTCTTGGTAGCTTTTCTAATGTATTATGTATAGAAGATATTTCTCGACTCACCTTTGAACTTGAGGCTTAGAGAAATACACTTCCTGAGATACTACAATGGGCAGATATCGACCCACTTATAAAAAATATTAATACCATCTAATTTCGCGTAACCTATTACAACACCAAGTATGTTCTTTACCGCCCATTCATTAAAGATTTTGTCCATTAATTGAGATATTAGACATTTGAATTTATATTACTGTCTACAGAATCCTCATTTTTTTACCTTTGGTACAATAATATCAAAGATTGTTAGTTATTATTGGAAGCTGCGTTTAAATTTGTTTTTACTTTTGAATATTTTGAAGTAAGGGAAAACTGATTTGTTTTAACCAATATTTTAGATGTCGCGTATATGTAAGCTTTCTATTTTCTGATTTTAACACCTTTAACAATTTATATTAATTAGAAATTAGGTAATTTGAGAGTTTTCTTGTATTTTTAGTATTACATTAATATTCTGGGCTGAAAGATTTTGTAAATAAAAATGCTTTGTAAAAAGCTTCCAGCAAAATTACTAAGCTTCTTTGTATACTGTTGCCTGTATTACCCTATCTTACCCTAGATGTTCAAATTCTTAGAACTTACCTTTTACAGTACTAATTAATAATAATAAAGGAGTAAGAGGGGTTTAATATAAAACTAGCCTAGAAATATTTTTTATATATATATATCCATAATCCAATCTTATAACCTCTAACAATGTTCGTAGGATCTTCTCAGTTTTTACATGTGCAGCTTATTTTTTACACGCCTATCTATCAATTTTTACTAATTGTTACATAAATTCCGTTTGATGGTTAATTAAATTGAATATTCTATTTTGCTATTTACCTTACTTAGTCTTACTTCTTTAAATACTATGAATTGTAAAGAAATGTATTATAAGTAGATATTGTATATACGTAATCTTTTGTATATACCTACCTTTTAGAATTTATTAATTAGATGTCTAAATGTTTTGATTGGGTTTATTTTAATTTTTTGCTATATTTATAGTATAAGAAGAATTGCTAAATAGAAAGATACTTGAATACTAATAAGTGAACTCTTAGCCTCTGTAATAAACCCCTAATGTTCAAGTTATCAACAACTACCTCTACTCAGCCTTCCTTAACGCTACTACTCCTTTAAATCATTTTAATCTTTACAATTTTTATTTCTTTATATGCCAAGGTCCTTTAGTTTTGATATATGATTTACTTAGTTCAAACCTCTTATAGTTAAGTAGATGGGTTTAGTCTGAACTAAGGACTTCTACAAACACAAAGTATTCAGGGGAATTAATAACCAATCCAGAAAGCTTATATTATTTCTCAACTTACAGAAATAGGAGAATTCTGATGATTTTTATGAGATGATGTAGTGTTTCGAAAATATTTATAACCATTTCTTTGAATTTGTAATCGAACTCCGGGTTTATATCCGTTTTAGTTATTTTTTTAAATTTTTTATCAAACTTTAAATCCAAAGCCCGTAGATATGAATTGAATATTCTTTTTTAAATATTGTTTTTTAGTTGGCCTTTGATTATACCAGGAAACTCTTTTAGGTAGAATAATAACATATCAATAGAGTTGTATTTAGCTATCTAAAATGTGTTAGAGATTTAAGGATAGCTCTTCAATAAAGCAGCAGGGTATAATAAGTATTTTGGCTCAGACAAATATATTGTATTTAAATGTGTTAAGCAGATTAATAAGGTGAGGGGTTCTGGGCTTTTTGACTGGAATAGGTGTTCTGTCTCTGGCTAATCTGATGTGAGTATTAAATGGATTTATCTTTTAATTTTTTCTGATGTTCTAACTCTGGTCTCTTGTACTCTTATATACGCCAGAGCCTTCAGCCAATACTATTATTTGGCTACTCGGAACTTTTGAAGCCCCCATTAAGTATTACCCCTCGGACCCTGATCCTTGCTTGTCCAAGGCTGCCACTTTCCATTAATATAAAATGCTATATGGCAGCTTAAGGGCATGTTAGCCAGGGTATTTAATGAAAGTATATAGGCATTAGCACCTGAATATACCCTAGCTACTAAAGCCTTCAATTTATTAAAATAATAGAAATTTTGGCAAACAAATCCTAAGCTCAAAGGAGCATTAATTTATTGTATAGGGCTTAGTACCAGATAATACTCATATGTATTAACGAAAATACTAAATATAGACAAAAAACTTATACAAATAAGAGAATAGAAATTACAATCCTGATCACACCTCCCTCGAACTATAATTTAATATCCAAAAAATCAATTTAATTACATAAAGATATTATGGTGAGCACATAATTTCAATAATTATTCTCAATTCCGAGGCTACAAGAATTACTTATGGCTGTAAATGAGATGAGCATGCATGTATGTATGATGTAGACATCTTATAACTTAACATTCTTTGATAGTATATGATAACCACTATTCCCTTCAAATCTTTTTGTAAATCTTCTACTGCTTATTAGGACCTAATTTGGGCTATTAATTCCTTCTACTGTACCATTTCTTGGATCTAATATGATAATAGGCAAATCTTTTTGGCCACCAGACTACGCCATAAACATTTTTTTCAAGACTGCAATACAGATGGTAAGACCTTGTGTGGAAGAATATAAACTGCTTGGCTCTTTTAAGAGAGTAGGTTATGTTCTTGACTAAGGTTGTGGGGATGGACATGCTACTACGGTACACATAACATTTATTGACTTTGTTTCGTGAAACGCTAAACTTTAGTTTTCATAAGTCCTAGTACCGTACTCTAATAAGATTATTGGTGTAGACAAAGATCCTAAGGTAGTGGAAAAATATAAAACCATTTACAATTCCTACTCCGGCGGCTATATTTCTGCCGTAATAACCCTCGACCTTAATATGTAGTATAATACAATCATAATCCAGTTTATAGCTCATGGGCATGGTAACCTTAAAAATTTTGCTGATCTTTGGCCAAGCTTGAAGCCAGGTGGGCATTTCATAATTTCTAATAATGTGTATAATAAAGAAGTATTTCCAAAGACTAACAACTGCAATGATTCATACAATAGCAAGTGTAACCTAGGATTCAGTGAAACAATAGTAAAGGACTTTTATTATAAATGTGGTTTTGAGAATATTAGATGGGGGCTTCTGATGCTCTAGGGGAGTATGGTTGGCCAGATCAATTTGTAGTATGGGCTTAAAACCTGTTAGAGGTGTTATATGTATTCTGATTATATTTTTCTGTTCCATGTATTGTACTATTCTCTTTATCTTTCTTTAATTTCATTTTTTATGTATTTGTTATTGGTTAACCAGGTTTATTAGTTATATATTAACTTTGCAAGAATTTATTAAAAATATATTTGATATAATACTTCTTATTAAGGGTGGTTGATGAAATGATCCCATACTGATTGTGTTATTTGTATATCATCGAGTTTCCGGTCTAGATGGTAGTTTAATCTAATTTTTTGATTGCATATATTCATAGTATAGAGGTATTATTTTACTTATATCCCATCTAAGGATAAGTATTCTTATCTTTTTAGAAGTTCTGCTTTCATGTCTAAATTATCAGATTTGTTGGGCTTTTAGGAGAAAGGTGGCTTAAATGAGTGTTTATCAGAAGGGATTGATAGTGGTTAAAACTGGCTTCAAGATACTATATGTATTCTTGCTTAAATTATTAACCAGCCTTCTGATATTTCCTTTACCATACTTTCTTAGTTGTTTTAATCTCTTATTAAATTAATTTGCCTTTGAAGGTCAGTGCTCATAAATAGTAATAATAGCTCGGATTTATATATTAAATTTGATAAGATGACTAATGTTAGATAAAGGCATGGTTATGTCCATTTTTACTAAGTTTTTTAGGTCGTGCTTTGTGTCTGACTCTTGAAGTATGTGGCAGCTGGTAGTGATTATTGGTAAGAAGGACTGAAAGAACATGTGTTTAGTATATAATAGATGCCCAAACCAACCCTTACCAATCATAAAAGCTGTCTTTGGGTGATCAAAAGCTGGCTGGCAACTTCTATTGCAATGTATATTCAGGCTTTACTATTAAACTTGGCTTTTACATCATTTATCATAATATTTGCGTGCGAGGATGACTTTTCTAAAGAACCTACCATTATAACCGAGAATAAGATATTGCCAATAGATGTATTTACACTTAACTTTCAATCAGTCAATTACTTTGCTAATTGGATAAGTTGTTTTTATAGAATTTGATTTAATACTAGCTTACTTTATGTAGGCAATTTATAATTAAAACTTCTCTATCTTGGATATAGAGTTGGAATATTTCACTTATATTCTCTATATTTTTGTTAATATTAGTTTGGATACTGGAGAGGTTTTACTTACTGATCTATGGGTAGATGTTAAAGTGAGCTTCTATAACCTACAAATTACTACTTGTCCAAGATTAATAAACTTGTATTACATATTAGAAATGTTACAATAACAAAAACTAGAATAATTTAGACAAAAACCTTCATAATTATTTAAATCAGCTTTAGAAACTTAAGCAAACACATAGAAAATTTAAAATTCTTTTCTCCATTAGTAGATAGAATTTTATAGAATTTTTTCAAAATAGATATAATTTGCCTGAAAAACAGAAGGCTTTTGCAGTTTCTGTGATAGTTTTAATGAAGAATCTAAAGCTAGATAATTTGGATCTGGTAAATAGTGCCGGATCAACATTCTTAGCTTTTATGCTAATAAAAATTTAGGATTGGGAGTATCCTCAGTAAATCCGAAATTGGCCTCTTTAATTTCCTTCAAATTTTATTAATCATATAACTGTGTAGGAGCCCAGAGAAGGCTGCAAACTTTGTCAATGTTATTTCCCGGTATCACAAACACCTTGATACTCTAGGTGGTAACTACAAGTTTTCCGCTGCAGGACCATGTAGGTCTGATAACATATCCAAGCTAAATCTGAAAGGAATGGATCAATACCTTGACTTCTGGAACCTAATGGCTTACAACTTTGCTGGTTCATAATCTACAGCTGCAGGACACCAGATAAATATATATCTATCCCACAATAACCCAGCATTTACAGAATTTTCTTTAGATAAAGCTTTAGAGTTTTACAGTGCTGCTTCTATCGCAAGCCACAAATTTATTATTAGGATACCACTATACAGACAATCATTTCTCATAGACGGGTTAAGGCAGTTATTTCAGATAAAGACTACGGGTAGTTTCAACGAAGCCGGCGGTAAATTCTACACTAAAAGCCTTTCTTGAAGACTCCTCATGGCTGACCCATTAACTTAATATAGGATCTTAAGGTTCTGCCCCTTCCCAAGGTTACTGAACACTACAGTGATGAAATCATAGTCTTTTGGAGCTACAATCCGCTCTCCAGGCAAATGGTATTTTATGATAATTTACGAGTAGTTAAAAATAAAGCAGATTTCATCCTGAGTAGAAAGCTAGGCGGGGCCATGTAGTGGGAAACTAGTGGTGATAAAAAAAGAGACAAATCTTTGGTCAAAGCAGTAGTCAAGACTTTTATGAGTTGATTCAGCGCTGGGTAGGAAAGAGATGAACACTAATATTATATTGAACAAGGCCGAAAAAGCCTGGATCAGTGCGATAATCAACTTGAATACCCCAAATCCAAATAGGGAAATATAAGAAAAAAAAACAGGAAAAACTAAACCGGATGTGGTTCAAAACTTGGATTATATACGTGATTCAATGTATTATTATAGCGAGATGCATATATTATTTAATTATCAATGGGTTCTTTAGCTCAATACAAACAATATTTGAAAGAGCTTATGATAACAAACTAAATCACCAGCTTGATACAATTTGCGTATTATATCAAGCCTTATGATAAAGTGTACAATACTTATTTCTATTTAGAATTATAAATGTATGTATCCCAATATACATCCAGCTGTATTTTATTACAATGCAATAACACGGCATGGATAGTAAAAGAAGAATTTGATTTATGAGACAACCAACCCTCTCATTTTTTTTTCAAATGTATTCTATATCCTACCCTTTACCTTACATTCTAAATACAAAGACATGGACTTAAAACCATTTTATTAAATTATCCTTAATATTAACATCCTATTTTTCTACTTATTTCTTATTTCTATTATAATATTTGTTATCTTTAGTATAACTGCACTTCTTTTTTTTATGCGGCTTTTATATTTTATTCTAATTTTTGGTAACTATGTTTCTTTATTTTCCTTGTTATCTTTCTTTGCTTCATCTTATATCATATTCCCTGATTGGCTTTCTTATGCTTTGGTGGGATGGTAATATACTTAATAGAGGGCATAAATAATATCTTGTGCGAATTGAAAATATAATTCGAACTAGGTGTTGTTTATGCCTTCCATTCATTATATTGCCCCCACTATTATGTATCAAATTCATTTATATATCCGGTAGTATTAAACTTAATGTATTGTTATATAATTCTTTTAACCAAGCCTCACAACTTTGCAGAAATATATTAAAATATAACTTCTGGATGTTACCATTCCTACCCTCTAAATGAATATTGTATAGTTGCAATGGTAGTGTAACCAAAATAATAAGACATGGTCTAGGATCTAAAATATCTTGTAGATTTTGATAAGGGGCGCGGACTTCTACCTAGCAAGTGGTATAAGTAGGGTCAGACTCTTAGACTCTTGGATTCTAAACTTTCGGCATATGAAAACCCTAAAGAGTTACCTCAATATAGTTTATTGCATGTAGGTGCATTAACGGGAAGATGTAATATAAAGAACCTACTTAAACGTTAAGCTGTTTGTCAAATCATGATATCTATAAATATTAAACTGAACATCTAACCAGAAAAATAAGAAATACAAATTCCGCAGCAATCTTATCAATAACTTTCCAATATACTAGAAATTGGCTTAAAAATCATTGAATCCCCTTTGGCCTTTTCAAACACCATTTCTTCAATATACGTGAATAATCTGGCTTGCCTTGCTCTGTAGAGAGCTAGCCTGTAATACAACACTTTAATAATTTGGGGCCGTGTCTCCTTGACAAGCCAGGGCTGTACCCTCCATCTGTCTTCCACACCCAATATTCCAGCTTTGCTGATATAAGCATACTTCTATAATACCTTTATATCACAAACACGAGGTTTTTTCTACACCAAGGCTGGAATATTTGTAATAATGTTTTCTATTTCATTAGATTACATTCGAAAGGCAACTCCGAGGCCCTGAGAACAGCTACAGAAGATATTAGAGTATTTAAAAATGCCGGCTATCTATACTCCCTTATGAACAGAGAAATTGATATTCCAACAAATGACACAAAGTACGATGCCTTAATTTTTCTTAAACTCCTAGATATAGCGACGCCTGTTATATGCAGCGTGTTAAATTTTTACAATAAACTGAAGTTTAGTAGTTCGGGTCCTATAGGATGGCCAGGCTAGCACGGGGTGTTTAATTCATTAGAACATCTCAACTTAATACAATATTATATTAAGATTGACAGATTTATAAAAATCCTGAAAATATACGCAAGACTAGCAGAATTCTCTTATCACCACTCTTTAGATAAGGATGAAATTATATAATTCAACTCTTATATAATATTAAAAATCCTACCTAAGTCCTGCAAAAGGATATCAATATTTAATATCACTCGGACTTCATGCTCTTATACTCTCACCAGATACCGCACGGCACAAGTGAGCTACCTTCATCACCTGCTAGGACTTGAGTATATTAAGGAGTTTGAAACAAATATTATAACCTTTGTAATATTAGCACTATCTAATACGCTACCAAATAATATAATGCTTCTTTGTTTTTAAAACATTATCATTTTCAGTCCAAATTAGGGACTTATTGTTCAGGGCTTGGCCAATTTGCCTAATATTTTACAAATCGACCTCTACATCCTAGAGAATGCGAAGTCACAGAACAAGTCAGAAATTCTTCATTATATAAAAATAGTCTCAAAGCCAAATTACCCTCGCATAATCAGTTGCTGTACAGAAGTGAGGTACATAAAGGGGTTTTACAAAGATATAAAGGCACAGAATGTGATTGCACTGCAGTCTAGATACGGCCTTAGCTAGTAAATTTGTTAGACAACTAAACTCCCCCTTATTAATTTATATTTTCACTCACCTAGTGTAAATTTAAAACATTTACTTCTATTTTTAATGCATTCAATTTTATCCCAACTATTTAATTAGCACTCTAAGACCTGCAATCAATGCGGTATCCAATGTAAAAGCCCTAGGTTGCAATTTTGACAAATGCATCATAAGGCCGAATTCTCTCGAAGTTTACATATGTTCTTCTGTTTGTATTCATATACAGATTGGCCCCCTGGCCTCCTTATTATATGGTATCTCCTAAAATATATAAACTCCCACTCTTTCTACCCACAGCTAATTTATCCTAGTTCTATTCTCATTTCATATTAGCAGTGCCTACTCTATTATCAGCAAATGATATTCTTGCGATAAATGATCCCATGTGAATTCAGTATTGCTTATAATATTACCTTGTGACATTTGTTGCATGCTGTTGCCTTAGACGTCTACTTTTTTTATAGCAGTACAGGCGGATATATCCTTTACAAACAAGGCTTATGATCAAACATATTATATTAGCATAGTTGTAATTTTATCATTTGTTGGCATCCTGACCAAACCTGCTCGATTTGTAGATAATGCAACATGCAACATGAACAACGAATACAAGGGAAACGAATTTGCTTGTTGCAGTCATTTAAAAACCAAGCTCCAAAATATATAAACTTTTAAATTTACCGCTGGTGCAGCAGAGTACCATCAGCTCATACACTTTTTTTCTACTATAACTAGCAACTTATCTCTATACCCTATTAATAAACTTGACTTTTGAAAGTTGCTTATTCCTTCGATTCTTCCAATCTCGCATCTACTATTACCCGTTTAAACAAAATGCCTATGATGCCTGCGGCATATTCTCAACAAATGGGCAGTATCAAGTTTCAGCTTGAGTTTCCTAAAAAACCTCCTCCACTTGTGTGGAATAGCTCTTGTAAGTATACTAGCTCCAGACTTATGCATTAGCCAAGTATTGATTCAAGGATGCCTTAAGCCGCCTACGCCTACAAAGACCTACTCAACAAGTTTAAGCATCATCCTTTGCCTTATTACAATCCTACCCTTAACATTACGCCAGTAGCACTACATAATTCCGATCCCAAAGCAAATTCAAAACATACTCCAGACTATACTCCCCTCAAGCTGATGCCACTTTTTAACTCCAGTCATCTAGATTTAAGCGAAACCAGCTTGATTGATCTCGGTTTGAATTGTCCAGTCGCGTCCATTAAGACACTACTGTCAAGTCCAAAAGCAGATTTCGAGCACACAAATACAAATAAACCTGACTTAAGGAACTTGACCATTAGCAACTGCGTAGCTATTAAGAAAATACCCAAGCGCATTACATCTCCGATAGATCAAGAGGGTGTATTTCAGAACTGCCAAGGGCGAGGCCTGAAACGCAAATGTCATAATGCAAATATGTTGAAATGTAGCGAGAATAAGCGTGGACGGAACAAATAGGAGGTATTGCCAGATAATGCGGAAGAATATTTGAGCCGTAATTGGGAAGTTGAAAAGATCTTTGGGATAGCTGCTGGCTATACCCGAGTTGCTTGGAAAACATCTATAATCCCAGAAGATCAGGTCGATGTTGTCAAAGCTATTTTTCAAATATCCAGCAAAGAGCCCTTATCCGTGCATGGTAAATCATTCACGAAATGTTTATGGCCTAACTCTACTGAACCACTACAGAATCTTGCCGGTGAGCTAATTGAGAAATATTATAAGGATAGGAATAAACGTAACAGACCAAAGATGTCACAGAACGAATTTGACAAGCTTCCTTAATAATTATAATACTAGCTTAACTCTAGTTCTATATACATAGAAATTTTTAAGATAGAGTTTTTAATATTATCTTATCCACTCCTCAAGTAAATTTCCAATAATTATAATAACCTTATACTCTGCAAGATAGATTTCTCATTTAACTTGTTTTACAATACTCCAGTATTTATTCCCTTCAATAAGTAGATGCTACTGATTTCTCTTTTATAAGAATCCTCGTTTCTTAGTCTTCCTGAATAAGTATACAGTAGCTATAATAAAGATACTTTATATAATCACCATAAGTTAAACTAGTGAGGTTAAAATCCCTCCACAACTCAGATTTTTGAATAACCCCTAATATCCACTGGAAACTGTAGAAAGTTATAAGACAACAATACCCCAAGTATAAAGTGTTACAATCCGAAGAGGGTTTTTATTAGCTTGTATTTTTCTGTCTATGTGCAATTCTTCTGAAAGTAATGTAAGGGTAGTAACATGCCGTACAAACTAGTTTCAAGTCAAAATTAAATTTTCAGTATTAAAAAAAGAGGATAATACCTTCGCGAGGCTTATTCAAACAGCTAAACAAACCATGCTACCAGTTCTTAATAGTCGTCATTATAAGAGATGTATATCTGTTCTAATGTTATATATGATAGAGTTATTTCAAACAAAGCAATCCACTTATTTATATAATATCACTCTGGGTTAATTCCTAAAAAGCAAAGTTGAAGGAAGCCAATCAATAGGGACAGCCCACCTGTACAATTACAATCACTATCAAATCTTCTCCTATACAGGCAAGCCCTTTCTAGGAGCCAACCCTACATAAACATCCACAATTACCCCAGCTGCATATTTGTATAGGTATTATGTCTAAGTAGAAATAATACTTGCCTAATATAGATTCTTATACAGATATAGTTTTTTATAGATAGACCACCTGCGCTGCATAGGTTCTGGACAAACTATGATCTCATACAGATGAACTATCTTACCTTAATAGTTTCTAAACAGAAACATAATTTATATAGGCAGAGCCTCAACATCAGACTCATATCAGCACCCTACTAAGGCTTATATAAATAAATAACCTCTTCAATATATGGGTTTTATATTTAACTGACTGAAATTATAAAAAGGTAAAATGTTTCAATTGGACAACATCAATAATAATCCTAGTATTAATATAAATTAATACATCATACAAACATTTCTTAGCAGTATACTGCAAAATATAATCCCCCATATTAACCAGAATCTTTTAATTTAAGATAATCATGTTCTGATAACAATATAATCCTATCCAAGTTATAATAATGAATCTAGTTCTAAAGTAAACGAGATTTTGAATGTGTATTTAAATTTTAAGTATAATATACTCAAGTATTTATATTTAAAAAGGTTATATAAAAATTTATAGCTTCTAATACTAGTATTAATAGACTTAGGTAATATAAAAAATATATATTCTGATGTAGATAATCTGAAATAATAAATGGAAAGTTTCCAGAAGGAGTAAGTATTTTATTGATTCTAATATATTCCTTTCAAGATACTTACAAATTACTGTGGTGCATGTGTATGTGTAAATTGAACGACATTAAAAAGATTATTAATAAATTTTAAAAATATTTAGACAGATTAGTACCCTGGATGAAAGAAATAAATGAGAGAATAAATAATTTATTAGAAGAAATATATAGAAATAAAGCAAAGGAAGAATGGGAGAAATGTACTAAACAATAGATTTAAAGATTATTATTTAAAAAAAGATATTTTAAATTATCTTGACACTAGTATCAAGCCAATAAAATTATCCAAACATCCCTAAAATATTTTTAAATTACCTTTTTTTAAATAAAAAATAATATCCTATTAGAAAAATAGGTGGTTGTATAATACCTTAGATTCTAGAAGAAGATCTTCTTGTGGTATTTTTTCTATTAAAGTTTAACTTCAAATCTAAAGATTTATCTATTTTTCTTAATGGAAGATAAAAATAAAAAATGGTAGAAACTATCCACCAGCACATCATAATATTACACCAAAACCACAATAATCCAAGGACTATAGCAGAATAAGGCGATATTTTAGATAAATTGTTGAGTGTAAATACCATTTGGAACATTTATTTGATAATATATAGCCAAGCAAATTTGGAACAGGAGGAAGAAGTATATTTGGCTTTTATCCAATATTTCATTTACACCCGTCACATGTACACACACCCCCCCCCCCCATAAAAAAAACAAAAAAAAAAAAAAAAAGCAAATTTTAACATAAGTATAGGATCTAAACCCAGCACAAACAACCTTCCCTCTTAATAAAAAATTAAATAAAAGTTAGATTTATACACTCGGGTTATTAATTGATTGTTAGTTGGTTATTGGTTGGTTATTGGTTGATTGTTGGTTGATTGATGTTGAGTTAATGTTAGATAAAACTAGGTTTTTAAGTTGCTACTAAGGATGGTGTGTTAAACAAACAGGAAGTCTAGTAGAGATAGAACATTCTACAATTGAATAATTAATTAAATTTATGTAAAAGAGAAATTTAATATTTCTGTAAGATTATAAAAGCAACTATAATATGATGTAAAAATTTTCTTATTATCCCAAGTCCAAGGACTTAGGCGTGGTATGAGTTGCTCATTCATCGCTTGTGTGTCAATACTTTAGTAAATTTCTAGATATGATTGGCTCTCCTTCAACGCCCACTAGGCTGAGAAGGGAAAGTGCCGTAATAAGCAGGTGAGGCAAACGAAGACTTTGAAGCCGTGCAAGACATGGCGGATTGCTCAACCATGCTCCGCGTTACACACTCCCGAAAATTCCAATGTCCGGGCAGAGCTCATCCAAATTAGACGCGTCATTTTTGAACCTCTTTCCAATTGTTTCAAAGTTAGGCGTCGGTGTCGGATGCCTGATTCGCTGGCTTACCTTCCTAAAGCGGATAAAGGCTAACTGCTGTGCCGCTCGCTCCCCAAATTACTACACCAGTGCATAAGTGCTAGAACCAAATATAGGCGCTGCCTACTTTAGTACATTGCATTACTCTCAAAATGCATAAATTAACAATATTACAATCACTGTATGAAGCAAATAAAATCAAGCAAGAGTTTTAGTTAAAATAGTAATCTAACATAATTAGTAAAATTATGGTTATATAAATGGAATATTCCTATAGTTTATCTATTACCACGCTTACAAGATAATAATGCTGAAAAATAAGAAAAATAAGACAAATTCCATTGTTGTAAACACTTATTTGTTAAGAAAAAGTCTATAATAGAGTCTTACAGTGAAAGCCCTTTAATATAATTTTTTATAAATATGCTAATAAAGCCTCGAAGTAGAATTCAATAGACCCACCAGTTATTCAACAATTAGAGCAGTTGCAGTCTAATATTATAAAAGTTAAGCACCAGGATTATTTAACTTGGGATAGGTATGTCACTTTTACAATTTTGTATTTTATTAATCTGAATGATATTATTTGTATTTATAATTATTAAGTCCTCCACTCTGCTTTTTCTACCTAAAGTGACGAGCTAAGATATTTGAGATCCCAAAGTTCACAGATAACCAGAGATTGTAAACATATATATATGGAATGGGACCGGCTCAACAACATTCAGAAAGAATTAGAAATTCAGGTAGAAGAGACCAGAATTTTAAAGGCTAAAATTACTTAGTTGGAACATGATAAAAAATTGCTGTTAGAGGAAGCAGAAACCTAGACAGCTTTCCAAATAGATTATGAAGAAAATCTTTCATTTTTGGCAAAAGATTATGAGTTTTTACAAAATGGTCTGAACCATTGTGAAAACTTGTATCAGCGGCTCTAGCGCAAATGTATGGACCAAATGTACAAACCACAGAGCCTCTCTCCAAAGGGGGGTAATGTTAGTGAGTTTCTATTAATCAATAACTTACTCCAAAATAACAAAGAAACTGTAGTGAAGGATAACAGAAATCTGAATTAAAACAACTAGAATTATGTAACCTGTTTTAACAAAATTCTTTTTTTTAATCTTATTATTCTATATTTATATTGCATTTCTCAAATTAATCAAATTTTTTATTAATTGTTTTACCTTCTAAATCTGCTTTTTGTAAATAGTAAAAAATAAAAGTATCAAAATATTTATCTTATTAGATGTAATAGTAGCCCAAATTTGATCTTTGGTAAGCTTTGCAGTATAAATAGTGAAACCTGGTTTTTATTATTTTTTATATTAATAATTGCTATTTGATATAAATACTCTAATCTTCAAGGCTAAAGGTAATTTTATAAAAAATATATTATGTTGATATAAAAGAATTAATAATATTTGTGATTTAAGGGACTATATGAGAGATTGAAACTTCTTTATAAAGTTAACGAGGAAACTTTTAAAACAAATATTATCCAAAAGGATATTAAAGCTATTCAGATGAATTTTGTAGAGATTGAAAGTTGTTTAGAGACTTTTCTAACCAGAATAAGATTCTATGAAGTTATTCAAGAAGAGTTGTGAAAGGATTTATAAAGTCTGCGGCTGGATATCTTCGCTATAAAATTAGAAACAATATATCTGTGGATTAGGGAAGAAAAACCACTTAACCATCTTTTAAGGGTTTTTAGGAAATTTAATTTACAAAAGCACGTGCTTTAATAAAGTTGTAAATAAGAAATACAAAGTAGGATATGGATATAAGCCCTTCCTAAAACAAATCTCCTACAACCTTAAATATAGTACATAAAGATATAAAATCTTTTAGCTGTTGAAATATACAGTCGCTCCCATCTAAAATATTAAATGTTTCTCATTAATATCACCTAGAATAAGGCTTTTTCTATAGAATATTTACATTATGTTAGCCAGTAGTTAGATAGCCCTAGAAATATTAATACCCATATAATCAAATTCTATGACAATAAAAGATATAATAAGCTTACTAAAAGTAAATAACTCTGATTTCCTTTGCAAGAATATCCACTGTAATTTCAAACCAGAGGACTATACCCAGATAATATGGCAGGTTGGAACCTAAGTATTGATTATTTTCAACAATAATAATATCTAGGAAATTGGAGGTGGAAGTTGTTAATTTGTTTTGTCTGGTGATTTTGGAATATTGTTCCAAGTTTTTAAATTTTAGGTTGGTAGTTACCTTAATAGCCTGTATAGATTAAAAGGAAGTGGATTTAGCTTTCTTTTACCTGCAAATGTTCCAAGGGGAAAGGTAATATTTGCCTGGTTTGTATAGTTTTAGGTATCATAAGTTTTAGTTTTAGTATTGATAGCATATACTCCATAAAGGACTTGGTTTAATAGTTGGGGTCTGCTGATAATGTATATAAACTACACTTCCATAATTATCCATAATGATGACGATATGAGAGCCCTCGAGTTCTACATGGGCTTACTGAAGCTTTTTGTGGCTAATATTGGAAACTGTAAACTGGAAGAAGGAAGCGATGTAGTATTCCCGGGAGTGAATATAGATGTAAATGTGGAGTCGCCAAACAGGCCACCTCTCGCTTGTTATGAATCTTATCCAACAGTTACAGCATCTAGCCTTAAGCTATCAGCAATAATGCAACCTTCCCCAGTTGTATCTACTTTAAAAACCTATATTAAAAACTCTATAACCAGAGAAACATTAATAATCTCGGCTTTAACAACTTCTACTACCTTGTTGCCAGTAGAACCATTGGTATTATCACCATCATCCATACTGGTTATAATGACATTAGCATAGAAGAGACCTTTGATAAAATCCTTTTCAGTCATTATTACATCTCAAACTCTCAGAATATTGGATCTATCGCCGGCTGAATTAACCTAAGGACCTCCTACCACATATTTAGAAGCCTCTAAAGTTATAAAACCAACTACTATAAACTCAGATTGTATATGTATTTTTATTGCAATTATTTTTATTTCTATTTAAGTTTTATAATTAGTTGTTGTTTTAATAGGTTTTATAATTTATGTAAATATGTATATCTAATGTTTATTATTGCTATTATAGGCCTAAGATATAGCTTGTTTTGGATATAAATTCTGTGGTTTACAAAATATAAATATCTAGTTACGAGTAGATATTACTAGCTATTTATGACTAATTAGTTTCTACTAGCATCTAATAACGCGATAAAAGATAGGGGGATTATAGATTAAAATCCCCCAAACCTATTTATAAAAGCATCCTATAATAATATCATCAACAAAATAAAAAATTAAAAGATGAAAGTAATAGTAATACTAATAAGGACTTATTATCCTAAGATCATTTATTTGAGCCTATGTAGAGTTATGGATAAAGTCCCTTGCACTAACACTCTAAGAGAAAGACTAGATGCCCATCATGAATTCCATAGAAGACTTTGATCTTTCTAGCATTTCAAAAACCAGCTGCTTCAGTATATCACATTTTTAGGCAATCCCTGATTTACAATATTAAAAGCCACCTATTGCCATATCAACTTATAATTCATATATAGAAGTAATATTTCATCCTCTTACACCTAGCTTAGTCTGCCCATTTTAACAAACCACAATAATTACTAGCATGATCTTCATATATTAAATATTTAATATTAATAGAAAGTGTATAGCCTTCAGAACCTAGATTGGAGGAGTGTTACAGTCCAGATATAATAATTATGTTTTATATAATTTTTACCTTGTTGTAGATAAAAGCTGCTTGTATCTTGTGTATAATAACCAAAGTATTAATTATTTTAATAAAAAAGATATTCAAAATCTCTATAATTAAGTAGAACGAAGATTAGTCCTGGATTACTTCCAACAGCACCATAATATTTTCATAATAATTATTTAAAAGTTTTCTTACCACCTCCCTACTTGTTTCTTTTGTTTTTATTATTATAATAACCTATCAACTATACTCGGGAACCTTTCATTATACAAGGACCACCTAACCTCCATATTCAAGCTATGCAAAAGGATTAAAAATATCCCATATATTAATGCAGCAAGTAGTATCTCAACTATCAAATCATAACTCCGCATTCTAGGTTGCAATAACTATAATCACTATTTTAAATTTTTTATATAAAGTTTAAGATAAAGAACAAATATGGAAACCAGATTAATTAGCATTAGATTAACATTCATATAATAATAAATCTTTTTTTCTGTTGATCGGAATTAGAAGAGAAATATTAAAACTTGGATCTGTTATTAGCCAAAGTGTATATCAATTCTCATTACTTATTTTAAAATACCACCCAAAAAAGGTCTACCAGAGATTCTTAAATATATAAAGGCAAAAAATTGTTCAACCTGCATCTAACTTTATATCTTTAAATACCTTTAAATAGAAAGAAAGGAGTTAAAAATATATGTTGTCCTAAAATACCCCCCCAACTATCTTTTCCATTATTACCACTCCTATTATCAAAAACTATGGTGATCCTTTAACGCATTAAATTCTTAAAGCAGGAATGAACTAATAATAAACTTATTCTTACAATTAAAAACCTCACGCGCAAAAATGGTATATTTAAAAAATAAATGCAAAAATTTCACAAGCTTTAATCTTCCATCCAAGACTTAGTCGCGTAAACATCCTAGAATGTTTTGAAAATTTCCAGCACTTTAGAGAATTTTGACAATAATTATTAATATGTGGAAGATAATTGGGCTGAATTCTAAAAAAGAACAAAATTATTTACAAAAGAAATCTAGTTACATTAAAGTGCCATTTCTTCTTCTTCCTACTCAAAATTTAAATTATTATAATTGCGGAATAATGAGGATAAATGTTGGCCATTATTTTCCAATGATAGATCTTTATATGGTGTTTATGAATTATAATTTTGGATGTTTATACTTTTATTTCTATAAAACTGATGATTTGCGAGAAAGAATAATTAAAAACCTTCATACACTGTATATAAGTTCGGGAGGCTTCTAATACTTCTTACTTTAAATTTATGGACAGATTGGAGGCCATCTTTTCAAACTATTACTAATAAAGAATTAGCTTTTATTAGATTTTGTATTAATTATTTTTACTTATTTTCTTTTATAATTCCAAATAATCCATACTTTGATCTATGGTATAAACCTAGAACTAAGGCTTGATAGGTTAAATTGTATTACATTTTATAAGTGTCAGATTATAAGGACAAGAGTTGAGTTATATCTTATACCAGTGTTATAACTCATATATACCCAGAAAACCATTAAGATTAAAAGACAGGGATAAGATAGAAATCGGAAGGTCGCCTTATTAAAACCAGCAAGTCCAAAACATCTCACACATCCCTACTGCATGTTGGCGTGGATGGGATATCCATGCCATCACACAAACCGCAGCGCCGTTTTGTTTCTGTTGTGATTATATTGTTGTGATAGCACGGTCCCTTGCCATTAACTCATCTCGGATGTGAACTTCGGCTGCTATCACCGTACCCTGCTTTGAGACACACCTTACCTCTTGATCGATATAATTATGATGCTGGATTTCAAAATGCTCTGCAACTGATCACATCTTGAGGAACTATGCCTGAACCACTCTCCGTTATATCAATCGTCGCGGCTTTAGTGTCGCTCTCGACTCGTGTTACCCTCAATATAGCGGTACTCAGAACGAAATACAAAAATATCCCAAAAGAGCTTCAATGCTTCGAATCAGAGTGCAGGTTGCTTAATTTTGCCTTGGAAAACCTCTGACACAGCTGCGCCGTTCTTGTCAGTGCTCTCACACCAACTCTGAACCACGTTTACCTCGTCCTCAATGAAACGTCGAAATTATTAAACCGGCTAGGATCGAAACCTACATTCACCGTGCGAATCAAATGGATTATACGCAAAGATGAAATAGCATATTTTCACGAATCTCTCGCAACTTCAATTTCTCTACTCAACCTGTCAGTTGTCACAAATCTCGGGTATGATAATTACGATGACAAATTACACCAAGTATTCCTCGCTAAACTAAGATTCCCACAACCAAAATTAGTCCTTCTGGGTCTACCCCAATACCACAGGGGGGGTCTATCAATTATTATATACTAAGATTTAAGAACACATGGTGAGCTACCAACCTCCCGGTTTTGGAATAACCCCGGTTTTAATAAGTCAATAACTAAGACATAGGCGCGCGAAATGATTCACAGTTAACAGTACGGAGCTTGGATTGGGGGTTTTGAAAATAAGCTATGATTATAAGAAAGGCACGCAAATAATGGTTCAGTTTAACAACCTAAGTTATAAATTTACTCTAGAATACTCTTGTACATACGCCCGTAACAGCTCGGGATTTTTGGAGGAAGCTAATATTCAACGAAGTTGGATTGAGCACAATGGTTACAAAGTAATATAAAGGGTTTACATTTAATATTCCTAGTGCAGATGGGACTCAAAATTTCACTTTAAGTTTACATCATGTAACTCATATAAAAGGTATGTTTAGTAACAAAATTACTCTTAATTCAAAGCTAAGCGAGATGAAAAAGGGCCAAAGACACCTCTGATAGCTGCTGGATTTGCGAGCATAGGAGATGCCTGGCGCGACTGTTTATAGCTTTGGTGGCTGATATTCCAGCTCCTGTAGCTTGATATTTGAGTTCATGCGAAGCGGGGTGTATTTTCTAAGTTTGGCCATTGCTTCCTCGTGCAAGCAGGCTGGCGTTGGTCAAAAACGAGATTCCTTGAAAATGGATAGAAGCATTACTCACCAAGGAATACTATCTTCTCGCTATGCTTGGCGGCTACCGCGTCGACAATGCTACTGATGGAAGGGATTTCGCAGATTACGACAACCCGTTCGCCATACTTGACAAAGTCGACCTGCGTTTGCTGTAGGTGCTTAGGGCAATATATTATGAAGTTCAAAATCTTAGAATCGGTTAAACATATCATCCATGACGTCTTCGCAGCTTGTGGCAGCGTACCATCGTTTCATTGTCTCTTATGAGTAGCTTGTCCATCCATATTTTAACTCCATCGACGTGAAATGTGCTTTCGTTGATCCAATAGACTTCTATCTTTTGCGTTTCCGTTTCGCGACGCTTGTAACCCGCGAGG
>JAJTTY010000040.1:0-62809 GCA_036971295.1 Dactylellina cionopaga | reverse complement strand
CCTCTTGCGCCTCTTATTTCTATTCTCATCAGATTCGGGCTCATTAACCGTAGAACTAGGAGCGGTAGGCTTTTGGGGTGAGAATGCGAACTGGAAGGACGAAGGTTCAAAGTCGACCCCATCGCCACTGTTATTCTCTTGGCCAGATTCTGCGGGCTTCGATGTAGGTTCTCCCGGTCTTTGCGACGAAGGGTTTGTGGATATTGGATTTGGAACATCATCCTGGCCTATTCCGAATGAATGGCTCGAAAGTTCATCATCCTCTGTGGTACCTTTATCTTCCAGCGCGATGTCTTCGTCGTCTGTACCGCCTTCAAGACGTTTTGCAAGGAAATACAGCAAGTGATCCTATCTCGCTAATTATGATGTTAATCAGAATGCTTTGGGGCCCATTTCCTTCTCTAGATATTCCAATTACCCCGGTGACATTTCCAACATTCGAACATCACTCCTAATCTCCCAAGTAACCTTCTCTTCACTGTGTTCGTCCTCTTCATTCTCCAACCACATGATTTTGATGTAAGTTGCAGGGTACCTAGATTTTTTAGCCCCTCCTTTGACCGAGTTGGGATCTATAACTATAATATTTTTCCCAAGGGTATCCTGAAATATAATCCCAGATATATCATACTTGATACCCTATCCACCCTATGATTTGGCACGCCAATCTTCAATCTTCATCTTTATGATTCCGTCCGCCACTTTACGTCTTCATTCAACTCAGTGGAAACATGATTGGGGGGGGCCACATGTTACAATAATGAGGTAACCACCATAAAAACCCCTAAATTCCATATAAGCATCTACCCATTTAGTTTTATCTGGGCTTGGTTTAGGGAATTTTAATTTTCAATGTTGTCCATCAAAAATCAGTTTGGGCCCGTTTGTTAATTTATCCCCCCCAGAACTTTGTTGATTCGTAACATTTTGGCTCCTAGTATTTTGACTTGTAGTACTCTTACCCACCATCCCTCCTAATGTAATTTGTTTTGGCTCTATTGCTTTGTCTCTACCAATATTGCTGTTGAGTCTATCGGGTGCCTTAGTCCCTCCCTGTCCCGTTTTCCACATATATGTGGTTATGATATCAATTAGAAAGAGTTTCTCTCCCTTGTAACTGTCATCCGGGAGTTTATTGCCGAAATGTTCTTCTTTAAATATGGCCTATTTTCGCTCATTTGCATGGCGGATTGTCTGACAGACTAATTACTCCCACTTAAGAACAAGTTCATCTGCCTACATTTTTACTAAGTTGTTGGAATCTTTAAGCATGAATATATCTGGTTCTTTTAAATCTCCCCAGAAATGCTTTATTGTATTATTAAGGTATTGAATCCAATCCTTCTTTTCTCTGATATCCAGAAATCCTTGTGGGTTAAGATTTTTGAGTTTGGTTTTCAACCCGGATAAAAAATTGATGTCTTTTTCTTAAGTCGGCACCCCCAACTTGGTTGTATTCATCATAAATCCCTAATACTGCGAAATCGTCGGAGAGTGTTTTGGCACATGCTTCGCCGTTAACAACCTTAACTTACGGTATATATTATAGTTGTATACACTCGCATTTTGGGGCCTCGGGTTCGGTATCATTACCGCCTTCCAAAGCATAGGGGTGAGCTGCAGAGCAAGGAATACGTGGTTGTGTCGACTCTGTGGAACACATTGGAAAAGCTCCTCAATATCTAGGAACATCACAGTAATAGTTTTGTTAAGCAAGCCCTTCCAGTAATGGAACGCGGCTATATCAATAGCTCTATCATCCTTCCTTTTTGCTGCTTTGATGAGCGTCTTCTGAGCTTTAATAAGGGCCAACTGGCCTTTAATATTCTCATCCTGGACTTCGTACAGAGTAGGAAACCCAGATAGCCGCGGCGCTTTCACCTTTAGGATGTGGGTCTTGGGATTAATAAAGTTATATACATCATCGACTTTCTTTAGTGGCATTTTCGCTAATTTAAAGATATAGGTTCCACAGTAAATCAAAATCGGAGAGCATGCCCTGGGATATATAAAACTTTTGTTTTATCCTATATAAGGATAATTCGATGATTAAAGCAAGATTTAGGTCCAGCCCCAAAAAATACACTCTAGAGATTCTGTTTTTTTTTTAAAATTATGGATTGTATAGGGATAATATCTTAAATTATATACCAAATTATATCAGTCCTTACTTAAAATCTGCGAATAAATGCTTAAAATAAAAATATACAAAATATATTTATAATTTGATTTCCCAACTTACTACAATAGATTTTATGTACTATCACAGTTATTTAGCTGAAGATTCTAAGATACATTTCTTCCTCTTCTCCAACACCTACAAGATATGGTATAACTATATCTTAGGCAAATTTCATAATACTGGCTTATTAACTCATAACTAGCTTTTAAATGTTTATAATAATGGCAAAATACCTTTTTAGATATTTTTTGTTTTAGTTAATTGTAATAGAAGGAAGATTAAATCTTTTGTTAAAATATTGGATAATAAATCATATAACGCATTTATTATAATAGTTAACAAGAATATTAAAAAAAAATCAGGAAATATTATTGTACATTTTTACTATAAAAAGAAGTGTTTTTGAGGGAGTGATTCTAGAAATGGACATTTGTATACTTTGAAATATGTGTGTATAACATAAATAAGGATGTTACAGAGGAAAGAAATTCTGAGATAAATAATGGTTACAAGAGTAATGTATATTTTTATATAATATTATTCCAATTTTTTCTATATCAAACTCGACCTGAAGTCTATAAGACAGATAATTAAAATAGAAAATAATCTGTTTACTACTATTACGCTCTAAAATAAAAAGTTAGCTTCCTATTAATTTAAATAGCGTAAATTAGTGATTTTAGTAATAACAAACTCACCTTTCTGATCTACTTGCTTTCCAGCCTTCTATTATATATTACAAAAATATTATCAAAGAGGCGAAAGGCTGTTATTATAACTGTCATAATTATAAAAACTCTAATAGCCTTCCAGAGATTTAAAAGATCTTTTCCTGGTCTTATCCGTAAAATCTCATTTATAAAAGGTGATAATGCTATTGTGGAATATTCGCGCCGGTATTCTGTGTACTAGTCACATGACTTAAGACTGTAAAGATATATGTTGGATAGTATTCCAGTAATCTCAAGTAATTTATTGATAAATTTAGTGGGTATGGTGTTTCTCCTGGTGAATGTATGAAAAGGATTTATATTTTTTATAATATTATTAAGACTTAGTTTGAGTAAGAAAACTCAACTATTGAGGAAGCTAGAGTTTGTGATTTCCGCTAATAAAAGCATAAATTAATAAGAAAAAACAATTAAAAAAAAAATGATTGTGAATAAGTAGTGCATTATATTAGGTATATATTTTATAGAAATATTATCATAATAAATATTAATCAGTGGAATTTAATACTTATATAATTTTGATATGTTGAGGTGATGGTTGAGCTGCTACAATTAGTATATAATATATAGGGTATTGTTTTTTTATTGAGATAACCAGGTATATATAAAATAATAAAATGCTAATAAAATCAGAACTTTTATCCAACATCAAGTTTTTGTATTACCATTTTATTGCTAGTGTAAAACAGAACTGTTTTAGACTTGAGTTAATGGTATTCTAAAGGGCTCTTATCTTCCCACGGGATCTACAAATGATCTGGTTCTATAACACATTAGATCGCAAATTTCTATTAAAAGTATTGTTCTGTGTTTTGGTAAGGATTAGCTATCATTTAAGTGTTTTTTTAAATAATAGAGGAATATAAATCTTATTTAGAAGAATTGCCTGTATCATAAGATGATGTCTTACTATTAGTTTAGAGTCTAAATTAACAATCTCGGCAGTGGAAGCCTTATTAAGTTTTAGTTCTAGTTGGCTGAGTATAATGCGGCAATTATCCCGATTGACCATTTTCCAACTATTTTTAATAACCAAATTTCCAACTGTTTTAACCATTTTTTTGACAAACTTGCTTTTAGTTTTATGTGCTATATATAGTAACCATATACTCTATGCATACTAATCGAATTGTAAATATATCAGATCAAGACATTAATTGTATAAAATTATTAGTTCAAAACTGACTTGTAATTTGGTATTAATTCTAAATACTGATAGAAAAGAGAGCTAAAAATCTTGGATAATAGAACTATTCTTCGGGATGGTGTATTAGAAGATTGATAATATAATCTCATTTTTATTTCACAAGATCTAAAGTTTCCTTGTAAGCTCAAATACTGCCTTGTCCTTTAACCACCCTATAATGCTGATCTGATAATATATCTCTCCTAGGAAACATTTTATGGATATTGGAGATCTTCTAGGAACATAAAAAGATATTGGGAAGCATAAATAACCTTTTTTGCTTACCCAAAACACGGAGTTTACAAGGTACCAGCTGATATTACATTTCTTGTAGCAGGATATTTTCATAATTGTGACGCAAATTAATTCTGTTACAAAAGTTAAGATCAATTACAGATTTTAGATGTAGCCACTGATAGACGCTTCCCAACATGTAATCAGAAGGCTAAATATGACCAGAGAGAAAGGATAAAACTTAAGGTCTACAGATCCTGCTATAATGGATAGCTGAGCGATTTACTGTGAACATGTAATTAATTAATACACTTACAAAGGAAAACCATGACCATTAAATACTTTATTTCGTGATAGCTAACAATATTACAAGAAATAAGAAAATACCATCTGTGGTTCTGAAAGTCGTAACTTTTTATCACAAAAGGAGTACCACTGGAAAATCGACAAATTCCACCTTGTGGATTCTCTGGCCAAACTGGGATAAACAGCTTCTTTCTGGTAACCCTAGTAGTAGCAAATCGGTTTTATATCAATTTGACTTGCCCTAATTTTTAAGTGCCTTGGGTGTATGGTAATAGCCTCGTACGCCTAAGATATTTCTGTATGGATCTCAGCGGACCTTGATTTTTTCCCATTCCCGGAGAACTCTTCGCCTAGCAGCCTTTTCAGTTTTTTCGTATTCCCCGTCGTAACTACACTTACGTCAAACGAACAGCCCAGCCATTTTCATTCCAATTTTTCCTATACTTTACAGCTCTCCACATCCAAATATTAACAATCGACCCCTTGCTTTTTATAAATACAAAAGCCACTACTTTGATAATTTCCCGGATAACAATCAAGCGCATAATACATTGATTTTATTATATTTCCTGAAATTTTTTATCTAATCTCCCAGTTGGCAAAAAAAATTTGGCAGGTATAGTAGAGTATTATCTTTAATAGAAAGTAGGAGCAAAATTCAACTATGCCTACAGATCTTTCTGTGCCCATCTTCCTTGGTCAAGACTTAGGGCAATATTCAAAATCCATGTCGTGCCGGCCACAGACCAAAGTGGCTTTAAAGCTACATATTGTAATTAAGCAGCTAGGGTTGCATGTTTGAAAATAATATTGTTAGTACTATTTTGTTATTTGAGATGTGCGAAAAACTTATAAAGTAGAATAAACTTTTGTACCATTTATAATGCCAGTTGTAAGAGCAATCATAAAAATCGCTTCTATCTATCTTAAGCTTTTTGGATATAAATCTTATTGTGGTATACCATAACCATCCCCTTATAATCTCTATTGATGAATAAGATGGGGTAACAGCCAATTCTAGCTTATTTACCAACAATACAGAAGTGGTTGGTATCTAAAATAAGATCTCTAAATCAAGAAAATATTAAACATTGATTAGCCAGAAAGACAGCCCTGTATATCAAATGATAATGTTAGTTATTGGGTTAATGGTAATTAGATTAGTTAGTACTAATTTGAGCTGTGACTGTAGTATAACAACATACCCAAGCATATCCGACCCAAAAGCTGGTTGCCAATGTGGTACGACTACAACTTTAATGGTGCAATCTACCATCTTCCTTCCACGTACTCAAAATGATTTCTTATATGGAATTCCATCTGAGTACTGCTAATAGCTTATTACATTAGGAACCGTCACGCAAGTGACAAGCGTTTTTATTACAACCGAAATCCCTATCATCGAAAATCCTGCCATCAGCACCAAAGCGGAAACAACATTAAAGAGTATTGTCAAATGCAAATTTACACAGAAATATAACTGTTAACTTAAAGGCTTTTCGGGTCTACACAACTACCAGATAAAGTTGAAAAAGCACATAATATCCACATGAGCAAAGGCATGCTGTAGGATAGCCTCCAAACTCAATTACAGCACTTTTGTGATGAGCCTAGCAGAATAATAGTGTACCTACTTTTCAGTGTACTTTCAAATTAGCTTCATCTAAGTACTATTGCTATAGGAACAGGTGTTCAGAAATTAGCGCGTGGCTATTTATAGTTCTTTTGTACTTCTATTGTAGTATTTCTGCGATATAAATATACATCCGAGTACCAACATAAATCAGTGTGCTCATTCTTTCTTTCTCCATATCCAGTTCCTTCGGGGTTCCCTAGGCCTACACACACAGCCATGTTTCTCACAGGAGGTGCAAGAAGCGTGATCTTCTTTGTACCTGCACTGATCCTTTCGCTCATAGCACTCTATACAACTCTTCCCCCATTGGCCCCTTTGGGGTAGAATCCTTCTTTCAACACAATCGTGCCCGAATGTCTGGCAGCGGATGTAGCAATCACAACCTCGCTTGAAAAGATAGCGCACCTTATATCAGTAACACTGTTGGCAAATTCGCAAATTGTATATACCAGTTAAATCAAATGATATGCAGCCACAGCTGCGGAGCCAATACTCTTCACAAGGACTGCCATTATTTTTTGTATTATATTGATGACCTTAATAAATATAATAGTATAAGCATTTTAAAACTTTAAGACTCTAAACTTTTGTTTTAATAGTTAATCTCTGGAATAAATACTTTCTCTCATTAGACGAGGATTCACTCTCTTTGATATTACATCTTTTTTCAAGACTATTACTGCTTATTTGAGTTTGTACAACTTTGGGCTTGAATATTTTATATCTAAACATGTTACTACTATTCTCAATAGATATGCATTGGCTTTTTTTGAGAAGTAAGCTATATCCAGAATCTGACAAATTTCCAATAATAGGAATATCTGGCTCAATATCCTGCGGGCTATTGCGTTGGTTTGTAGTTTGAACATAGTTACCAACCTTTAAAGTCTAGGAATCAGTTATGTTCAATTTAAAGCTGCTATTTATTTCTATACTGAAGGCAAAAAGTTAGTTTGTATCAAAATGTAGTTAAGCATAAGGATGAAGAGTATAATATATCATTTACAGCCAGTATACAGAAGTACGCAAAATATGCCTCTATATATTCAGCCATGTTTTCGGCCATATATTTGGTTATGGATTTAGCAATATTCTTAGCTATAGAGGCTCTGCGGTTTTTTATATATTGTTTAATAAGAAGTTCCAACAGATTGTTTAGTTTAGTACAGTTAAATTGCTGAAAACTCGTAACAAATTTGGTATTTGTGAATAGCATGCCCTCCATTTCAATGTTTGGGTTATAAGGATATTATATGATATTTAGGATTATGAAATAAATATAGACATATTTTTTAAAGAATAAAAGGTCTCGGAACATTTCAAAAGTTATATATTCAAATAAGGCAATGGATTCAAGCACCCAATAAGTAAAGGAAGAAGCAAGATGTTTATCAAAATCTTTAACAAAATCACAGATTTTTTGGACCATTTTTCAATTAACTAGGAATATTGTGATCAAGGAATACAAAAGATTGGTAAAAATTTATAGATATATAGCTTCTTGCCACATTTTAACTACATTTTCAGATAAGGTTGCGATTTTGTTATTACATTTTAATAATATAAATTATCTAAAGCTGGATAAAAACTCCTTTTTTTTTATTTCATTTTTCCCTTTGGTTCTATTATTCAAGTTTTATAGAAAAGTATCCTTCAAATTGATTAATCAAGTCAGATCATAGGCACACATTTTCACAATACTAGCATATGCCCTTTTTATTTTAATTTTGAATAATTTTCTCTAATTCGCTTACCACCGGCTCAACCTGTTATGTGAAAATTAAATCTAACAAAGGAAACTAATCGACATACCATAAATTCTTATTAAAAATAAATTAGGGGTAGAAGCTAGGCTTGTATCATAAAAACATTAAGCAAATTCAGAAGAAAATTTGTGCACAAACTGCACGGACAGTTGGACAGTCGGATAGTCAGACTTGTGGGGCTTGGCTTGTTTGCTTATTCCCCCCTAAACCGAGACTCAGCCGCAAAGCCGCAAAGCCGCTAAGACGCAACAACTTAACACACCAAATACATACTCATATATACACCTGGGATTTTGGCTCCAAGCATACTTTTCCCTGTTCAGACACCCTATTTTCTAAGTCTAATAGTACGCCCATCCTTTATATGACTTCGCTCTGTCCGTTTAAGGCTTAGAACAGAAAAGCGTTAATTACATTATAAGAAAGAGTAAGAAAAAAGTAGATTGTATATTTTTATTACAGACTGGGATAGAATATCAGGTGATTAAAGGAAGATTATATATAATTCTTACTTGGCTAAGTGAATTATTATATAAAAAGATTTCACCTAAGCAGAAGCAAACTTCTTAATAATATATTTACTAATACTCTAATATCGCATTACTCATCTTATTTAAGATTCTGCAATCTATCTCATATTTACCATGCTATACTACAGATGGTATGTGGGGGGCATCTTTTGGTTAAAGACGGGGAAGGGTAAGTTAAGTATTTTTCAGAATCATCCAAATCCCCAGCACCTATGATAATTGTAAAATTACAAAATTGATCAAATTATATAACATTTTAGGTACTAGGTTCTTTTATTTTTGAATTTGGGCTTTAAATACCAGCAAGACTTCTCAGGTAACAATGAATTTGTCATGGATTACATGATTAATAATATAAAGGATGTTGGTGAAACTTTAACCTCCTTCCAAAATTGAAACTCATGCCTGCTTAGTAAGCGAAAGCTTTGATATACTCACTAATAGTTTAGAGGCCTAGTTGATGACTAGAGCTGCAAAATAAGAAGGAATGGAGTAAGGTAAACATTCTATTTTTCTAGCTAATTCTTGGAGGGAATTCATAAAAACTAGGCCAGGTTTGGACAGTCTGACAATCCAACAATCCAACAGTCCAACAATCCAAAAATCCAACAGTCCAGAAATCTGATAGCCTTAATAATGCAAATTCTATTTCTTCAAAGCTTATTTTCCTTCTGCTTTTTCTCTTACTTGATAAGCATGTGTAATAGATTAACATCTGTTGTTAATCAACCAACAAATCAAAGTTCGGGGGTCAACTATCATCCGTCCAGAGGAAAGTCCGGTGATAGGCTTGTAATCCTCATTTCTAAGTAAGAATTTTATTTCCAATAATCCTCTAAATTTATAATATATCACCAGCTCATTTTCTGGAGAATCATCCCAAAAATCATATTCTTTCAACAATTCCTTTATACCTATTTGTACAACGTTAGCAGAGGAATTTGTGCTGTAAAAATAAATTGGAATACTTACCTTCAAATTTTTCCAGATTTGGTTAAGGGTTGGTTATATATCAGCATTGTTGGAATATAAACCAAGTAGCACATGTATGTTAGGGATATAAGCTTTAGTCTTAATGTATGCAAGGTCGCGGAATTCCTGTTCTTCAATAATTTTAGGGATTAAAATCCCTAGATCAAATGAATTATTAATTTTACTTATTATATACTATAACATCCAATTTAGGGTATATTCAAAAATTTGATACAAATAGGCAAAAATTATTAAAAGGAACTTGTAGAAGATAGTATCCAGTCGAATATTTTACTAAAAAAGACCTTAAATATCGCTCAGCATCTATAAAAATTATTTTCATAAGAAAAACTTTTAAGTTGTTGGTCACATGGCCGGACAACACATATTAAACAACCAATGATTTCCCCTATACAAAACACTTTAGTAGGTATTTAGTAGGTATAGGTATTTAGTAGGTATAATAGGTATTTTCGATATGAATCAATGATAAACTTATATTATAACCACATATTAAACCAACTTTGTGAATCCATCAAAACTTTTGAAGAACCAGGAATGTATCTTTAGATAGAATATAATAAAAAGAGGATTATTCATAAAATATATCAAAGGATGGGTACAGTAGTTCAAACCATAACATATTTACTTCTTTGTCAGGGGAATATATAAATTAGACTTGTTTTTTTCAAAAAGCTAAAAGAAAAATCCCCCATAACCCCTTATAAAGCGCCTGATCTAGCATGGGGTAGACTTATAGCGCGGAATAAATATATTATATTATTAATATCTTTTTTTTCAAAAATTACATTCCACTCATATTCTATTAGTAAGTGGATGTGGGCCATTATACTTGTAAATAGTTAAATAATTTTTAATTTATGAGATTTTTAATCTTTCCTGATTTAAAAATTTAACATTTCTTTTAATAGATTTCTTATATTTTATCTAAACCTATTTTAAATATAATTTTTAATATTTAAAGGGGTGATTATAATTAAAATTTTAAATAATATATTCTCTTTTCTTACTCTATATTTGTAAAATTATTAATTATATTCACAAAATCATGGAAACTTGTATCAAAACTGAAGATAACGCGAACCCATATCTCAAACCCAAAAAATTAATAAATCTATACACTGAAATTGATAACTATGGTATTGAAATAGATATCACCAACACGAGCTCTTTTTTCTATCTATTAGCTAACAATATTTTGAGGCACTCCAAAAGCAATTATAGTTTGATAATATCTACATACTAGTTGCAAGATGTAGTATTTCAACAAAATAAAAACACGCAAAGTAAAGTCCTTTACAAGTTCCTGTCTAAATTAAAGTTAGATATCATTTTATATTATTATAATTTTGGGATATATCAGGTTTCGGATCTTTTTATTAGTGTGGACTTTTCTCTATCATACATTAGCTACGCTGTGGTTGAAGTTGTTCCTCATATATACCATAGTAAATAGTTCTTTAGACTTCAATATATATATAACCCTAATGGAGGTCTCAAAAGCGCGCCCAAGTTTTCACTTTCGAAATATAAAAGTATAATTTTAATATTTCTATATAAGAAACTCCATAAGTTAGGAGAAAGGATTACAAAAGCACTGGATACATTAGAAAGGTATAATTTTCAATAATAGTCTCATGCATATTTTCCTAATTTTTAAATATAATTATAAAAAAATATGGCCAAAGGTTCCTTCCACTTCTTTAATCAATTTATCTTTAGAAATATCAAATTTTGTCTATTAAAAAATTGTAATTAATAGAATAAAGCCAGTATCATTACATTCCCTATGGGTTAATAACAGCGCAATTCTATTTAATTTATTCAATATTTCTATTCTGCTCTTTTACTCTCAGTAAGTTATAATAAATTAAAGATTAATCAATCCATACCTTTAAAGTTATTTCCATATTGCCTAATACTGTAATATAAATTAGCTGCTTTATGGCTGTAGTTACATAATTTTACTAGTATCAATTATTTAAAGCTCATAATCTGCAGATAAGCTCATTTTTTAAAATAATTAACTCAAAAAAAAGGTAATATAAACTCTCTTTAATTAAATATTAAAATCACCTACAGATACTATACTAATCACTAAAGATTTAAAAACCAAAATTAAAATTGCAAACAAAATATTAATAAAATACTTACGCCGGATTAACAAGAGATAACATATATTTTGCCTAAGGTATTTAATCTTTAATATATGTATTTTACCTAGGATAGCCAATAACAAGCCCTCCAGTAGCAAGATATTTTATAATTACTTACAGTCTTACTAGCTGTTTACTTATGAAAATGCGAGATCTCGTCTTTTTTGATAATAAAAACGTTGTTTCTAAACAGTCCTGATTAGTAGTCATACCAATCAAATAAAAATTATATTATAAACGGGATTTATAGAATATGAAACCTATCATAATATTTTTTCTGTTACAGCTAAATATTAAATTACTTAAGATAACTACAATAATAATTTGTTTTTGATTTATCAAAGCATATGCGTATTTATAATAATAAGATTTAATTATACAGCTGCCAAAATATGTTAGCATAGTAGATGGATATAAAGGAAATATTATAAATAATAGGCAATTCCATAAGGAAAGTCTTCGTTTCAAATATATATAGCAAGTAAAAAGGAGAAATATAACTATTTAGGACATCAAGAAAACCCTAAAAATAGAAGTTCTAAGGGATAGTGTTAAAGTCTTTATTTCTGCGGTTTATCCCATTTTCACATCTACTTGTTTCTATAATGATACATTTAGTGAGGTACCTGGTATATATTATTATTAGCGAGCATAAATATCTAATTGAAACTCAAGCCATCCAACTTTCATTGCAGATTTATGGAAATTTTAATACAAGCACATCCCGCCCCTCTAAAAACAGACTTGGGAATGTGAAAGAACGGTATATTTACAAATGTGTGGGATGTAACTTAATTTCACCCCTGTAGTTTTCATCACTAATAATTATTAATTTTTTTACTTAATTTGTTATACTGCACCTCCGTCATGTTCTTTTAACCGAATTTGTCATATTAAGACAATTACTTCTTTTAACATTAATCAAAGTATGAGATGGAACAAGTTTTAATTGAAAAAGGCTCTCCCTAGCTTCTAGCCTGTACCCCAATTGTTATACATTAATATTATCATATTTATATACTTGATCTACATCCAGTAAACTTCGCTAATTATTGCTAGTATCGTCAATAGTATTGTGATAAAGAAGAAAATATGCTAATTACCGCCCCTATAACAATCCAAGGTATAGTAAAATTTCAGCCTATGACCAGATTGCAATCATACCTTCTAAGTCCTCTCTTGGGCATTGTGACCTGGTGATATTAGTATTACTTTGATTTAATCTTACTGGTGTTTTTAATCTCCCTTGTGTGCTAAGGATTTACCAGCAATACAGAAGCTAATGTGTAATACATATTAGTATATTAATTCCTTAATAATAGGCAGTGGATGATTTTCATGTTGTTTGGTTTATGAGATTAGCAGTAGATGGGTTTTAACAATATAATAATGATACATTTAGAAGTAGTATTTTCTGTTGTATATAGTTGTATGTATTTAGTTATTTCTATCTTTTTTAATTTTTATAACCACTAGTAAATATAATGAGTATGTAAATAAAAAAAACTTTAATATATTTCTAATTTCTCACCATTAACTTCTCGATTGACAGCCAAAATAATAAACTAAATTTATATCCCATATCTAGTAAAAATTGGGATATTTTAAGCAGAATTCTTTGTATTTTAATTATATTATTCTGCTTTGTCTGGATAGGGCCTCCTGTTTTCAGACTAGAACCAACCACTTATCCTATACTACTATAATATTACACTGGGCTTCTTCGCCATTATATCTCTTCTCAAACTATGCTTTATTATTAAAAGAATTAACCATGTAGCTTTATACCCTAGAGGTACTTACTATTGATTGCATTGAATTAGGCAAGAACTTGCTAATATACAGAATGGATACTTCTTTCATTCCCGATGAGAAGTGCATTATCATCTGACCACCTTGATTGCAGTAGACATGTTATAAAAACGCGCTAAACATGTTTTAACTAATAGTATTTTGATTTTTTCCATAATAGTTACGTTCTTGAAGGCTATGTTTTATACCCCAAAGATATCAGGGGATACTGACTACTACTTGCGCCTTAGATCTAGAACAAGCAAGCTAAACTTGGGCAGAGAAATGGAAGTGAGAACAGGTTGAGAAGGAAAAGCAAGGAGATATATTTATACAATAAATAAAATAGTATGTATGCTCTCAAATTTAAAAGTGGGAGAACCACAGAAATCTGACAGTGAATGGCACCAACAAGTTGCCGAAACAATAGGGATATCAGCCTTGCCCTCCCCATGAAAATAAATTGGCGTCCTGTTCCTAACAAGGCACCCAACTAGATAGCTAGGGCGGCTCAACTGCCCTCGGGTTAGAGATATAAAGGCAACAGAATATTTACATACAAAAATAATTTCCTTTCCCTCAGATATGGACATCTTGACCTTACAAGCTAATGCAAGCATTTATGATTTCCCCTATATACAATTCAATATTAAATATGACCTCAGTGTTAAGTTCTGGCTTATTCTTAAGACAATAGCGCAAATAATATACAGAAGTTCGTAACAAGGCAATTAACTACTGTTTTCTCAATTTCTGCTTCTCTGTGTGTGATAACTTGGTGTAGCTTTGTCGTGCAATTCTATAACCATTTTTGCTTGGGGTTAGGTCCTTGGGACGTTTAGGAGGGGGTTTTTCTTTGTTGTAAGATGTTAGGCTCTTAGGAGATTTGTTGGTTTCTTCAATCTTGATTAATCCGCAACTTGCTGCATTGGAAACTGTTGCCGGTTCCTGTGCTAAGAAGGGAGTTTCTGAGCCAAGGCTGCCTGCTGCCGAACTTTCACTTATCTGTCAGCTTAGCACGCAGAAAAATCGAGCTAGTATTTGTTTACTTACCGCTGGTAGCCAGGAATAAGAAGCATTGGCTTTTAGATATGTTTACCCGAGGGTGGTAATACGCATCAGTCGTTGGTTATGGAAATCTTTGGAAGTCCCGATATAACTTCTTTTCTTGCAGCCTGCGGGAGGTCTGTATCTTATAAAGCTACAAACCTCATCTGGTCAAAAATCAAGGTAAGATGCCCGGTTTCATTTGACGACTCTTAAACCGATAGAATACATGGGCACTTACAAAATTTGGCCCCTATCTTCTTTGGCTTCTCAAGCTCAAATCAATTTTATTCCTACCCCCGGTGCGCTTGGCTTCCATTTTCCAGGTGTAGCTATATATACATCTATAGGAATGGCGTCAGGTATATCACTCATAAAACCAATACTCAGCAGCATACGGTACACCTAAAATCATCGAGCTCTCGCTGCAGTTGGCTGGTGGTGCACCCCCTACTGTCATTATTCGATACACTTCGGAGTATATATTTCCCTTCCCGCTAGAGTCTAACTTTACCCACGGGATAGCTTGCAGCTTTTGCCCAGCGCCTGTGTATCGAGGAGCGGGAATTTTGTCTTTAGGATTCCCGTAAAAGATGCCGTTGGCGCAGTTTCCGCGAAATTCAAAAGTCGGAATACCTTTGGTGAAATAGTGTCTTCCTAGCTGGTTAAACTCCGACGTAATTTCATATTAACCTAGAAGAGCCTGAGGAAAGATGTGCAGGCTTGGCACGTCGATGGTGAGGATTCGGTCTGTAGCAAAAAGCTGAGCTTCCGCAGCTGAGAACTCAGGCACGGTAGAAAGGTTGCGGCAAATGTAGTATTGTTTACCTATACCGATGACAATATTCATCAGCTTCGCTCCGGGTGCTGGTAGTCGGTTCGTCACTATTTTATATATGATTAGCGCACTACACTAAAACGAGGTAATCAATGCGTGTAATACCGTTGAGGACATCAATCGGTTGTATAATACGAGGGAAAGTATTGCATCCGTGTCAATTGTAAGCGTATACTCGTGATGAAAGGAACACAATGATCGATACAATTATGTAGAGCATATTGGATTTTGACATAGTTGACAAGATGTAAAAAGTGTCTTTTGCGTTGTAAATGATTTTGTATTTATTGTGTAATTAATGAGATATCGGAGCATTTAGTAGACTTAGCACGATATTTATGCTGTATCCTTTATGTAAATGCACGTTCAATAGGCATGGCTTGACGGATTTCGTGAGATAAATTGATTTCGACCGGATAGAACAGAACAGAACAAGCACTGAAACACAACAGAACACCAACAAAAACATAACAGGCTTGGCAACACTACCTGGTTCTTCTCTTTTTACGTTGTGGCTGGGCTCCATTCCCCAGCTTCCTTTTCGAGTGTGTCTGGGTCCCGAAAATTTAACCCATCCACCGCGACATTTATATGGGTGATATTGTTAATATCTGTAGGGGTCTCCTTGTCTAGAAAAATCTTTGTTTTATTTTCACGGATAACTTGTAGGATCTCTGAACATAAGATACTCTCTTTTTCAGGTCGTATTTTCATTTGTCCACTGCAGATATATTTCCCCTTGCAATATACCGGTAGCTATAAAAGTTCAAAGTAAAAGGTAGAAGCAATAATTTGCGCGCATATTTTATCCAGGGATCTATCAGCTCTAGACTATCGCATCATCACAATCTTCAAAGGTTCTAACATACCAACATCATCCAAGGATAATTCTCTTCTTTTAAATACCAAATTAAGTCAATAATACCTTGGGATAAGCTCAGAAGAAACTTGATTAAAGAATTGGTCCTATATATTTTGACCATCTATAGAATACATTAGAAATTGGTAAAGATAGATAAAGAAATTTCAAGACCAAAATTTTGATAGAGAAGACAGTACCAGGGGCACAACAACAGTTTATACTGGAATTCTAATCCTTAGAGATACCACTAGGTTAATATTTGCCAGAAACTCCCACAATTTTCTCACTTCGCATTCTATAATATCAATAGGATTATTTCGGGACATTCTATTATTCTTAAGAGTGTCGATTCCTAGGATCTTATAAGGTTTAAAGTACCATAGAGCTACAGAAATATATTAACCATTATATTAGTTAGCTTGCATCCTCAGACATTTGTGCTCAGTAGACTTACACTTCCCATACGTGTATTTCTCATTCCAATATTAAATAGTTGTAACCCAAAGAATGGTTATAAGAGTCAATACAAGGTTTCACACCACTGTAATTACAAATTATACAAGCATTCCCCCTGGATATAGAAGTAGTGGTTACCCCGACCTTGCTGCCTACTTCACTGGTATAAAACCAATCCAACATCGCACAAGCGTCACCATACGTGAGTTTTAACAATTTTTCCATTTCATTAATATTATATTTGCTGTCACTGAACTACAAAAAAAAAAAATATTAGAGTCTCCAAAAAAATAGTATGCATTGCCAGGGAGACCTCTGGTAGAATATTTTATTTGCTAAACAGCAGAACTCGGTTTCGCAACGAGAGATGGACCAGGTATTCACGGCTAATCCTAGGATAATCAGATTATCTAATATATTAGATTAGCAAGCGAACCCCATGACTCAGAAAGTGTAGGTCTTCTTACTGGAACTTGTGCCAAACGTAATATCAAAATGGTTTTGAATAGGCTAATTTAGACTAAGTCTCCTTTCAAACTCCCGTAGGTACTGAATTGGAATAATCCCGTGGATACCACCGCTATTAATTGATAATATTCTAACCCCCGCAATTGGGGGTTTAACACTCATCTTGAGTAGATATCCTACCGAACCGTAATCAAGCAAATATTCGCAAAAGTAAAACATATAACTATGGAGGTCCCTCTTATAACCAAAAATCTATAAGCATATCTCACAGATTTTATACTTACATGGCAGTTTAGCCTCGGGTGGTCTTATAAAATAGAAGAAATAAATTATATTACTTTATAAGTTTTAGTAGTAATATTTATATTTTCATAAAATTATTCTGTGAAATTCTGTGGTGAGTAATTTTCTGATTTGCATTGTAGCTAGGAGGTTCGTGAACACACTCCTAATCCTTAATAGAACAAAATTAGGATTCAAACTTTGATATAATCTCTGAACTTAGTCTAATGCTACTAAGCATTGTTTCTTATAAAGGACTTGAAATACCTCTTCCGGCAAGAACATTATTCTGATTTCAATGTTAGTAGTGTTAGTATACCTTCCACCGCCATAGATATTGTTTTATCATGCATTTCAGGGGGGGAAGTATCCAGCACAAGGCAAGACGTACTCAGTGCTGTTAGAGCCTTGAAATCCTGCGGGTTATACCACTACTATAGTTGGAAAAAGCCAAAAGTAAGAAAAGGAGAGACCGGTCACTGCTGGCGGGAAACTTGGACCAGGTCATTCCAATCAGGTGAGGTCCCGAACTGGATACATGAATTTCCCATTAGATAAGACCAATGCTAGAACGAAAATCTCCTGGATTGAAGTTTTTTTAGCTCCTGAAAAGTGAGCCCTTCATCCTAAAGCTGGGCTTGGAAGACCGCTGCTCCCGAACCCCCCGGCTTGAGAAAGACGCTCTCAATATTCCGCGTTATCTTGGTGAGGGCCTTGGAAGGATGCATGTTTGCCTCCTGCTCGCTATCATGTAAGACCATTATTTTCGGTAATGATGGTATCATCGTCCTAGTAAAGGTTTTCACAATCCAATGTTCGACTCCATCCCAGCCTCCGAAATCCGGTGCATAGATACATAACACGTCTGCGAATTGTAGAAGAACATTTCGGATAAAAGTATCGAGCACAAGGTCCCTGGAATGTCGATTTCCCCGTCTGGGTGGATTCCATTGGATTTGTTGTTTGTTTGATCGATGGCATCGATATTCCGAGGGTGGATTAACCCCAATTTTTATATAATTGAATTCCATGTAAATTAATGGGGAAGATTGGTTTCTGCTGCTAATGGCAAGATGAGCGGCGATACCACTGGGGTCACCTTAGGGCAGATACCGGGCTAATAGCTTGGGCTTCTGCAGGTGCGAGGTAAACCAGACAACCAAGTTCGGATGTTGGCAAGTAGAATCCTCCAATTAACTTTGGAACTACTTCAGTCTGTCAATCAGTAACATGGAGTCACCGGCTTTATTAAAGCAAAAGTCTAAGAGGCTCAAATGGCAGCAGTGGGTCATTGATGATATTTACCAAATAACTATGGCTTCGCGTTTTATTTATGTTTATTTAAAAGAACAAGGGTGTCATTTTTGGGCGGCGCCTGATTAAGGCCGTTGTTGTTTCCCATTTCTTTTTAGGTGGGGTGGCACCTAGAGCCGAATACTGGGTCCCATGGCTAACTCAGACCCTTACCACCACCATTTATTCATCGGAGCCGTGAAAGTTTGCTTCGAAGCTCTGAAATTTCTACCACCTTACAACAGCCATTGCTTCATCAACAAAAGAAATGTTAAATATTTAATTAACATATACAGGCTGGAGGGCTGCAGGAATACAGATCCCTTTCATCAAATCTCCGGATTTGTTGACCGTACATTAGAAAAGTCTCTCGATATACAGGATTTATATTAAAATGGGGAGATTTCAATAATCTAGTTCCTGAATAATTTGATTAAATACCTTTATAGCCACTATTATATCCTTGCGGTAGAAGAATTTCTTCCTTTTTCGGAGCATTCATAAGTGGTAGATCTTTATTTAAATGGTAAATTTGCAAATTGATTTCTTTATTTTTCTTACAATATTACTGAACCAGTTATAACCAGAAAATGAAAACAAATCGCTGCATCTGCAACTACAGAACAAATATGCTAATTCCATGAATATATTTGACAATAAGATATACAGAAACATTAAATTAAATGCTTATACAGGCTTCCTAGGCAAGGAATCTTAATAATAGGCAAGATTATCAATATCAAAATGACGAGATGCGAAAGCCCTACTAAAACGTAAAGGATTGTGAGATGTTTTCGACTTGCTTCTACCACTCCTAAGGCTTTAGGCCGGATTTTAGCTGGAAGTCCTCCAGAGGATTCTTTGCTTAAGCTGTGATAATGAAATTATAGCTTATCTGCTTAAAGTCAAAAAGGTATAAAGGACCTTTTTACTCAAAAATGCTAGGTCTATAACAGCGTTTAACTCAGAATCAATTCAACACCTTAAACTTCGAACTCCTAGGATAACCGCAACTGATAATCATCACATCCGTGAGAAAATCAGCAACAGCCAACTTCTTCCTCGCATTGAAAAGGATTCGACCAGAAAAGCAATCGCGAAAACAATATTAAGCTACAAAGGGATCGTACCATCCATAAAGACCCTTTTTGAAAACACAAAATATCTCGAAGTTTATACTATCGGAATGAAACTTTTGCTTTTTTCAAGATCACATTCATCTCTAAGGCAATCTTTTGAGGCTGCTTTCTCAATCTTGGAGGCAGCAGTCCTGGAAACTAGCCAAGAGAAGTATGAAATAATAGATATCCCGCCTGCAAAACAATTTATCCATGCGTACCAGCAGCTTTGGCTTTTTAATATACAAAATTTCCCAGATCTCGCTAGTGTAAACCCATGTCAAGACAAGAAAGAAAAACAAAACACTAGAAATAGAAATAGTATGATTTTATTTCAGCTGCACCAGCTTGCATCTAAGTTAGGATTCCAAACCACAAATATATCCCGGATACTATAAGAAAACCTATTTTGGAAATATACTTAAGAGTTTTTGAGCAGGCTTTAGCTGGGCGATCTAAGTGAAACAATGGCCGGGCTCAAAGCACAAATTACCAATCTCGTCCGCCAACACCAACCAGTAACACTGAATGCCAAAAGTAAAAGGATGTACAAGGAAGCCGTCAATCGCAGGTGTGGAAGACCATACAATGTAGCTCACTCATGTGACCAGAATTTATTGTTTAACCCCGAATTTATGCTATCGTCCGCTAGCAACAATGTCACATCTCTCAAAATCAATAAGCATTTCTTCGCGTCCTTTTTTAGTAATAGAATGTCAACACCGAATACTCAACTTAGGGCCACCTCAAGATATACGGCGTCTATATATAGCAGAAGATTGTCAGATTCCAAGGACAACAGGAATTTACCACCAAATACTCAGCCTAGGTCCACCTCCAGATATACAATATTTATATATAGTAGGAGGCTATCAGGCTCTCAAGGTATAAACATCAGATTAAAGTCGCCTATCAAGGCAGACTACCCTTCTAATATTTTTAATAATTATGATAGGCCCGAGGGCCAGGGACACCAAGTAAAAATATATATATGGGATAAGATAGCCGGTATTATTTAATTATACTGCACTGTTGGACACGAGAACCTCTGGGTGGTGATATGGGAGCTCATGGGAGGTAGTAAAGATATAATAATTTTAGATAATAAATTACAGAGTTTATAAACTACACCTAACAGCCAACCATATTAGTGTCAAAGCCACAATATACTCTCAAAAATCTACATTGGAAGATCCTTGGAGATAAATGATATTCTACATTTCGTACGCCACAGAAACAAACCTATTTGAAGACTTTTATTGTTTAAGAATAAAGCTTTCAAGTAGTTGGATTTTCCTCAATAGGTCGTTTTGATCGATTTGATTTGGGTTGCCCTGATCAGGTGGCGCTGCCCTACCTTGCATTCTTAAGGAATTTCCATGGAGTTTCTCGATCTTTTCTTCAGCTGTTTTAAGCTTTTGGTGTAGTTTTTTATTCTCCATACTCATATTCTTGAAAATGTTGAGATGTAGAAGGTGCTGTTTAGACACTGGTACGGAAATTATGTCGTTGACATCGGCGGCATCATTGGTATTACGAGCGGGTATTAGATGGGAAGAATCTTCTTGTTGCGGATCTTAAGGGGTGCCTAATTTCTCGTTTTTATTTTCTCTTTTGTTTTTGTTGGCCGGTTGCAAATCCTATTATTTCTCTGTGAGTAGGAGAATATAGTGCGGTGTTAAAATATATACCTATTCAACAATCATGATATCCACCTTATTTTCTTTAATTTTATTTTTTATTAATTCAAAATCTTTAACACGAATCGTTGAAAGCGTAACACACAGCCATTCATTATCCTTTGGTAAAATTCTCCAGGCTCCTTTTTGCAGGTAGGATGAGGTAATGTGGACTGGGTTTGCTTCATACCCAATTTGCTTTCTTAGATCTGTTACTTAGTATATTGTGATAGGTTAGATTGTTTAAGGTGTTGGAGGGGAATATATATTTCTTCAACTATAAGCTTTCGCACCTTGTGGTATCGCGCATTCCTTTGTGGGTTAGTTTTCAAAGTCTATTTATGAGTCTTAATTATTATGGCATTATAATCATTCTTGTTGTGAAGGAGAAAGGGGAAATATGTTATGTTGAATTTTAAAACTTAATAATCTTTATTGTGTTATAATAATATATATTATAATATAAAAACTAAAATAGATAATATTTGTTTCTTGGTGTTTATATGCTTTGTCAGAGTATTTTTAAAATTTATTAAATCTAGTGTTCAACTGAGATCACATTCCGTCATTAAAAACAAATTCTGTTGTTGATGAAAAATATGCGCTAAATTTTGGGTAGCTCCTCACTGTTTGTTTATAAATATGAAGGAATCTATCTGGCTTGGTTTATAGTTTTTATTAATTTTAGTGCTAAGTAGGGTGTGCTTTTTCTAATAATGATATTTATAAGAATTTATTATAAAAAGATTTCTATTGTTATGAACTTTATATCTATTATTGTTGTATCTATAGTTCTAGGCCGATATTTAAAGTTCTTCTGGTAAACTTTGGCTAATAAACATGTTTCTCAAAGTTATTAGTTTTAGAGTTCCGTAAAGAGAGCATGATAAGTGTAGAATATCTCAAAACCAAAATAAGTAACCATTTAGTTATGGTCTGGTGTATGAATGACCACTACCTTTTTATCCTTCAGAACCCCTTGAATTTATGTTTATTTTTGGCGAAAAACATGCATTTTATGCCTTTGTTGTAAATAGTGTTTGAATTCAACTGTAAGTTGTAGTATAATTGGGCCTGCAGCACTTGTATATTCTTGAAATCCTTTGAAACCGAAGGTGTTTATTTTCAAAATATCTCCAAAGATTGAACTTATTGTCGTAAATGTGATGCCTCCTTGTAATATCATAAGATTTATTGTAGAAGCAGGCAAAGCAATTGAGGTCATCGATATTGCCTTTGTCTTGTTGAATTAGTGTAATAGCAACTGCTTGCAGTATTTCTATAGGTTGGTACTTTAAGATTTTGAACTCTTCGAATTCATCTACATTGTAAATAATAGGTTTGCGAGTTGCTTGTACTTTGTTCTCGGGATAACTATGTTTTAGAGATTGTGGCTGTAGGCCTGATAGAAGCTGGGAAGATGGTTGTTTTGGCTGCCACTGTCTTACAAATCTCAATAAATCATCTTGCCGTCAACACAGAGATACCATTGCTTTTGTTGCTGATATACAACAGCTTCTTTATTGTACAAAAGACCTATCTTTCAATATACCTTCGAATAAATATATGCTGAGAAGTTTGTGTTCTTCCAAGAAGTCTTCATTTCTGTTGGGTTGGGTTTGTTGGACTTGTCTATTTCTTTACCTCTGAATCTCTAGGGTACCATTATGTTTAAAGTAATCTTTCTAGGTTTTCTGGAAGGTTTTATGTTTTTCTCTTACCTTGCACGCATCTCTCTTTCGCTTCAGTCCTTGTATCCTCTCCTCACTTTCGGCTGACCGCCTCCCCCCATGATATTTCTGATATTTCACATCCAGTTTTTTATATTCTTCAGTATTGCAAGTCCAACCTTATAACCTACTGCGAACTTCTTCTTGGGCTCTTATATCATATCTCAAGCTTATGTGGGTAGCAAACTGGAATAGATTTCGGTCTGACAGTCTTCCAAAGAATACCGCACATATATCTAGGGCGCTGCTACTGACATAAAACATCTGGAAGGGTTTATCACTTGAATGACCTATATTCCAATTGCGACGCGTGCTCAATATAATTTCCATATCTTATTCAAATACGTTTTCTTTATTTATATTAGAAGAGTTAAGAATTAGAAAAAGTAAATTTAAAAACTTATAATCCATTTTCTTCCCAATATCTCGGCGGAGATTATATAACCGCGTGGAATTTGAAAATCCTAATTCAAATCCTAATTTCCTAAAATCTTAGTACAACAATTGGTAGTCTATTGCTTTATTAAAAATAACATATAGACTTTGGGTTTTATTAACTCTCTGGAATAACAAAAACTCCTGGACAGAGTCCTTCCACTAAAGTTTTAGGCTTTTACAGTCTTCCAGAATCTTATTAATATATAAATCTCCTGGCTCTTTAATATAGTTGCTGTTGAATACATCATCATTAAAAGCCAGAGCGATAATATAATTAATAACATCAAATACTAAAGGTTCATTGAATTCTTTAAATATATAGCTAGTTTTATTTCCAAAATTATAATCACAATTGCAGCCCTAAGCGTATGAACATAAAATGTACTTACAATAAAATTTTATTTTCCTTCCCTTTATCCAACCAATTATTCAAAATAAGTAGGAGTGTTTATTTATTCTTTTTAATAGAATATTTGATCTTAAATAATTCAAAATTTTTGTATTTCAGAGAGTCTGGTTAGCCGGGTATTTCTATAAAAGCACTCAGGTGGCAAGATGTTAAACATACTAACAAAAGAATTAAAGATAACTAAAGATAATAGTATTTAAGTAGGAATATAATTGTTAATTACTTCCAGAGGTGGTATATAAATATGAAGAAATCGTTAGCATCAATAATCTCTTTAACATCAGTATTCTTTTTAAGGTTGAACTTTTTCTTTAAAACTATTTCTATCTATTATAATCACAAACCATATTAGAGCAAATTCTTAAATGAAAGTGTAAGAGTTGTTCGCACTTGGGTTATGTCATTTTAATCTGACTTGATATATTTCTCCCCAACACGGAGCCTGTACATCATTCTTAAGTATTGGATATAATTATTTACAGTTTTCACCTTCTTTATCAAATAAGTTTTTAAATACCAACAAAAATATAGCCATTCTATCACTGTATTAAATTTCTTCAAGTACTCCAAAGGATCAGGCATTTTATTTCCTACTGAAAACCTACAAGCTTTTAGTTAAATAATGAAGGAATGTATAATAAACCAATATCCAAAGGGATTCCTATTAGCTCCAACATTTTTATACATAATTCGCAGTATGCTTAAAATTTCCAGTGAAGTTAAATAGGGTGGGATGGTTATCTTTTTCTTAACAAACTTCTTCGCATGTTCTAATATCCCTTATCAATTCATTTTCTATATCAACATCTAATTCTGATGAGTATTATTCGAAGTTGTCCAAATCCATTTCTATCAGAAGGTAAAATATTTTTAATATAAAAAATTTTAGAATAAGATTCTAATGGACACCTTGTAAATGAATATATTTGGGTCTTTACCTAAAATGTACAAAAATCTCTTGCAAAATAAGAGCCTGTTTTAACCGTAGCTCAAACTGGATGCTAAATATGTTATTATTCAATATGGTTCTAGTAACACAATTTGTGAGACAAGACGAGATTCGGGTTCGAGTGGAGAAAGCAAGGTAAGGTAGAATGAATAATCTGAGAAATGAGGGGATAAGAAGCCTAATAAAGTAAAATAAATAGAATAAGTAACAAGTGAAGGAGCAAGTGAAGGGACAAGTGACATAACAAGCAAAGTGATACATAGCAAATAATAACAAGTAATGTATTAAATGATATGACAAGCAATATAACAAGTAAAATGATAAGTACAGTAATAAGGTGCTAGATGAAATAACAAATATAATAATAAGGTGTTAGGTAAGAAAACAAATGCAGTAACAAGGTGATAAGTACAGTAACAAATAAAATAATAAAAAGTATAATAACAAGTGACATAATAAGAGATATGACAAGTGTATTAACAGAAGTATTAAACAAGTGTGTAAAAACAAGTAAAGCAATAAATAATATAACAAATAGGAGAAGATAAAAATGCCTGGTCTAAAAAGAGATCAAGAATAATAGCTTACAAGCAATAGATGATAAAAGGGATAAAATAGTAACAAATAGAAAAAACAGCTGGCAAAGCAGATTAGTATGAGCGTCTGGAAAAGGATAGCATCTTAAAGAAGAATTTCTTCCTCTGGGATAAAGATAAATGGTGTTATAGTTATAATCCTCCTATCACATTTTTATTTACAATTTTAAATATAATGAATATTATTAATAATATGGCTGGAAATATAACTACTGTTTGTAATGTATAAGCATTGATAAATAATTATTTTAATAGGTAAGTACATTTCTTTTCTATACTTATATTAATTATACTAAAATATTATATATAATTTTTGAATGTATTATCAGGCTAAAGATTAGGTTGGTTATAGATTTGCTTTCTTATTATAAGTAGTTAGTATAATTTTCTTATAAATTATTTTTTTATATTTAAATTATTGGTAGATGTAGAAATTTAATTTATATGAATTAATAATATATGTTTTATATTATACAAGATAAGTGGTTGGTTGGGCATAAGGAGATGTATTTTTTTTATTTAATATAATTTAATTATGTTAAAATTTAAATTTTATTATTTTGTAATGTAATTTTATGTATAATTATTTTATTATAATATAAAAAATATAAATTCTTATCTTTTAATATATCAAGAAATAAATAGGTATTATATTAATAAATTTTCTATATAATTTTAATTAACAGTTTTTATTTAAAGATTTAATTTAAAAAAATAATAATTATTTATGGATTTTAATAGTGTTTTTGTTAGAATGTTTATTACTAGTTTGTCTATATTAAGATATTTTAGTATAATATCTTTGGAATAAATTTTTTTATGTATCTAGTAATAATTTATATTATAATGTTTTATATATTCAAGTTACTAGTTTCTATTGTTAATATTTATAATAATAGTATTTATATTATTTATATATAATATAATAAATTTTAGTAAAAAATTTGTATATATTAGCTAAAGTTGTTTAATTAGTTTTTTTAATTATTATATTTTTATTTTAATATAATTTGATATAATAATTTTAGTTATATTTGTCAAGGAGTTTGGGAGCGCGAAATTGGCCTTTAAGTACTGAAATAAGCTCCTATCTGTTATGGATCGCAACCCATATTAGGCAGTTACCCAAATCTGCTTTTGCTGCTACCTAGTTTTGGCACATTCCTAACTTGTTAGCTTTGGAAGGGGCACAAGCCGACAATTTGTTTAGTTCGTTTAGGAACCCTTGTAACTTGTTAGCTTGGCCAACTGTCACAACTCTTCAAGTTCGCCTGCCCAGTTCGCTTTACAACTTGTGTGAACGACGACGACGAGTTAATCAAACTATTTCCTTTTGTCAGTCCTCCTTCCGCAGCCGATCATTTCAATACGAGTTTGCATTTAACCTTTCTCATTTACAATGCTATCCGCTCAGCGTATTTACCTAAAACAAGAAGCGATGCCTAAGCTGCCCCTTTACCTAAAAAGCTGGACCAAACTTTGTGACTTGTGACTTCTTTGATATTCCATAGTTGACCACAAATACTAATTCGTCTTCACAAAACAGGCCCACAAGACGAGCTTTTCCATCCCATAAAAAATGTGTCAGATAGTCGAATGATGTCTTGTGATTAACAAAACCAACATATCAACAAGGCATGACATGAATTTCGTAACAATTTAAATAATATGCACCGTGCGCTAGTTCCTTTTGAAGGTTTCTGTTATCGAAAGCCCGTTGGATCTTGTCGATATTTTCAAAGCTGGTAGCCAGTTTGTGATTTATCTGCAGACAAGTAAGTCTAACAGAAACAAGGCTAGATTTTCAGTTGGCATGTGATTGGTGTAGAAGAGTAGCAGGCTGTGAAGACAAAAGCCCATTAAGGAATTGAACCTAATAAGGTTGGTAACCATAAATGGCAGGTGGCCAAAATTGTGTGCCCAAACTTGTAAGTGATATAGTAATGATTACAAAATCATGAAATGACGGTTGAGTTGGACACGCGGCTAAATATGGGTAATATTGAGAGTAACAAGGGCCAACTGACCCTTCTGATTGCTGTTTAAGCCTGGTCGTGGTAACAAGTCTCTGAGATCTAACTAGATCTCAACAAGATCCTCAACACATACCACAAGCGTCTAGTGGCTGTAATTGCCACCTGATTTGCCACTGGCCTACGGTACGGAGCTCATTCTAACATTATGAATACACGATCCAATGTTTGACAGGGTGTTGTTTGTCAAAATTAACAAGGCTATCTTGCTGAGCCGAGCTTGAGGTTGTTAACAGTAGGGCCAATCAAACATGTTGGTTAACCATACAGGTCTGAGTTGCCAATTGAGAAATCAAAAGGGCTGTCAACAGAAACAGGAAAACCATACTTGGCAGGATGGGCAACAGAAGGCTAGTCTAAAAAACTGCTTGAAATGAGGACGAGGACTGTAGCATTTTCGTGTTCGAGGAGGTGTTGTTTGTGTTGGTAACTAACAAAGTTAACAAGGCTGTCTTACAAAGTCGAACTTGAGTTTGCTAGCCAACTGGCTATACAAACCTGAATTACCAAATAAGAAATCAAAAGAATTATCATCTTGTTCACAGAACTATCAACAAAAAGCAACACAAGAAGAATTGGAAGCATCAAAGATATAATTGATGTTTCATACAATCATCGCGGACCTTCGAACTGCGCCAGCGATCCGGGCCAATGAGCCAGGCTGGCTGCGGCGGAATTGTTAATGTTTCTGTGGTGGAAAAATGATGTTTAAATTGTGTGGCTTGAGTTTCTCTAAACGCTTTTTAAAGTAACTAGCCTCTACCAAAAGTCTTCAACTACAAATAACGTAAACCACCGGAATCCGAGACAAATCACAACGCGAGACAGCGAATTGGATGGTGGCAATAAAATTGGTACCAAATTGGTGCATAACTAGTAACCAAATCATTACAACTCTCGCCCAAAATTTAGTTTGGGGCCCAGCCAACTCTGCCAGAACTATCGACACCTACAACCGCGACCACGATAATATCACCACAACCACCAAATAAAATCCACACAAACTCGCAAACCACCTCCTTTAAAGAACCAATCCTTCTCCTACATCCATGAAAGCTTGGAATTTGGCTCATATCTTTGTTTCGGCTTATCCGTCAGCGCGAGGCATGAGGATATAAAGTCTAAGTTTTTTCTTGATTATTTCCCAGCTTTCTCATATGTACACCACGCGATATTTCTTCTTGATAACACTATTATTTACTGCTTGTAAGACTTTTCCCTTTATATTATCATACTTACACATATATCCCTCTTCTATTCTCCTAGCATTTGCTGGTCGGGTCTTAGATTGTGGCTTGTTTAACTTGATTTTGTGGCTTCATGAAGAAGATCGATCTTGGATCTTGAGGAAGAATCCTGCTCTGCCCGGAGAGGTGGTTCGGCCAGCTCAGAATTTCTGGGGGAACGCGGCTCTACCACTTTGGCTAACTAATTGCAGCCACACTCTAATTCTATCGTACGGCACATTCAGCCAAGTGGCTCGATTGTTAAGCCGGATGTGGCACTAAATTAAGTTGTGGTACCAAAAGAACGAATTGTGGTGCCGAAGGGTGAGTACACAGATGAATCCTTAAGTTGGATATAAACTTTGGGGATTTATTTCCTTTTTCCAGAAAAGCTGCCATTTTATATTGCCAGTAGTTAGTTTCCTGTCGCCCCATACCTCTCCTGACAAGACCATCGTGTGTGGGGGGTGCGCACTGCGTAAAGTAGAAAAGTTCTGCAACCGTCTCTACATATATTACCTCGAGGTCGTCCTTCCCTTTTGCCCAAAATTTTTCCCAATTGCTCTTATTATTATGATAGAATAAAACTCCTCTTAGCTCTTCGCTTCCACCTTCCACCGTAGTGATATAATGCCTGGCAGTAGTGACGCATCCATATAGGCATTTCAGAGTTGGGTAGTCGAACGGGGAGTGCCGGCGGCAGGTTATTAGCCTCTTTGGCCCAGGCAGCCTGGTTTTGCAGGTACCTCTCGTAATCGTCGTCGACTGGGAGGCTGGTAACGGGCATATCTGCTATGTACGTACGTGTATACGGTCTATGATATGATGAATAATTGTGGTTTACCCCTGAAGTCAGTCATCAGAATTCATGTTTATATTCAGTGCCTCCCCGGAGCACGGTCCTTCGCTATAAGCGGTTTAGGGGTGAGCGCCCCACCGGGGCCCACCGACAGGGGGGCGTGCAAGACTTTTCGAACCAACTGCACGGTGCATACGCCCATTGCTTCGGCCGCTACTGGCTGAACACCGGCAGCTGAAATATGCCAGCCTCGCAATTGTCGCCTTACCCCTCATCCCTTCCGCTTCCTCCTCAAGCCATGTAAGAAAGAGTAAGTTCAGTAAACCTTCCTGCTGCTGCTCCGACGCATACCTATCGCAACACGCAGAACAGAGCAAAGCCGCCAGACATCGCGATGTCCGCCCCCTTCACTCATGCCGACTACACCGTGGCCTGGATATGCCCGCTCCCAGAGGAGTTGACCGCTGCTATGGCGATGCTGGACCAGATGCACACCGAACTCCCGAAGCCGGCAAACGATCACAATGTGTATTGCTTGGGATCCGTTGGAAATCCACTGTCGCTCTCGAATCACAACGTCGTCATCGCTGGCTTACCGAAAGGCAAGACGGGTATCGCAGCGGCGGCAACTGTGGTCACTCGGCTGATCAATACATATCGGTCTGTCAAAGTCGGGTTTATGATCGGTATTGGCGGAGGTGTTCCCCAGCGAGTCAGACTTGGTGATATAGTGGTCGGTGTACCGGACGAATCGCACCCTGGCGTCGTTCAGTGGGACATGGGCAAGGCGATCGCGAACGACGGTTTCCTGCGGACAGGCTCGCTTAGCAGTCCTCCCGACTTCGTTTTGACTGCCGTGACAGCCCTAAAAGCCCATCATGATTTGGAACCATCCCTTAAGGTGCCCAAATATCTAGAACAGTTGAAAACCAAATGGCCAGATATGGCGAAGAAATATTTGAAGTCGGAGCTGCTGCAAGATTTCTTGTTCCAGTCAGACTACAATCATGTTGCTGAAGCCCCGACTGATATCAATGCGGTTGAGGAAGGAGACGAACACGAAGTCTGCAAATCCTGCGATAAAACAAAGCTCGTGACGGGGAGAAAGGCCAGGGACATGATGATTCACTATGGTCTGATCGCGTCTGGAAATCAGGTTATCAAAGATGCTGCTTTCCGAGATAAAATCAATCAACGACTTGGCGGCAGCATCCTCTGTCTGGAAATGGAAGCAGCAGGGATTTCAGCCGCGATGCCCTGCATTATCATCCGGGGTATCTGCGATTATGCTGATTCGCACAAGAACAAAGCTTGGCAGAAATATGCGGCAGTTTTGGCAGCCGCTTTCGCAAAAGAACTTTTAGAACGTTTACAGAAATTTGACATTGAAGGAGCAAAACCAGTAGCGGAGGTATTGGTTGGGCAGAGTTAGTTAAGCGTACCCAGTACTTTCTTTATCGCTAGTAGCCTCTAATAAGGGTTTAGTTCATGACAAAACATCCCGAATCGAAAGTAATTTGGAAAAAGTAACGCTTCAACTAAACAAGAATGAATTTTCTGAAGTCCTTAAGTGGCTTACACCAATTGATTATACTTCTCGACATACAGATTATATCAGAAGTGTGCAACCAGACACCTGTGAATGGTTTTTGAGTTCGGTGGAATTTCAAGCATGGTTCAGTAATCCGAATCAGATTTTGTTCTGTCGAGGCATTCCTGGTGCAGGTAAAACAAGGATTACGGCGGCTGTAGTCGAGTATCTCCGACAATGATTTCAGCATGAGAATACGGGGATTGCATATCTCTATTGCAGCTATGAAGATCAGAACCATAAGGTCGAAGACCTGCTCGGAAGCCTATTAAGGCAGCTGGTTCAGAATCGAAGTAGTTTGCCAAATACCCTCAACAATCTTTACAAAGACCACGGAAGAAACAGACAGCCACTACTCGATGAAATACTAATATCCCTAGATGCTGTTGCAGTTACTTATTCGAGAATATTCATCATCGTTGACGGAATCGATGAATACAGGGAATCGCAAGGTTTCCGAGATAGACTGCTGTCGTTGATTTTTGGATTCCAAAGCAGAACGGGCGCAAATTACTTTGTTACTTCAGGATTTAACCAGCAGATAGAAGCCAAATTTGAAGGGTCTCTGACGTTAGAGATCTCTGCTCGAGCGGCCGATATAAGGAAGTATCTAGATCATCGCTTGGCAGGGATGTCATTTTTCCGGGACAAGCCTGATCTGAGCGATGAAGTAAAAGATGCCATCATAAATGCTGCCGGTGGGATGTATGTACCCCTTACTTTCTAAGCAAAAAATAATATGCTGACTGGCAGGAAGGTTTTTGCTTGCAAAACTGGATGCTGAATCGCTTGAGGGTGTTGCATCCAGAAACGATGTACGGGAAATACTACAGCGAAAAGGAAAGGGACTTATGCTGTATAACGAGGCCTACGCCAGGACTATCGAAAGAATAAAGAAAGACCCCCTGAAAAAACGTGCACTCAAGTTGCTTTCTTAGGTCACCTACGCGACGCGGCCGCTCTCTCCAGTAGAGGCTCAGAACGCCCTTGCAATTGAAAATAGCCAATCGAACCTCGACATAGACAGTACTCCAGAACTTGAGCGCCTGAGTTCTGCGTGCAATGGCTTGATTGAATTTGAACACGAATCCAATATTGTACGTTTGGTTCATTATACCGCGCAAAAATATTTGGAACAAAATGCGCAAGATCTTTTCCCAGATGCCCAGAGCGATATCACTATGGCGTGTATCACTTATCTGTTATACGACAACACCAAAACCGCTTACGATTTATCTGATGACGACTTCGAGGAAATTTCACGGTCAAATATCCTATATCGCTATGCTGCAAGGAACTGGGGTCACCATGCCAGGGTGTCAATAGATGGAAATGATTCGGTATTGGATTTTCTGAACAATGAATCCATGGTGGTCGCTTGCAGTCGGGCGCTGTGGCCTGCAAGATACTACCGCGGCCGTAAGGTTTCTCCAGAGGGATTTACTAAATCCATTTCACTGCAATTTTTGGGTTACGAAAATCTTTGGAAGCCCTGCTTCATGACAGCTCTGAATTAGAGAACATGGACAGTAGCGGCCGGACGGCTCTCAAACTGGCTGCAGGCTTCAATCATGAGCCTATAGTACAGCTACTGTTGGAAAAAAACGCGAAAATAGAGGCTAAGGGTGAGAATGGTTTCACAGCATTGCTCGCCGCTGCGGCTAATGGACACGAGGCAATCGTGAGGCTGCTTTTGGATAAAGGAGCACAGCTGGAGGCTAAGGAAAAGCATACTGGCCAGACAGCATTAGTGCTAGCTGCACGCAACGGACATAAGACAGTATTAAAGCTTTTGATTGATAAAGGGGCGGATCGAGAGACGAGGGATATCCTAGATATGACGCCGTTAGCTTGGGCTGCATCGAATGGACGTATGGAAGTGGCAGAGTTATTGATAGACAGCGGTATGAAGCTGGAGACTCGGTCTCGGGATCACACGCCATTATCTTGGGCTGCACGGAGCGGTTATGAATATATGGTCTTGCTCCTGTTAAAAAGACGCGCAGATCCAGAGGCGACCACCGGGACAACAACTTGCCAGACGCCAGTGTCGCTAGCAGCGGAGAGGGGCTTTTATGGAGTGGTAAAGGTATTGGTGGAAAGAGGCGTAAATTTGGAGACAAAAGCTCAAAGGAGGTGTCAAACGCCATTATCATTGGCTGCGCAAGGAGGAAAGGCGGAGGTGGTGAGGTTGTTGGCGGATGAAGGACGTGCCGATATTGAGGCCAGGGACACATGGGGCCAGACGCCACTAATCCTCGCAGCAAAATTCGGACACGAGATAGTGGTGAAGCTATTGTTGGTCAGGAAAGCAAATCTTGAAGCTCAAGATAGCGAAAATCGAACGCCATTAAGCTGGGCGGCAAGCAATGGGCACGAGGCAATCGTAGAATTACTTATTGCTGAAGAGGCAAATTTAGAGGCCCGAGCGACAACGAGCAACAACCGATCACCATTATCGTGGGCTACGGAAAACGGTCACGCAGCTGTAATGAGGCTGTTGATTGGTAAAGGAGCAGATCTAAAGACCATGGACAAGGATAATCGGACCTTGTTATCATGGGCGGCAGGGAGTGGCTTCGACGTATATCTTAAGAAACCCAAACCTCTCTATGAAGAGGGACACCAAACAGCGGTAGCCCTATTACTCGAACGACGAGAAACAGATTTGGAGGCCAGAGATAGCAAGGACCGGACACCACTGTCTTGGGCAGCAGGGAATGGGCGGAGAGCAATGGTGGCCCTTCTGGTTAACAGAGAGGCGGATCTAGAGACCAAAGATGTCTATGGCCAAACACCACTATCATGGGCAGTAAGAAATGGATTCGAGAATGTAGCCGATTTGCTGATTAAAAAAGGGGCAAACTTAAGAACCCAAGATACTCGCAATTGCACATTGTTATCTTGGGCGGCGTCGAATGGGCGCGATGCAATGTTGAATTTCCTGCTTGACAGAGGGGCACTCGTGGACCTGGAAACCAAGGATAACAAAGGCAGGACACCGTTATCACTGGCAGCAGGTAACGGATTCGATGTGGCGGTGGATCTCCTTATCAGCAAAGGGGCGAATTTCGAGACCAGAGACATCAACAATCGAACACCACTATCACTGGCAGCAGGGTATGGGTTCGAGGCAGTAGTGAATCTCCTCATTGGCAAAGGGGCGGATTTAGAAAGTCAGGATAACGAGAATCGGACACCATTGTCTTGGGCTAGGTTGAATGGACAGGTGAAGCTGTTGGCGAAGTTCGAGTGCACCTGCCAGCCATTATTTCCAATCACGATCTCCTCCACGGTTAACGCCTATTGCCGCAACCTCTACAATCGCTACATGGAGCCACCCGCACCTAAGCCTCAGGATTTTGAGAGAATAAGATGGACGTGTCCATGCGGTGAGGAGCTATTCGATGATGTGCGGCTGCAAGACGCCAGTTCTTTCAAAGAATTTCTCCGGCACTATGCTCTGCAGAAATGTCTACAACATCCCAGCGCAACTGCGAACCCGCTTAAGATGCGCTACAGAGATCTAGCAGCTCACCTCTTCTGGTCTCCAGTTCCATCCACCAGAGTCGCGACACAGCCGTCGTTGCAACACCAAGATAATACCAATACAGCAATCGAAGGACCGTCCCAAGTGTCTCTACCCCCGCGGGTCAGGTTTAGAAACCGTCAAGTTCCGGGTTCTCAAGTGTCTGCCATTCTCTATCTCAATATCGGCCTCAAAGCTGAGCGCTGCTCGCTTGTTCGGGCACCAATGTCAAATGTTACAACGGACCGTCAACTTTTCGAACTTTTGCGTCTGGAGTACTACCGGAAGAGGCCATTTTGAAAGCGACTGTACCAGCCGAAGGAACTTAAATATATTAATTTTGTGAGGTTTGAGGTCGATGAAAATATGGAAACTATTATCTGCCCGCCGCAAGCACTAGGCTGATCGCTAGACAACTTACCACCGATTACACAAAATTACTCATTCCCGGGTAGATCTAACCCTCCAATCCCCCCATTATTCTTAACAAAATTTCTTCGCTGCCCTACTCATATTCGCAGCAAACAATCCAGACATTGTCTCGAAAGAATCCCTCAGAAACAAGCAAATATGGAAACTGAAAAATATTTGCTGGAAAAATGGGGTCTGCATTTCCAAGAAGTAGGAAGCGGGTATGTAACTAGGGTGGTATCTTCAAGAAGGTTTGTCTTAGCCGTAGTCATTGTATTTACAGCATTTTGTTCTATTCTCCTACAGCTGTGGCTAGCAGATTGAGTGTATATTATAGGAGTCGAACACATACACCGGGCAAGGCCAGTGGCTCATATAATACACTTTTAATCGGCCCCTATGAAGAGCGTGTATATCTTACTCCAACGTTAGTCTTCCTCATCAGCTAAGAAATAGAAGAAGTCTAGAAGGCCATCAGATTAAAAAAGAAGTTTATTTTACAAGAACCTACTCCCCCAACACAAAATTACTACCGAATTTTCAAGCAGAAGGATTTAAGAAATTTTAAATTATAAGAAGCCAAACTTTCAAACTTAAATTAATTCTACTACTAGATCAGCTTTTGGGCGGGTGTCAATGGCAAGACGATTAAGCAAATACATGGTACTGACATGTGGTTTCTTCTTTTTTTTTTTTATGTCTAGTATTATAGCGGAAGCGAGCCAAGAGAATAAATTTCATAATACTCTAGAAAGTTAATTTTAGATGACATTAATACTCATATATATCTTAGAGCTATGCTAGGCAAAGATAGTTGACAAATAAAGTCTCACTGAAGTTGTAATCCAAGAGGTCCCAAATAGTACACATGGTGATGGAGTCAACTATCTCCGGCTGTTATTTTTTGTTGCTATTATTGCTTACGGATTGTTTTAATCTAATCGTTTTTACCAGTGAGGAGCTGTTTAAAAAAAAACCGCTGCGTATTGACATGTAATATATTAAACTTGGCTGCTGAGTCCGTCAATCACTGGCCTTCATAAGCTGCGTGGAAGGTCGGCCTGGTGCCAGCAACGGGCCTCCACTTATTAGGGTCAATAAAAACATGATTTATCTCCCATAAAAACACCAGGAAGGCTAGACGGTGTTAGATCCACTCTTTCCAGGTGCTGCAAATGGTTGAATGCTGTTTGAAGTGGGACAGATTGATGTATTCCACATTATAAAAACTTTTAGCGTTACACTTATAACTGAATAAAAAATTGGCCTCGCGCTCGAATTGGCGATCTCGCAATTCACACAGCGCGGAAACTTTCCAGCCTATAGAAACCCTCCGTCATTTCCTGTTGCCTTTCTACAATGTTTAGATTATTGATATACTATATTTATTCTTCAGTTCCTTATATTAAATGCTGTTGCAATTTTGGGGGTTAGGTAGAGAACTATATCCGTTAACTTATAGCATGCATATCGGGCAATATGCAACATGCCCATATTTCTCAGGCTGCAGCTTTGTAATGTCATACAACTGCATAACTAGCAATTTAACTAGGTATAAATATACCCATCCTTTCTGCTAGAACTTTAGATATATGACACAAATATTAGCCTCATACACCAGTTGGTCCCAGCTCGTGTACCTCCTATAACTATGAAACACATCAATATCTCATTACTTTTAATCTCGGTATTGAGTTATCTCTTAATGTCAAATACTAGTCTCGGGCTTCCATTATGTGTTGCTAATTGTTGCCCTAAAAATAGAATAGCTCTGTTGTCATATACTACCATCAGACAATTTTAACTTTTTCTATGTTAACCTCCCTTATTTTATATGCGATCACATTGCCGCAAAATACTATTACTATTGTAAAAGAGGTTGTAAAAACCATGCACACAATTAAGGATACATTGGAGGTTAAAACCATCACAAAGACTGTTATCTGGTCTGGCAAGGATATCATTAAGACAGTTATAAAAAATGGAGGATCTGTTGCTAATACAGCTGGTTACTCTTAGAGCGCACTGTTATCACAGAACCAATATTTACTACTCTGGGAATTTCTTATGGAAATTAATACTCAGGCAAGAATATTAAATCCAAGATTTTAGATATATTGTGTAATTGAATTAATTATGAAAGAGAAAAGTATATGTGAAGGATTAAGAGTATAATTGCTTTAATGTAAAGAAAAGAATAAATTGGATTTAACGGGCACTTATTATTTTAGATAATCTTAGGATTTCAAGCGTTGTAAGATGTTAACCCCCATTATAATTAAAATGAACAGCATCTGAAGTTAGTTTGTTAATTAATCTGGGAATAGTATGCAAGATACCATTTGGTTGAAACTAGCGCATGATGCCAAAATTGCAATATGACTAGATTAGACTGTTACTGTAGTTAGATAGTTAGAAAACCTTTATCTTTATTTAATTACAATATTAAATTTAAATATAAAAGTGAAAAAATGCTGGCAAATATAAGTATTCTACCCAAAGTGGGGGCAAGTGATTTTTAGGATTGTATTAGCAAATGGCTACATTCAAATTCCTAATATTGAGTGATAGATGAAACTTGATTTTCTTTAACTTGCGGAAGTCTTTAGAAGGGTGCCTGAATAATATTCAGGCTTGACATTCTACTTTATTGACGAAAGTGATGGTGATAGTACATGGTCTATTGCTAACATAATAAGCAGAGGTAACGAGGATCTTGTTAACCTCATCAACTATGAAGCCAGTAGATATAGAAGACCCTTTTTTGGACTCTCTAGAAATCCCAATCCCCTATGAAAAGGTGGTTTTGTTTTATATATCTTAAAAGAGAGGAATCTTCGAAATGGAGGTTGAGAAACCGCGTTAGAGCACAGAAGTTCTTTGAGAGATCCCACCGTTTTTAAATCTTGTAACTTTGATTTGACCCCATATAAATGGCTTAAATAGTATTGAAATGAAAACTAGACCATCTGTCGATTATGTTGTTACTTGTATTAACATACGTTAGAACATCTGTAGACCCATTTGATCATCGCGCACCAGCCAGCTAGGATACCCTGTTCAACAGCCCTACCGGCTGAATTGCCTCTACAAACTTCTGTTCTAATAATGAATATTACATATTATACATTGCATAGCTGTATATTCTGAAGAACTAATTCTCATCTTATTTATCCTCTTAAGGAATTGTAGCTTGTGTACTAAGCTTTGTAATTGTGGCTATTGCTACCCTATAGTACTCTTCTACCATGCTGGCAATATCCAATTTACCCAAGCACTTTGCTTTAACCTATGCTATGGTGTACATTCTAGTAAATATATCTCTATAACTCCATTGAATCAATACTACAATTTAAACATATAATTTTTGTGTAAATATATAAGACTAATATATACCCTACTCCTATGGTGTCTACTGGGTTTGTAACCTTAATTGTGTTTACGAACCCCGACTTGCTTGTTGTCATAAAATAAGCACTTTTACCTCCCTGTGTAATTACTAGGTATTCTATGCTTAGCCTAATAAAGTAATTTCTAGCTGTCTGAAAGGTAATTTTTATATTAGTGGTTTTCTTATTATACTGAAACAGCTCAGTTCTGCATAGCATAGCAGCTTCCAATTCATTCAATATCAGGTGTTTGATATTTTTGTAGATTTGCGGGCCCAGTTCCATTGTTGGGGATGGGTTCAACAGAATATTGATCTTATTATCTGTCGCAATTTCTACAATCTTTTTTAGGGCCTTCAATGAGATGTCAAGATGAAGAATGACAATATCAGGCTTTTCACTACCGCATAAGCTAGTTATTAATGCCTCATTGGGTTGTTACTGTATGTGAGCACCTGGGTATGCAACGTTACTGTTCTTGCTAGTCTTCTTATTGACTGTAATGTAGTAAATGCTGGTATTCTTTTTAGGCAGTACTTTTAACCCTGAGATATCCATGCCATCCAAAGCCAACTCCTGCCTCAGACGCTCTCCATTTTAATCCCCTACTATAGCCCTGTAAAGAGAAATTTGAATCTCAAAATCGTTGCTATAGTATGCTTGAGAAGTATGTTGGCTACAATTTTCCAATGGTTTGCGATGGCTAAGTCGATGCGCGGCAACCACTTTGTTTACTCTTTTGCCTCCAATATGTGATTGGAGGCGTTTGGCTGTAATCGATTCTCCATCGCGGGGTGGTCAATCTACTGTAAAAATGTGATCCATATTGGCTCTGCCGATAACTATAATTCATTTTATCATAATCAAGTTCAAGCATTGCATGTTCTCAAGTCTGCATATATTTAATATTGAATTTGAAGATCATTACTAATTTTTCGTATTATAAATAAGTACTAGAAATGAATGGGAATGAGAATAAAGGAGATTAAAATGGAAAAGATCAGAATTAGGTGGATAGTAGACAGATAGTGGGCGTCTTATAGGCACTAATTAAGAATTGGATTTATTGTATTTAACTCATAAATTTATCTTACAGCCATAAACTTACTTCAAATTTTTGGAACCTTTTCAACAACTAACCCGCATACTCATTGGGTCGGTTAGACCCTTCACAAAAACCCGAAAATGATCCAAGAAATACTAATTCAAATAATAGTATAAGGAATAAGTATAGTCGGTATTTGGCAGGCTTCGTGTGTAGTATACCAAGCACAAAGCGCTGGTTTTTTTCGATCATGTGTAGGATGTGGACCGTATGTGAGCCGTTTCAATTATTGCTGCAATGCCTTCCGATAGGTGGCGAACAAATCTGGCTGTATACGGCCGGATCGGGCTTGCCTGTGGATGGTGTTGGTGTCGTGATTCGAGAGATGGTAATAGCGTTCCGGCTGGGGTCCCTTCTAAGCTGCTTCTATATCGACGATATTCTCGATTGCGATATTGCAATTTTTGGAATAGAAAGTCTACAATGCCGTATGCGTTCGTCACTTAGATAAAAGGGATGCCGTGCACAAGAATCATACAGCAGAAAACTATTTATACCAAAAGCGCCAGTCTCTATTAGATTGATGAATTCGGTTTCGTTACTTCTCTAAGTTCTCCCCTTTCGGTAATTTCTATATACATCATATTTCCAAACAAACAAACAAACATCAACACATCATATCAACACATTGTTCTGACACCCCCACCTGGAAAAATGATCGTATACCCCCACCATAAGACATGCCAAAGACAATGTATGATTAGCTAGTCCTTTTAATATCCGACTTCTTTATAGCGCATATTTTATACCTTATATATTCCACCAAATAGAGATATAATCAATTTCTAGAAGTAAACTCATTAGTGTAAAAAGCATAACAGAAAAACTCAATATTTCTATTAGCAATAATATTAAAGCTAGGGATATAAAAAGTATCCAAACCAATAATTATACAAATATAGCAGAAAAGGGTTTTTAACAAATAATTTAGTTATAAAATCTGTTAATATTACTTTTATTGATATTTATTATAATATTATATTCTTCATTTCCATTTATTAGCTGACAAATCTTTTATTTAGGCTGAAATATTCATCAGCAAAACCAAAATCGGCTGTAGAACCAGTCTGATAGGCAAGCGAGGCCAGACCCCTGTCGTCTGAGCAAAAATGTATGGCTAGCGAGCCAGCCACCAAAATGTGTTAAACTTGGCATACCATATCAAAAAAATCTCATAATCTAGTTCCCAATTTCATTCAGTTGTCTAGTATCTGTTTAATAACTATTAACAGCCAGAAATATCTAAATATATATATAATTAATTTTTATAATGGTATTTAAGGTATTATCTTAGAATTTCTTAACTTTTAAAAAGACTTTATCCCGAAAATATTCTTTAAATGTATTAAAAAGGATTTGATAGTTGGTAATAAATATTAGTAGGTAGTTTACAACTGTTAATTATATAATATTAATTTTATTTATTTTTATAAATATTATATTTATTTCTATTTATTTTATAATAATAATATATTTTCTTTATTTATTATATTTTTAATCTAATTTTTGTCTATTATTAAACTTTTATTGTTTTAATAACTTTATTCTTTATTCTTGAATATTCTCTTACCAAAAATTTCTATTAAATGTTTATCTGGACCCAGAAGTAGTAACTTTTCCATTAATAAGAACTACTACCTTTCTAACGTTTAATAAAAATACTACTATATTCTTCTATTATCTGTGGAATAGAAGAAGTAAGTTATTACCTTAGGGGTCTTAATGCATAATAATATAAATATTAAATAATAATATCACCCTATTATTATTAATTCTCTCTAAACTAATATAGTCTAATAACTAAAATCTAAAAATATTATTTGTTAATAAGATAATTTAAAAATAATAATTTTAAATATCTGGTATTATCTTATAATTGACTGTAAGAAGCTGGTGAATATTTAGGTAATTTTTATTAATTGTTTGACAAATAAATTCTAGGTCTACTATTATTATAATATTATCACTTGTCAGACAGTTACAATATAATAAAATATTATAATTTCTATTTTTATCAAAGTATGGATATTAATTGGGTAGGTGATTTAAAGTAAAACCTACTATATTATTTAGGTAAAACATATAAAGCAAAATATTAATATACTAATTTTTTATATCACCAGCCTAAATAACTTTAATAACTGAATAAATAAATATTAATATTAATATAACTTTTAATATCTAATGCAGAATAATATTAATAACTTACATATGTCAATTTTGCTAAAAATTAAATTATTAATTACAGCTATATTTTTTATTGTTTTTCTAATAGTCTTTATTTAATTATAGTAATTATTCATCTACCCATTTATAAATATTACTATTCCTTTAAAAGTTATATTATAAATCCCAGTTTTTAAAATTTCTTTTTATTTTTTAAAAATATTAAATATAATATTTTTTATTTTAATAAAAATAGATTTTATTAAATCCATATTATCTAATAATAGATAATTTTTATTTTCCTATTTATTTAAAAGAATTACTATTTTAATTTAGATAAACTAAAATAAGAAATATAATTTTTTAATTAATACCTTTTTATCTTTAATACTTAAATCTTACTAACTAATAAAATCCTATTCTCTAATATAATGGTTTATGATATTATATTCATAATCAATAAAATTGTTAGAAATTGCTCCCAGATTTTAATTATTTAGTAAAGGATTAATTATTTTACCTTTTTTAATATTTTTTATAGCTTAAATATTTATATATAATTTCCTATAAATTTTATAATTTTTGCTTTAATTAATTTGCTTCAAGCAGACTTAATCTATTTAAAATAATTAGCATATATTCTTAGATTATTAATATTTAATAATTTATAAATTTATTATAAGAAATAATCTCTACCTCAATTTCATTTTTAAAATAAATATATATAATATTAAGAAGTTTATTATTAAACTTTAAAACTATTTTTATATTGATAATGGTTTCATAAAAGCTATTAATTATATAAAAGATATTAGCAAACTTTTAATATTTAATAGTAAATTTAAAAAATAGATTTTATTATAAGAAATCCAAAATGAGTTATCAATAATTATTTTATTAGTATTTTAAAAATTATTTACACCATTTTTATTTCTAACAACTTTTATAGAAAGATTAATTTGGATTATTAGAAAAATATTAATTAATATAGAACATCTGATTTAAATAAATAGAAGTTAATTTATTTATTAACTTTATTCTTTTTAACTCTTTTTATAATAGAAGCTTTTCTACTACCAATACCTCTTTTTATTCCATTAGTAGTTATTAAAATATTTTATTAGTATAATACCAGACCCTCTATATCTTCAATTATATAAATAAAATAATACTAATCTTTTTTTTCTATTAGAGCCTTTCCTTTATTTTTACTAGAAAGCTTGGAACCTAATGCTCCATTAATATCTACCATTAGATTATTAATATCTAGCTTAGGCTTTTTTTATTTAAATTAATTTACTACCTTTGGTAGATTTTTGAGAATTAGGGATGTTAGTAAAATTGGGGGTAGACTTATTATTTACTTTTGGTAAATATTAAAAAAATAGTTTATATCTAATATAATATAATACTTATTTAATTATTACTGATTTTTAAAATTAAAATATTCTTTAATAAAATTGAGGGAATTTGAGAAAAAAGAAAAAAAAGAGAAATTATCAAATCTATTTTCTATTGTAAATATATTTTTGTTATTATATATAGTAGCTATTAATATCTATTTCAAATATTTTAATTTATAGTATCTATTAAATAATAGCAATTAATGAATATTTAAATTCTTAATAATAAAATAATTATTATTATCTACCTTAGAACTTAATTTTAATAATTTATTTTAATGTAATAAAAGATAATAACTATCTACTCATTATTAATAATATTATGCTATAAGATTTAGTAAAAAAGTATGATATTCTTGAAAAATAAATAATATTATAATAAATATATAGATATCTACACTTGTTAAATCTAAAATTTTTTATTTTATTTAAAACTAGCAAAATCTAGAGCCTATTATAAAACCTAAATTAAATATTAGCAATCCTATATACTTTTAAAATTTTCATTATCTAAAACTATCAGTCTAATAGTTTCTTATAAAATTTATTATATATGAATACTCATATAAACTTTAAAATATAAACTTTATCATTAGACACAGGATAATTACTGTCTATTTTTACCAATACAATCATTAACCCTAGTTTTTATGTACTATAAATAATATAAATAATATGGGTTTTAAATTTGCTAATAAAAAATTAGTTATTTAATTAATTTTTTCTTAGTAGCCTCTTTTGATTTATTAAATATTTAACATCAGATACTACCTATTATTAAATAGTAAATAATATTAATTTTATTTTTACTAATAATATAGCTTCCTATTTATAATAAATATAACTTTATTTTTATTATTTAATTAATGATATTATAATTATATTCCACTAACTGTTTTACATCATCTATTATACTATTATAATAAATCCTCAAAGGTTATATAAATATCAATTCTACTTTCTTAATTATATCCAGAAGGGTTGTCAAATGAATTATAAAAGAAAAAAATATAAAAATAAGTATATTATTATTAAATAATAATTTCAACTAGATAAAAATAATCCACTAATAATCCTAATAATTTAATATTTAGAGATTAAAGTATAAGAAAATTCAGCTACTAATAAAAATAACAAACATTCACAAAAAGATTATACAAAAATCTATTTAAACATTAGCAAAATTATAAATTTAAATTATAAAAAATTCTTAATATTTGATTTATATAAATTATTTATTAATTATATTAATTATATACTTATAAAATGGTTTATTAGAAATAAAATATTAAAAAAAAATATTAATATATTCTTCTACAATAAATTTTAGTTAATTAATGAGGTCTTCTTTTTATTTAACCATATTTTATGGAGAGTTATAAATTAAATAACTAATAAATTTAATTTTAATTTTAAAACTAGGGTTTATAATTGGAGGGTTAAAGAATTTAATCTGGTTAAATATTTATATAGAAATTTTAATAAAATTATTATTTACCTTTTTAAATAAATAGTATATGCTAATAATTTGGTATACACACTTATTTGTAATTATAATACTTAAGGTAAGTATATATATTTAAAATTATATATAATAAATTAATAGTGGGATACCCAAATAATTTATAAATATAATTTATTATATTAATTAAATATTAATTATTTTATAATATTTTCTATCTATTGGTTTAATATTTATATTTATTATTTACATTTTCAATATTATATATTTTACCAATTTTTCTAATAATAAAAAATTATGGTTAATTTATATAATAATTAGTAATTTACCTTTTAGTGTCTGCAATTGGTTGTTATTATATATTTAAATTTATTTTATTTTATTATTTATAATCTTAAAAAAAAAGGATTTTATAATTAATTAAAAACTAAAAATTAATAGTAATATTTAAAGAATATTATTTGAAATTCTTAAGTTATTAAATAAATATAATAATCCAATATTAAATAATAAAAGTTTAAAGGAAGATAGTATTTTGTTAACTTATACTGATGATTTTACCTGCTAATACTTCTCTTATTTATATAACTAGATTATAAATTATATGGAGTATATTAAATTTTTAAATATATATATAATTTTCTGTCTAATATATAAAATAGATATTGATTATTGTAGGGATAACTTTATATAATTAATACTACATAATTATTATAATTATGATATATTTAAAAAAAGGTTTTTATATAAACTACTATTAAATTAAGGCATATAAATTTTAAAAGAATTTCATAATAAAGAATCTGGGATAATTTCTTTTAGTTTTTATAGGATGTTGAATGTTCAGCTGAATATATTATTTAAATTAGATTTTTTGTATAAGTTTTATTTTGATATTCTCTAATATATTATTAATTGATTAATTAGGTTTCTTCAACAATATAAACACTTTACTATTTTTGATAAAGTATAGATTAGATTTCTGGTATACTCTGGCTACTTACCTTTTTTAAAACCATTTTTTTAAATAATATAATAGTAAAGGAAAAAATTTAGGATAATTGGTTAAATTATAATGGTTATATTAGTGGTTGTACTTTATCTTTCTAGAGATGTTGAACATCCAATATTCTCTAGAATGCTTTGCTACATGAAGATATTTATTAGTTTTTATTTTCTTGCATAATATCATAGTTATATTAATAAAATTATTAATAATTATTTTATTAAATATTAGCAAGATTTTTATTATTTTAAAAATGTTTTTAAGTTCTTTTGAAACCCAGGCCGGTAAAGAGCATTGCAAGCAGATTAGAAGAAAACAATTGCAGATGCTAATAGTCAGTTATCACCTAATATTATCAAATAAATTAATCAAAAATTCCAAATTAAAATGGATAAGCTTGAGATGTTTAACATTATAAAGATGTATTTATTAAATTATTATACAGATATTATCCATTAGTTTGGATACTTGGGAGGGTGGTTAATAAATATTCCAGAGTTGTAACATTATATTCAGATCAAAAAAGGCTATTAATTATCAAATAAAATAAATTATAATTAATAAATTATTATAATATTCTAGCAGAAGTTTTTATTTAAAATAAAAAATCTAAACCTTTTTATTTTTCTTTAAAAATCATAAACTAGTAATTAGTTTTAAACAAACTTCCCCTATTTGATAAAATATTTAATATCAATTATTTCCTGAAATAGAATATTATATATAAAGTTTAAAGCTAAATCAAAAGAAAATATTGATATATTAAATAATATTAATAATGAAATAAATTTTTAGTAAATATTTAATACTTAAAAATCTAGTATTTTTTTAAATAAAAATAATAATATGGTAGATGATAAATAATTAATCCTTAATATTACTCCTTAATTAAAACAATATTTGGATCCAAATAAATTTTATTTATTTAATTAATTAATAGATATACAAAGGTAATTATTAAATAATTATAAATTTAAAGAACCCCAAAATTATAAAAAAAATATTAAATAGATAATTAAAAATATTTTTATAATTTATAATCTATCAGACCTTTCTGTTAAATTTTATAAATATTTTAAATTATTTTATTTTAATTTTATCAGTTAGGGTCTTATACCAAACACTAAGCGTATATAAGAAATTAATAATAGTAATTAGATTCTTAATTACCAATACCAGTTATACAACCAAATCACTATAGTTATATAAGATTTTTAAAATCCTAAGATTAACATTATCCATCTGGTAAAATGCACTGGCCCATTTTTATTTTAAAATTCAATTCTTTGAAATGATTATATATTCCAAAAAACAGTTAAACAACATGGGGTATTACACAGATATATACTGTTTTGTGTTAAATTTATTTTTAATATAATTAACCCATTTACTAATATATTTTATAATATATTATTAACTATAGATATTAACCTGAAGAATAATGGTAAATAATATGATGATTATGATTTAATACTTATTAATCTCCGGCAGCCATTTGGATCCCTTAAAGACACCAATAAACAACTGATTCTAATTTATGATATTATATCTTGAGCCCAACTTTATTTATTGAACAAAAAAAATTTTTACATTAATATTTATATTAATCTAAAAACTTTCAATAAGCTTTATAAATATAATAAAAATAAAGATAATATTTGATGGTAAACATCCTCCAATGGATACTACGCGTCTAATATGGGGTGGGTCTTTGATTTATTTTTGTCTATATATTATTAATATTAAACCCCCTTTTTTTTTTAACCCCCCCTTTCCCTTCTCAACCCTGTTCCCAAATTATTTTCTCCTTTTATTTCCATTTTCTTCTCAACATCAATCTACAGACGCGTTTTATCTAATATAATACTTTATATTTCTTGATTTTTTATTATTTTATTTTATATTTCTTTTTTATATCACCATGGTTTGCTGATCTGATAGATCTAGAAAGGTAGTTTTGCCTGAAATGTCCACCAATCTGCTACTGTCTGGTAACTGACGTAAAACCGTAAAGGGCCTGATAAAATCAAAATAAAAGAATAATAATATTATCTTAGATGTAGTAGAAGATTAAAGTTTTCTAAATGATGCTACCAGTCTAGCAGTAGATGTAGTATAAAATAATAAAGATTAAATTTATAACCTAGTATTAGAACCCTCCCCAGCTCTCTAAGAAAATAAAAATACAAAAATTAAGGGTATAGATCTTAATACTTTAATTTATATTTTAGAAATAATTTTAAGATTGTTATTATTTGCTACTAACCTTATTTATAAATGGCTATGTTTAATTATTATTAATATAATAGATTATAATAATACCATAGATATAAAATCTGTTAGATTAAAATCTAATACACCAATAATTTAAGAATAGTCAGAAGATTTTATTAAATGTTAGAAATTTAATTTTAACTATCTAACACTATCATATTATATTATATAGTTTTTAGATTTTATCTCTCAATTTATATTATAGTAGATTTTTACTATTATTAAATATTTTATTTCTTTTATTATTTTTATTTTTATCTCATGCCCTACTTACTTTATTTTAAATATTTTATAACCTTAGATATTAACCCTTAAAACTTTTTTATCAATACAGAGTTTTACTAACCATCTAATATCTAATATTAGCCAATTAACAGACTGTTAGCATTCTAGAAAGGATAACCTTTCTATTAAGAAAATGAAATAATATTCTAAATATTAAGATATCCTTTTTATTTAATAGTTTTATAATAAAATCTGGGCTGACTTAATTAATATAAAGGCATATGTTCAGCATCTGATGTTAGATTTTGGTTATCAGCCATTTGCCTACTTAATTGATATGGTACATCTTCCTCCCCGGATATTTAAAATAAATATTAATATATAATATATATATAATATTACTACAAAACCAAAAATTACTAATTCTATATGATAAAAGCGGCTAATAGACTTATATCAAATATATATAATTTTATTAATCTTTTAGTTGATATTTATTTAGAACTAGTAAAATAGTTTTTAGATCCTAATTACTCAGCTTTTTTATATAATCCTAGAACTAAGATATATCTATATTTATTCCCAGCTAGATCACTAATGTCTGTTAACAGATTATTATAATCTCTATTTATATATCTAGCAATCTTAGAAATCTTTATATAATTATACTAGAATTCTTATAAAGGTAAAAATATCATTATAAAAAATCTAATTAATTTATTAAACCCTATTTTTCTATTATAGTCTGCCACATGCTTATAGATAGCTTTAAAACAATAGAAAAATGGAAAATTAAATAAAGGTGTTAATACAAAAACTATAAATACTAGAGGTAAAATATTTAATATTTATCTATTTACAAATTTTATACTAATATTATATACTTTAGATATCTTTGATAATTATTATACTTTTTTTTTAAAACAGCCCGCTGATAAGCTGGTAAAGTATTACAGGTATTTAATAACCCTTTATTATAAATTATTTCTTAAACAAATAGAAGATGTATAATCTCCTAAAAGATATATTCCTGTTAATTAGGATAAGGAAGCTGGCCTTGATATATTCTTTGATAGGGTTTAATTAGATATTATGTATTTATCAACAGTTTATTTGTTCTCCTTTTATTCTTTGTATTTTATAGCGTTCTATATAATGTATATAATATTTAATAATAATACTATTTCATCAAGTACCAAACCCCTGAGCGTCTGGCAGCAGACGCGATCTAATGCCTGTGACGCCGTCTACCATCTATAGTCTTGACGATGGCTTTTATCATGTAGGCTCGATGAGGGCTTCAGTTATGTTGCCTTGATGATGGTTTCATGCACGTCAGCTCTCAGATGCTCCATGTCTGACAGGCTCTGCGAGTCACGCGGTGCTGACTGCCATCGCGATGTGTCCCGATGTTCAAGTTGCTCGCGGCCATAAGAGCCATCCGATGGCCGCGAGCCAACACTTCTTTTTTGCTGATGTTTTAAACTGTTTAAGATATTGAAGTTTATTATAACATTAGTAGTTAATTTGTTGTCACAATATAAAATAAGTGATATTTTAGAGGTTAAACCAAAAGGTTACAAAATATTATAATATATCCATATTATTTCCTTATAATAAAATAACATAAAGTAATATTCTATCTTACATAACAATATTACCATCTTTTTTTATTTTAATAATTTCTATGCTATTAAGTTGCCCCTAATGAATATTAAATATCCTATTATTAAAATTCCATTTGGATAGCTTTTTTATAAAGTATCCACATATCCTTTAATTAAAAAATCTTTTACTTTAAAAATTATACCAATTTGAAGGTTTCTAAATATAAAACAATAGAATCCTATTATTACTATAATATGATATTTTTAAGACAGAATATTATATTATATCAATAGTATTAATATAAAACTAATGTTTAATCTTATTTAATTGAAAAGATATATTAAAGAATTTGTTTTTTAGTAAAAATTAATTAATAGATATTATATATCTTTAATTACTTTATAAAATTCCTTTAGATTAATATTCATTAAATATAATTTAGGATATAGAAAATCCAGAAAAAATATATTAATAATTATTTTAATATAATATATTTAATTAATATAAATAGAAAAATCTGGTTTTTAATCTATAATAATACTAATTAAAAAGAAGTAAGTCCTAATTTTTTAATATAAAACTTTTTTTTAAAAAACTTCTTAAATATTTTAATTTTTTCATCTGGATTTATAAATAATATGTTATTTATATGATAGATCAAATATAATTTTTTTTTTTTCTAGAAATAATAGTCTTCTGTAATTTTAGTAAATTTGAGCAAAATTAAAAAAATATATAATTTATAATATCATAAATATATTAATTATTACAAATTATAAAAGGCTTTTAATAAATGTTAAAATTTGTTAGATTTTTATCTTAAAAAGATAAATAGTTTTATATAAATAATAAATAATATATCACCATTTAGGAAAATTGTTATAAAATTATATTAGTAGATCTTGAATTTTCTTGTTACCCCAATAGTTAAAAATATTCGGAATATTTAATTTTTTACCATTAAAGCATAAAAAGCTTAGAAATTTATTTTAAATTTTTATCAATTATCTTTTACTATAAAACAGGTTTTATAATAGACAACTTCTCTTTTTATATTATATTTAAAATTAAAAATTTATTTGATTAATATTATTTTAGTATTAGAAGAAATAGATAATTTGTTAATAATTTTATATAAATTATTTATTTTTAAAGTATTTAATTTATTTTTAATTACTTTCAAAAATTATTTTTTAAAAGAAGATTTAAAAATACTAATATATAATTAAAAAGGCTTAGGTCTGATAGAAAAGAATATTAAAATTATTTTTATAAACATAGTAATTAAAACCATTCCTTTATTTAAATATATAATAGGGATTTCTTCTTTAAAATTATATAACAATTTTATTAGGAGAGTTTTCTTATATAAATTCTTAAATATATTTGAACCTAGAGACATTTTATCAAAAATAATATTCCTTTTATAGGATAATTTACTAATAATTAAATTAAATATTTTTTATATATTTCTTAAAATTAAATAATTAAGAAAAATGTATTTAGTAGATTAAAATTTAAATTTTTTTTTTAATTAAAATAGAATATACATCCAAGCTTTGTAATCCTAAATTTTAAAATAATTTAAAAAAATTTTAATATTTCAAAGAATTTTAAAAGGTGATTTTTGCATATTATAAAAAGTTAAGAATAATCTATTTTATAAATAATTTGTTGTAAAAATGGCATTTCCCTAAAATTTAATTAATATTCTAGAATTAATTAATAAGGTATTTATTTTATATATAAGAGTTTATATCATTCTTTTAGCCAAATTATTTATATTAAAAGAATAGGATTATGTATAGATCTAAACAATACTGTTATTATGCTAAAATTCTTTTATTATATTACTATCAAGTTCGCTATTATCTATAGACTTTTATTATAGAATATTTATATTATTTCTTGATATATATTTTCCATCATACTAAAATAGGTAAAACCTTGGATTTCTTTTTTAATAAGTATATCCATGATATCCTTATATATTAGTCAACAATAATTATAAAATATTTATACCCATATATATTTGGATTAAATAACCTTGATAAATTTATGTGTATTTTTTTAAAAAGCTTAGAAATTTTTAATATAAGATATTTGAAAAATATTCTTTTCTATCTACTTTTAATACAAAAATTATATATTAAAAACAATTTTCTTTTAACCATAATATTATTTATATAGAATTGTAAAAATTTTATTATTTATTTAAAAGTATAATTAATTCTTTTATATTATAAAGCTTCTAAGCTAATGTTGATATTTAAAAAATCAATTTTTAAATTATTTCCAGGTATAATTAATTTATAGGGAGAATTGGCTATTTCTAAAACATAAGCTTTATTATTTCTAATATGGTTATAAATAATTATTTATTTTATTTATTTATTATAAATATAAGTTTTATTGGAAAGGATAATATCTAAATCTTTCTTCTTTATTTGAATTATAGAAAGTAGATTCAGATCTTGCAAGGCTGAAATAAAAAAAACATTTTTAATAATAATTAGCAAAATAGATCCTAAATGCAAAATTTATATAATAATATTATTAATAGCTATAATTTTAATATAATTATTTCTAATTTTAACCTGTATAAGAGTAATAAGTTTGATATTTATTATATTTAATTTATTATAAATAAAATAATGGAAAGTTTTAGAATTTATTATCTAATAATTCTTATAAAAAGATATGTTTAATATTATAATATTATATATAAAAAATTTAGATATGATTAATAATATCCTGAAGATAAATAATAATATGGATAAAAAAATATTTGATAAAGCAAAAATAGATAAATTTTAAAGTATAAAAATAAATATATATTAATTAAATCTTAAGTGTATAGATAATATCTTGATATCTAAATCAATATATAATATACATCCCAATATAAAGCCATTTTTAAAAATGATATATTTCCAGTAATACATTAAAAACAATCCCAAATAAAATGTGATTAAAATCAAAAAGATAAATTAATAGAAATAAAGTAAACCAGTAGGTAATAAAAATAATTATATTATATTTAATAATATATATAATATCTGGTAGTATGTACAGGTAAAAGGTAATATCTAAATAAAAAATAACAAAAGAATCTTGGTAGTATGTATAAATAAAAAATAGTATTTAGTAAAAAATAATAAAAGAATAAAAATAATAAAGATAACATAAAAGATAATAAAAGTAATATCATTAAAAAAAAAAATTTTAAATCTGTAGTAAAAATAGTATTTTTAAATAAATTATAAAAAAGTATTTTGTTCCCAAAGATTTTTATATAAATTATTAGACTCAAGACTAATATCATTATTATTTATAATAATGGATTTAGTTGAAAAAGAAGTAGATAAATATTTTACAATTACATTCCTTACAAAAGGTTTATTATTATAAATCAATAAAAGAAGTCCAGCAATTGCTATTTTATATTTTTTAGTCCAATAGTCAAATTGCTTATAGAAATCATAGTAAGAATAAATAACAATTTAATTAAAACATTAGTATTTGTTTGGATGTTCACTTTCAACAAATTTATTATATTAGCCAGAAGTCAAAGGGTTTCTATATCAAAAATTAAAATTATATTAACTTCCATTTTAATTATAAATTAATTGCTATTGGTGGATTTAATTAGACAGATTTAAAGCTCAAACATGAAAAACTCTAGAGTTTTGTATTTAACAATGTAGGATAATGTTTTTCATACAGATTTCAGCTGTTTTTAATATAAAAATAAAAATATTAAAACAAATAATAGGGTTTACAACAAAATAAAATTAGATTACAAGCTAAAAAGCTATTAAAAAATCATTTATAATATGATTTGTAAAAAGATTATTTAAAACAGATATATTAAGTACTACCAGACAAGTCTATATATTTTTGAATTTTCTAATAAAGTCCATCATCCCTATATTATAATCATAATAGGTCTTTCCAAGTTTAGAAACAAAAATATAAATTACAGCTATATTATCAAATTTACACATTTCTTTAAACTCAACCTAAGTTTTAATTCCAATTCCCAAAATATCTTCAAATGAAAGAATATGAATCACCATATTATTATCACAAAAAAGTAGGATAGTAGTATATACCCAATTTTAATTCTTATTCCATTGATTATTCCTGGTGTTGAATGTAGTATTTATTTTATTAGGATTTTTCTAGATATTATCAGGGCTGTTAACAGTGTCCTAAAGACTTTTATTTTAAAGAATTGTTTGTATCCTTCCAGACCAGACTGCAAAATTGTTTGTGTTAATTAAAGATATGATGTTTTTCATATTACTAGTAACGGTAATTAAAGGTTGTGCCATATTAGAATATCATTAGCACATATAAACCAGATCATATCCAATAAGAGCAGTCTAGCAGAAATAAACATAGTCATAGTGTATTGGGGGAGGTTTCCACCATTTGCAATAGGCTCATAACCTATTAGATTGATGAATTCGGTTTCGTTACTTTTCTAAGTTCTCCCCTTTCGGTAATTTCTATATACATCATATTTCCAAACAAACAAACAAACATCAACACATCATATCAACACATTGTTCTGACAGTCTCGGCACCAGAAGCGCGCCAAGAGGTGTTGAACGACAAAATGCAACGAAACACGTGAAAACGGTAGCCCCGCAAATCCTGCCTGCATACCCAGTCTCCTCCACCACACTGAAAGCCTCCTGGATCGTGACATGATAAGTAACCAAGAATGTCAAGAAAAATCTCAGGGATAATGTTCTCTATCTGGTTCTAAAAGAAAGACGTCTGAAGAGTTGGAAGTACCGTTTGCTAGAATAGGGAATGTATTACCATTGAGAGGGGCAAGATATTGGGGCGTAAATACATTCGAATCCAACTAAATTAGACATCAAAAGAGACTCAATCTATCATATTTGGCCCACCTAGATTAAGCTACAAGAAGTCCTATCAAGTACCGTGTTCAGATACATCCTGATCCGCGGACCGGTTTCAATCTGGAAACAAGTTATATATCGATGGGCCCTATGTTCCTGAGATGCCCACACGATGCAACAGAAGTATGGATGGTGAATTTTTCATTAGAATATGAGGAAGACCCGGAACCGTTTGCTAATTTCTATCTTCCACACGGTTGGAATATCATGCATTGTTAAGCACATAATTTTAACTTTTTGATCGCGTTATGAAGGTGCCTTTCATAAAGGGGTCAGAGCGGCAGGTGCAAAATTCGCCGAGGCACATCAAGATGGGCAAGTATGATCGGATGAGATGTCCTTAAAGCTGAGGTGCTCATATTTAAGACCGCTGGTACAGCAGTCAGCTGCCTCTCTCTTTTTCTTTAAATAGTACATCCGAAGTCCTGGATCCCTAAGAATCTCTGAATAACACTTCCCAGCTTCCAAGTCTTCTTTACTATGGCTGGAAAATCTTTCTTTTCCAATTCTTACAAGAGGCATGGTCGATGTGGCCGGCGTGGTCGGCCAACAGTTTGCATGGCTTTAACTACGGAAAAAATACAATGCGCAAGAAAGGTTCCGCATTATAACGTGTTCGAGGGAATAACGATCTCAGGTATGGAATTCATTAATATTCCAAGAAATATATATAATTACATAGACTGACCGATTCACAGATCGAGCGGGAAATAGGCCTAGGTCCAACTCAAATCATGTTCACCAAAAATCTAGCGAGTGCAAAATAGAAGACCCTTAACGCTGCTATAGCAGGATTTTCCAGATTATGCGGCAAGCCATGAAAGCCTTCTTTAATAATCAAAACCTTAATTGATATGATTATTTTATTAAGCTTTCGGACTGTAGGATATCTATCAGATCACGTACCCATAAAGAGGCAGACCAATATATAGCACAAATGGAAGATGACTACATGTCTCCTACAATCAACCTGGCTTTAGGGTTCTTCGATATTGTAGTCAGAGTTTGTATATCGGAGGGGCCTTTGGTATTTGACTTTTAAGATAAAATCAATAGCTTTAATTTGAAAGAAGAAAATAAAAATAGGATATATGGGCTATGTTCAAAAGAGCTTATAATCCATAAGAAACTAACCGATATCGACAATGACCCGTATCCAAAAATTTGGCATCTTTACCCTTTCTGCCGTCTTCCTATCGATATACTACGAGAAATCGCTACGATACTCTCCACCAACTTCCTGCAGATAACAGCGAATCTCAACGAATAAGCTAGATAATAAGAATATAACAATAATAAAATAAATAGTCGATTATTTAATAAATTAACTAATAATAATATAAAGGTAGCATTATCAGTCTTTTATATATATAAAACCTTTATTATAAAAATACCGCGGTTAGTGGGAAGGATGGAAAGAGGAGTAAGGTGACATTGATCGGGATATACCCTTTAGAGATAGTATTTTATAGCCAAGAGTTTGGAAGGTGGAGGAGTTCTTTACATCGGTATGATCCTGGCTTGAAGTTTTGCGAGTACTCAGAAGAGAGGAATGCGGTAAGTATTAGAGAGATATTAGGGAGGGTTTATAGAAAAGAGTGTGTAATGGGGTTAGTAGAGGCTGGTGAGGGGTTGGTGTAACATATATTTGTACGTTCAAGTTAGCGAGAGTGGTATATCGTATGATTATATAGCGTATAGTTGTAATATTATTGTAATATTAGCGTACAGACATTCTGTATATTGGCTTTCTAATTATTCTCTATAGCTCTAAAGCTGCTAGTAAAAATGGCTTAGTAGTTACTGCTGGTAGTTACTCCTTGTAGTTGAAAGTTATCCCAACCAGTCGAGCCATGGTGGTTTTATTGTTCCTTCACCATCCCATGCCCGGAGATAAATCGCGATAGGCAATACTACAGTTAATAGTTGCATGAGCTCGAAATTCCAAGGGATCACGCGAGCGACAAATTTCCCTAGCCTGACGCCAACCCACCAGAACAAACGAATCAGAGCTACACTCAATCCTATGGATAGGAACATCCCGAGAAAGGCGAATTCAAGCCTCCAAAGCTCCGACTTGACCGGTTCAACTATCGCAACTAAGCCCACCGAGACGAGGGCCCAAGTACATACAGTGCCCTCGATAATATAGAATATAACGGGGGGGGTCAAAGCAATTTCAATTGCATCTTTCCAACACCAGAGTTCCGAACGGTTCTCGTCCGTGCCACTTTCTGTAGTATCCAGCTCGTAAAAGTAGCTTGCGACAAAAATCAAAATGTTCAACACCGGAACGTTAGTACCCCAAAATGCAGGGTCTGTCAAACCGTAAGTTGGTGGATTTGACGGGGGTCCTAACACCCTCGCGAACGGGATCTTTGCAAAGTGCGATACTCCAATACTCCAAGCAAAGCTGACGAGATGACCCATTGAAAGGCTCATGTTTCGCGGCTGCCGACGCACTTCCTGGCAATGTCTCATTATTTCCCGCACCTCTATGGATATATTGAGAGAGTCTTCATCTTCACCGCTCGACGGTTTTGACCGAAACTTGATAATTAGCAAGGACTGCACCACAAACCAATTTGTAGTGTACGGCAATGTGATAACGGTAAATAATGGAGCGCCCCGTACAGCTAAAGCTTTAAGGGCTGCTAATGTCATGGCGATACCTCCAAATACCTGTATCTTTGACTCAACGGAGCTCGAAGATGGGGTGAGGTCTGGAAAATCGACCCTCGGAAGGATGCGAAGCCATGTAAGTTCCTCAGCAGTCCGTTTTATTTTCTCTGTTCTAGCGATAAGATTAGGGCCCCGGAAATCCTCGCTAATGACTCTAGATATAACTTTCGTGTAAAAGCTCTCGGCAATATGAGTCTCCTTGGCCTTTTGCACGTCTCTTTTCAGCGGGAGGCCGCGAACGTACAAGAGTGCTAGAGCCCTACATCTAATCTGCCATTTCGACATTCTCCAAAGTCGTAGATCCCACAAGACAAAAAGGTAGAGAATGATTAAAGTTTCGTGAAGACAGGATATTGGGTTTAGACGCCATAACCAGCCGGATCGGGCGATAAATACCAAGGAGCCATGAGGCTGTGTGAGGAAGCCGAGCTGTAACATGAGTAGCGTACTGAAAATTTTGGCTTTAGATAATGTATTGCTATTATTTTTGGGATTGGTAGAGGGGTCGATAGCTGGTGTGGATCGGTCGGTAGTGGGGCTGGTGACGGCTTGTGTGGATTGAGGAGTTGGCTGGGTAGTTAATGTCGGGTGGGCGAGAACGAGCGCGATGCTGCAAACAATGAGAAGCGAATATCTTATACTAAGCGTGCTCATCTTGATCGGTACTTGCTATTAAAGCGTCAAATCCGTAGATTCGACAGCCGTTAGGGTTGGCGATGAAAAATCTCAGCTCCATAAGTGGAATAATATTTATTAATGCTTCCGTATAATTATATATAAGGAGGGCTGCGAAGGAGCGAGTAGCCAGCTGGACTCCCGGGGTCTCCGCACGAGAGGCAAATTTGATGACCGAAAAGAGAGGCTTGCGTAGGAGGCTGTTTGGGTTGGAGCACCCAGCCTCGGGGCGTTGTTTGATTACTCCCTCGTCGACGCTGTTGCCTAAACCTACTATCTCTGTTCTGAAAAGTTCAGCGCTGAACCCAATCAGACACCACTAAAACCAAATGCTAAGATTGTTAAATATTAGTACTGAACTTAAGTATTAAATTTAATTATTAAAATTACCTAATTCTAATAATATAATAATATATTTAAAATAAGTGTTAAGTAGTATAGAATTACTAATTATCTTATTAATCATTTTACTAGTTATTTTACTAATTCAAATTTTATTAAAAATTAAAAATAAATAAGAATTAGACTACTAATTTAATTATTAACCAAATTATTAATTATTATTAATTAAATTATTAATCAAATTATTAATTAAATTAAAAATACTTAATTAAATACTTAATTAAATATTTAACCAAATATTCAGCCAGATTATTAACTAAATTAAAGATGGATAATTAAAAATTTAATTGAACATTTAGTTAGTGTTACACCTGCCCCTGTTACCGAAGTACCAGAGGTAGCAAATTCCGCTTTAAACTCCTGACTCTTAGTCTCTAACTGCTGGGTCTTAGTTCAGAAGAGTATGAATGAAGTTGGGGTAGAAGCTAAAGGCTGTAGATAGAGTGTGTAACAATAATAAAGTAAGTAGTAAGATTAGATTACTATATTATAGTTAGTATTGACCGATGAAGAACAAAACTCTTCATCAGTCCTAATAGTAGTTTTATATATATAATGGGTACACATAGAAATGAAGTTGATAAGTTATTAAACTGCTTAACAGCTTAACACTTTTCTGTGTTGTGGGCCCGAACAGGGTGGGTGCCCAAACAGGTAGGTTTGACTCGCATACACATATAATTGGAGTAAATTATTAAACTACTGTTACAGACCTAGGGTCTGAACAGTACCACACACTGTACTCCCGCTCACCCAGTACTGATTCCTAGTCCATATAGGAATTACTCTTTTACCTTATTCCTTATTACCTAGCATCTGTTCTTATATGTTGCTCGCATATATATATAACCTCTAATATTTCAGTAATAGGGGTAAATATAATACAAAAATGGATTTCAATGAAATCTATTAAATAATAGTGGTTAGCTTATGTTACACCTACTACCTAAATATCTGGCTAGATACTTTAGGCGGCAGCAAGCGCTACTTGGCTTCTGTCTCACAGCTCTATTCACTCAGAGCGCAGTTCAGGGAAGTATGTATGGAAGAGTAAATAGTTCTGGGGTATTGAGAGTGTAACGACAATAAGGTAATATAACTATAAGTTGTATTGTGCTAGGCTATTGTACTGTTGAGTTGACCGATGAGGATCTAAGGGAAGACCATCATCGTCAAGGCGTGAAGCTATAGTTATATACATGAGGTCCTGTCCATAGGATTTGGTTACTCGCCTGGAATTCAATACTCGCCTGGCGAGTATCCAAATTCTGGTGAGTATCCGACTACTCGCCTGGAAATCAGTACTCGCCTGGCGAGTACTCCATTTCTGGCGAGTACACTTTTGTGTTGTCTGACAGGGGTGTTTGGACGGATCCACGGGATACCTCATATCCTGTGTTCTGCTGCCTATGCGTCAGTTCTGTCGTTTGCGCCCAACGCTGTTGGTGCGGCACGGCCCTTAGTGGCGGATCAAATGCTATCGGAAAGTATGCCAGAGGGGCATGGTTTTCGTAGTGAGAAATCGAACAGAATACTTTAACGTATTATAATTGGGGTAAGCGAAATCTAGTGCGGCGCACTATCAGCTGTCACACGAATATCCCGTAGGGGAATTCCGTATGTACCGCTGGGATGTCTGTGACATTTATATATAAAAAAAAATTTATTTGGTAAAAAACTTTTTTTCCATTTTTAAACAATAATATTTCTAAGATATAGTTTTAAAATTAAAGTAAACCACCGGAACGCGTTATGTACGAGCATGTTCTGTCCAATTCAACATTCTATACCCATTTATTTACGCTACAGTTTATCTTCTGTCCAATTCAACAATTTATACTTGTTACGTTTATTTCATAGTTTTATATCCTGTCCAGTTCGTAATCTTATTTCCTTTATTACTTATTATTTAAGCACAGTCGTTCACCATCTTGTATTTAGAAGTCAAGCAACAACTTAAGTATTAATCTGTATACACACTTGCCTACTAAGAACCGGCCTTGTGACACCTTGTATATTACCTTGATACCTGAGCGCTATCTAATACTATACGATTTCTTACACATACAGATAATATCTTTATAGATATCTAGTACCTAGCAACAACCACTTATAACCATAATGGTAAAGATAGATATATTCAAAAATCATTTATAGTATTTTACCCATTCCACCAATTAATATATACAAAAACATAAAAAATATCTATTAAATCTAACTTAAAATATTTGTAGATTTTTTTAATTTTTGTGCCTCAGTTTTCCTGCACCACTGCTGTACCCAAGTGCCTTGACAAAGGCACACTAGATATTGTACAAGATAGTCCGTTTTAGGGTCAGCTCCCTCTCTTTCTTTCCAGACCGATTATATATCTCGCTTAAAGATGTTTCATTTTCGAAACATGTAACTATGGCAAGGATCTTCTTAGACTATAGTAACACTTGCTGCAGAATCATTACCACCTCTATCTTTCGTGCAAGGTAGATGCCTTTTAGCTGCCGTCTTATCTAAGTTTCACAAACCTTGTGAGTCGATATTGATTTGATTTAGCGATATGCCAGGATTACGCATATGGCAACAGATATATAATAGATCATCAAAACATAAAAGAGAGTTTAAATACTTATATTGGATCCTAGCTTGTCTTCGCGGTTCAGAACAACAATCGCAAGCGCATTCTCTATCTTCTTGGGTGCGGAGAGCTTGTAGCTATTTGAGCGAATAAGCTCTTCTACGTGCTTGGCTAGTTCTTCAACCTTGCTTATGACTGCAAACTTGATTGTATTTGCAGACAATCCCTGATCGCTCTGTTTTCTCGGTGTGGGTTCTCTATCGTACCTATAATAAATTTAGATTTGGTAAACATAAGATTCAACTCATTTCTGTACAATGAAAAAAGGTATCTAGCTCGTATCAAAGACAGGAAAAAATGATCAAATTGAGGAAAAATCTTCGGTTCAGCAAAGAGCTATAGAAGACAAGTAGTTGTTGAGCCTATCATTATCTGCGTGAAAAGTGAACTGTTCTAACTGTGTATTCTTTTTTCCAGATCCGGGGAGACCTAGTGTTATGAAAATTTGGATGATGGTTGTCCTCAGGGGGATGTGTAATAATGTGGCTCTTGTATTTTCCACGCCCATCGGCAGCAAATGTCGTGTATTTATGCGACTTAATCCACCATTTTTTTTGGTTCAGGATGATTAAGAGCGTTTTGACTACTGAGTGATAAAGTGGTTATGATGTTAGATTGTTCCTGTGGGCAACACGCGGCACTGATGGTTTGCAATGCCTCCAACTCAACTTATCACCAGGTTTGATTTTACCATATCACGCCCCAATTTCTGAGGAGGAAATTCCAACGTACTTCAGGGCTACAACCCCTCTCTTCGCCGCTATTTAATCAACAAAACTTTGGCCAGGTTAATAGCCACATCATCGGCGTCCAAAAGTCGCGCTTATCGAATGTCTCAGGTTACGAACCCAGGCTTCCGAGTCAACACCAACGGAGATCAGTTTCATCACACCGCTAGATTTCAACCGGACCATGGATCCTCTCCAATTTCGATCGCTTCGGGTGTTGTGCATTCCCGCAGTATCTTTCGCGATGAGCACCGACCTCTCTCCGGCCGCTTAGGAAAATCCGATGGCATCTCGTCCCTGCCGCTTGACAAGCGGGAATTGAGAGGAGAAAGCGATCCGGCGTTACGGTCGCCCGCGCAATCAGACCGGTCTTTCGATACGGTTGATTATTTGACTCTACGTGGTGGCCACGACCCAGATAGAGTCTACAGCTTGTTAGATCTGAGCGAGGAATACTTGACTAAGACTTGTTTCGCGCACATCGTATCCGAACCGTTTACGGATAGTGTAATCAGTCAGAGGAAAAGAGAGCAATCGGTTGAAGAGATTCCCCCGCCTTGGGTAGAACGTGACCCGGACTGCCCAAATAAATGGAAACCTTTCGACAGCTGGGATTGCGGGTCTCGCGCGATCGGTAAGCGGAATCGATCCTCAAGCTTGCCTTTGTACGTTTTTACTTTGACCCTTCCTCTGACGTCCTATGCAGAAGGTACGGCGGATGTATACGAAAAGCTGTTACGATCAAAGCCCATACAGTTCGCCAATCCCGCTGAGCTCATCGCTTACGCGAATCTGAGTCAAAAGTTAGGCGAGATCTTCATGGCAACTGGCCTGAACAAGAATGAAGTTA
>JAJTTY010000039.1:0-191872 GCA_036971295.1 Dactylellina cionopaga | reverse complement strand
TTTATTAATTTTAGATTCAAACTTATGCTTTTTTATAAAATATTTTGTTAAAAAAAGAAAAAATTCAAAATTTTTTTTTTTTATATAACTCATTATTATTTGTGTATTAGGATATAATCTATCTCTTCCTATTTGAGTTGATACACCTAAATTTTCTAAATATATTTTTTTTAAATTATATTTAACTAAATAATTAAAACTTATGAGCAGAGAAGCTTTACTTATTTGTGAATTAATATATGAAAGAAACTTACTTACGGAAATTCTTATAGGGCCGTTTAAAGCCTCTTTAACTCCATCAGTTTTATGTGCTAATATTTCATTTATATTATTAATTATTTCAAAACACATATTATGTTTGTTAATAAATTCAATATATTCTTTTATTTTATTAATAATATCATCATTTCTTTCTGTAACAGATTCAATTCATTTTTCTCTTTTAATTATTTTATTAATTAAATCTTTATTCTTTTTAAATTTAATATATTCTTTTGTTTCATTAATTATTTCATCATCTCTTTTTATAATAGATTTAATTTTTTTTTCTATTCTCTTAATTATTTTATTAATTTTATCTTTATTCTTTTTAATATATTTAAAATTTTTTATTATTCTAGTAAGTATATTATTCATTTTATCTTCATTTCTTTTAATTAAATTTAAATCATCTTTTATTTTATTAATTTTTTTAATCAATTTTTCTTCTTTTTTTAAAACAAAAGAATTTTTATTTTTTATTAAAAATTTGATTATTTTTATAATTATAATACTAAATATTATTCTATTATTTATATAGAATTTAGGATAATTTTTTATTATAACATTAATCCATTTACTTATTATTAACTTTAATTTGAATTTATCTATATCTAATCGTTCTAATTTTAATTTATATTTTAACATAATAACTTTTATAATTATAGATATTGAATTTATTATATCATTATAATATACTAAACTTTTTTTGAATCAATCTACTTTTAAATTATCATAATTTGCTTTAAAAAATTGTAATTTATCTTTTTCTAAAAGACCATCTAGTCAATAACTATTAATCTTTGTTTTAAATAATAAATATTGAACTTCCCTCATATAATCCATTATTGGTTTAGATGTATTTTTATCTATATGTTTAAGTAAATAATCCATATTATAATAGATTAATTTTTTTTTTTTTTTGTATTTTTGTTTAAAATAATCACTTACATTATTTCCTTGCTCTGCAAAAAAATATAATGTTATTAGAATTTTAGAACTAGTATGCTTCACATTTGGTGTGCTGGTGTAGACTTTACTAGTAATTAAACGTTTTTTTAATTTATACATTTTTTTCTTTACGAACGCAGGTAAAGAATAAAAATAAATTTTTAATCATTTAGATATTATTAGATAAAAATTTTGCATCTCTCTTAACTCAAGTTTATCATAAGAATATACAGATTGTTTTCATTCAACAACAGATGGTGATTGATGTTTTGGTAATAATAATTCTTCATCTAATCTATTTTTAAATGGTCTAACATTATCATTAGCTTTAGAATAAATTTCAAATAATTTACTGTTAGTTTTCACCTTTGTAGAATAAGATTTTTTATCTATTATTTGAAAAATAAATGATATAGTTGCGGCTTTTAATTGTATATTGTTTAAATTTTTAACAAAGGAATTACGCATAATCCTTAATTAAAAACAGCTTTAGTTATTCTTTATTAAGAATTTTTTTTATAACTAAAGACTTAATTTAACTTGATTTATCTTGATATTGTAAATTTAATAAATTTATTAAATTTTTGGGTACATGTTGTATGGGATCGAACCAACACAATTATTATCATAATTTTTAACATACTCTACCTCTCTTAAGCTAAACATGTAAAAAAAAAGTATATTTTCTGATTTAAATAAGCTGATTTTTGTTTTAATTTGAAGCTAACTAAAAAAAAAGCTAACCATAGGCTTTATTTACAATTGCACTATCATATTTATTGATATAATTTATTAACTATTTACATTATAAGATATATAATTTATTTTAAATACCAGGATTTTTATCCTAAATTACTCTACGAAGCTGAAAATTTTTTATCAAAAGAGTATTTTATGGCAAATTAGCATCAGACTTTCCAATATATATAACATAATAAATTTATATATAGCCAAAATATAAATCCAGAAATATCTTTATATCTTATAAAAATTATATGCTTTACATAATTTTTTTATTACATAACCAATTAGTATAAATTATTAACCCATTTACTATATTTTATGTAAAGTAAGCCTTAACTATATTAAAAAATTTTGATCTATTTATGATTTTTACTTTTAAGTGTATTAAGTCAAATTAACATCTATTCAATTCAACTATTACCTCCCAGCGAATTATGGGGACTTAAATTATATTTAACTAAATTTTTTTAAAGTAGCGCCCGATGATCCAACGCGTATTACACGCGCGCCGGATATACGGTAAATTTAAAATATAATTTTTGTTTATGCTTCATATATTATATAACTAATTAAAGATTATCTCATTCCATTATATTATTCAATATAATATAATTCACCAAAAATTTAAAATTTTGTAAAGTATTGTTGAAATTTAGTATCGTTTTATAATAAATTTTCATAGTATCGTTTTTATTAACCATTAATATTGTTATTATACAATATATTTGTATTTTACATATATAAGTTTAAATAATTAAAAAAAGGAATATTTGTTTATTATATTGAATCTTTACTAAAATAATTTAAAGTGTTACACTTCTTTAAAAATTAAGAATAATTTGAATAAAAGTTAAGAGATTTATTTTTATAGGGGGGAATAAAATAGTTATTAATTCGTTATCATTTTACAATAACCAATAATAAAAGCGACGCGCGCCAGCTAAGCTGGCGCTGCGATGCTACGGAAGGCCGCAGCTCGCTGCGGCCCGACGCTAATTAGGTGAAAATATATTAAAATAAATTCGAGATTAAAATTTATATTTAAAAATTAGGCGGAGCGCTCGCAGATGTTATGCGACGGACCGCAAAACGGTTCGTCGCTTGCTTTTTATTGTTATAAATTATTTCATCACGTTATTTGATTTGAACAAATAACCATCTCATCCGTAATAAGACGCTCTACCTTTGAGCTAAACGTGATTTAAAAGGTAACTCGCTCATTGTGCATTTTACGCGCGCCGGTGATTATAAATAATATGATAACCTTCAGATTAAAATCTTATACCTAGTAATTTAAAATATCCATATCTTTTCAGCGTCTTGCGCGCAGAGCGCGTTAATCAATATAAGCTTCATCTCGGCTTAATCTATTTAAATATAATGATGGTAGGGACTTTTTTTTAAATACTATTCTTAATCGTTAAATATAAATATTAAACATTATAAATTAGTTAGAGCTTTTACCTTAAACACAATCATCGATCTTTGTTCAATGGCCTCATTTTTAAATTATTTAAAGCATTACCTAATAATACAACGTTTTTAAAATTTTTAAATTAGTGTTGTTATAAGTTCTACATTTTAATAACTATTTTTTTTAGAATATCCTTATACTTTAATTATTTTCTCTAATATAATATCTAATAATATATAATTATTTCTTCATATCAAAAATAAATTTTCACTTTCAATAATTACAATTAATTTTTTTTTAGATTATCAAAATTTATATATAAGCTATAAAGTCAAGAAAATACTGTAAAATTAAAAATTATAAAATAAAAAAGTGGCGTAGCGCATGTGCTCTAGCGCGGCGATAGTCAAGTATAATTTTAATAATCAATGCCTTACACAAAGATCTTATACTTGAATTTAAAATAATAAAACAAATCTAATCATTTTACATTTTTTTTTCTTTTTTTTTTATTAACAAATACTCAATACATATAAGATTATTATTATTATTGCTGAAAAAAAAAATCCTTATAATTATTAAATTTACCAGTCTTTTCATAAACTTTATTTTCCAAGTAACTGCTTAGTCTAAACAACTTATCGCCGCTTGAATTTCCACTTCTTTTGTATACCTAAATTTTCAATTTATTAATTAAAATTATTAGCTTGATCATTTGATAAATAATCATTAGTTTGCCGCCTTACAGGCGGCGCTGTGATACATAGCGCGCTTATTATAGTATATTAAGCGTGCTACGTTACTGTATTATTATTTGCAAAGTTATTAGTTTGGATAGATATTATTACCAATTTCGGTTGAAACATCGCGTAACACGGTCGTATCTAAATTTGAAATTTACTTAAATCCTCTAATAATTATCTATCCATTTTCAAAAAATAAATTTGTAGAATAGAAGCGCGCAATGATTCATTCGTTCGCTGGTACGGTGACTGAATATTCCTGATTTTCTAAGTATGAAATTTTTAATGCTTTATTCTTTATATTATTTTATAAATAACTTTTATTCATTATATAAGGGTTTGCTTTATTATAATCTTTATATTTGTCGGGTGCACGTTGCACAGCCTAATAATTAGGGTATTAAACAGCAGCTGAATCTAATGTATCAATATTTTTTTTATAATTATTAAATTAAGTTCACCTTTATTTTGATTTAGTTTTAATAGTGATTTAATTACAAATACTGTATTTTCTTATGAAAGCTTCTATATTAACTAGAATATTTTACGAGTTAAGCCATGGAGCCAAAAAAGCCTAGCTTTTTTGAATATAAAAATTTAAATTATTCATCTTTAAAATTAATTTTTTTGTTTAGCGTATTTGTCTTAATACTTTAAATAATTCAATATTATATATTATTTAATATATCAGATGAACCTGCTTTCTAGTTATGTCATATATTAACCATCTGACCTCAGTTGGTTAATATATGAATAATACACATTACTTATTTTTACTACTCATCCTATAAAGAGATAATATTTCCTGTATATATTTCATAAAAAAAATATTTATCTCTCGATTATTTTGTTAATTATAATATACAATATAATTATTTTTTCCCTTTTCTATTTATTATTTTCAAAATGATGAACAAATTTACGCCAAAACGATTAAAGATTTTTATCGGTTTTACTGAAAACGCCTTGTACATTGATACACTTACACTAACTTTAGAATCGGGCGCTGCCTTAAACGGCGGCGTCCGAATCTATGGAGATTGAAATATTTTATACTGATACTGATTAGTTATGGGTGAAAGGATCTCTTCCAAAATAATTTGTAGGATTTCATGTTTTCCTCTCCCAAAAATTTACTGCAAACCTTCGTGCTACCTACTAGCACGATGTTTTATTTGTTTAATTAAATTAATTTATTATTTTATTTATATTATAAATTTATAGGTAACCGTAGGTTACCGTAGATAATATAATTCAACTAAGAAAAATAAATATATGAAGAAAGGTACATAAATTTAGAAAAACATAGCGTCGCGCGTGCTAAGTACGCGCGGTGCGTCCAGCGCCACTCCAAGAGTGGCGCGGACGCTGAATTAAGTATAAAATTTTTAATATAAATAAAAAATAATAATTCTCTTGTTATAATTTAAGATAATAGTTATCAAAAGCGAGGGGCCAGCTTTGCTGGCCCTCCCCCCCCCCCTGCAACGGAGCCGCTTCGCGGCTACGTCGCTTTTACGTTTTATCGTGGAGAAAATTAAAACAAGTTGAATATTATAATATAACACTAGCCAAAAACTAGTATTATAATATAAAATAGTAATATTTTATGCAAGTACTCCAATAGTCACAGCAGTTCATCCTCGCTAACAAAAATATAATTTTAAATTATATTTATTTTTTAGGGAATATTTTTTGAGAAATAGTAGAAATAGCATTAGGATTATTCCTAAAAATTTCATGAACTGTTGATCCTGTATTTTTTTGAATTTGATCAATAATTGGACTAAATTGTCTAATTCTTTTATTTTTTTCTATATTAAAATTGGTACTATTATTTTCAACAATTTCGTCCGAATCTGATGAATTAATTATTGGAGTAGCTAATTCATCAATAATTGAAAGTTTTCTTTTCAAAGGTTTTTCTAAATTTTTATTTTCAGAATCATCTTGAATCTCAGAACAATTTTTGATTTCGCTAGTTGATGTAATGTTAGAGCTAGAAGCATTATCCAAATAGATACACAGTGATACAGCAAGGTAAAATTTTTTATTTAATACAAAATTAATAACCAATATATTTATTAAATATATAATAAATAATATTATTTTATGACTTCTACATAAAATAATAAGAATAGAATATAAAATTTTGTGAAAAGAATTTTTAATATAAAACCCAAAAAGCATTGAATCGCTCTTGTAAACCCAAAATTTAGCCTTATACAAGCTACAAAGCTATTTTTTATGGGAAAAATACAAAAAATCAAAAATCAAATATCTATCTTATAAAGAGAATCGAATAAGTTTACAAATTGACTGGTAGTTCTCTTAAGCTAAACATAAGTACGACATCTAAGGTCGAAATTTAAAAGGTTTTTACAACTTTAGCTTATAGTACCTCCAAATATACTTTGTTGAGGTAGAGAAGTATAAGAGTGAGGCACAGGTGGACTATGCAGATTTCATTCTATAGATATTTGAGCTCTAGATAATATAGCTCTAAGATAATCAGTATTAAATTCTGGATAATATCAAATATTTCTACTTGCAGATGCTCCATATACTAATTGATTATATAATGCGTATAAAAAGATTACTGTAGCTACAACTGATATTAATGATCCATAACTTGATACATAGTTTCATCCGGCATAAGCATCAGCGTAATCACTTATCCTACGTGGCATCCCCTGTAGACCTAAGAAATGTTGAGGAAAGAAAGTTACGTTAACCCCCACAAAAAGAGCTCAAAAATGTAATTTAGCTAATTTGAAATCATAAACTAAACCTATTATTTTTGGCATTCAGAAGTATCAGGCAGCAAATAATGCAAATACTGCTCCCATTGATAACACATAGTGGAAATGCAATTTATATAAATTGTGGACTGTATCTTTACCTGTAATAAATATACTATTTATCATCCTTATATAATAGATATTTACTAACAAAAGGAACTTTATATCATAAAGGATTTTCATATTTAATTCAATCTATTACAAAGTTTGAGTATATTTTATGCTCTACACTATATCTAGGAGATGTTTTATACTTTCTAATTTCTATAAAGGGTTTAATTTTAGTAACTCTATAGAATTTAAAATCACAATATAATCTATTATGCATAAAATAATCATATATAAATAGCATATTATTAACGTTTTGAAATTTAAATGAGATAGATGTGAAGTCTTTAGGGCCATTTAACCCAGAAGATTTTTTACGTATAAGAATAGCTGGTTTACAATTTAATATAGTATTATCAAAATTTAATTTAGATGTATATTCATTATATTTAAATTCTAAATTACATTCTATTCTATTACCAGCATAATTAAATACTATACTACCGTCAGTGTCTATTAGGCCTGCATAATATGGATCATATAAACCTATATTATAATTAGCTTCTATAAAATCTATACTGTATAAATTACAAGCCTCTTTAAAACCAGGTACTTTCAATCTAATTAAGCCATTGATATTATTAATAATATACATCATAGTTTCTTTAGTAGATACTATATACATTGAATAAGGCTTATTTTTATCTGACCTAATTCTACCAATATGAAAATAATTTTGTATACGTGTTAATATTCTAATATCTCTATTATGTAATTTAATTCTAATTTGTTTAAGAACTCTTTTACCAGTAGGATCTATTCTAATATCAAAATTTCCATCCCCATCTATTATTCCCGCAAATCAATTTCAAAATTTATAATCTTCAATATCAGGTAACTGACGTACAGTCTCTGAGAATTCTTTACAGTTTTCGGCTGATTGTATATTCATAAGTTTAGAACTTATTGTAGTATCATTATTTTGACTATTTAAAAGACAGGAGCCTCGAGGGGTAGCCGATTTGTTAAGCGGTTGTCCCTCTATAAGGCTTTCAAGGTAGGGTTGGGTGGCTACCCTTCCCTCTCGGCCTCCCCTATTCCTACTAGAATTCATACCTGCTCTGATCTCACGGATTTGATTTAAACCTTCTTCTGTCAAATGTTTCTTCTGTTCCATTATATCCGCGACTTTACAGAAATCCTCAAAATCTTTTGATTTTACACCAAGGATCGGATATTTACTAAAAAACGATATGATTTTTTCAGTTTGATCTAAAAGTTTTCTAACCTCAAAAGTAACTTCACCTCTTTTAGTAATAGAAGCTTTACCACACCCTAAATAAGCCTCAAAACTTTTAATTAACTCCGCATCACGACAATGTTGAGTAATAACAAAGCTTAATTGTACTTGGAATATAATTTGACAAGAAGAAGACTTTATTAGCTTTACCATAAAACAACCTTCACCGCTAACAAAACCAGATAATCAGTTAGGATCAAGAATTATTGAACTCGGCACTAAAGGTCTTATAGCTGGTACAATATCAGGGAAAAGAGCTATTAAGTCATCTGCTAAACCATTATTAAACACAGCTTTAATTGAAACTATTTTTTTTACCCCCTCCAAAGTTAAATGCTCTTTGCGTTGAATCATTTCAAACACTTGTATAAATAAATTATAGTCAGATCATTTATGTGTAATCAAGGGGTAAGATTTTAAATGATTAATAATAATATGCAAATCTTTAATAGAACCAACCCAGTATTGAATGCAATCCGATCCTCTAGTTGTAACTGTTCCAACACCAAAAAAATTACGAAGATCTTCTACTAATGCTTTATCCTTTAAGTGTAAAGCTATCTTAAAGACTAATTCTACAGAATAACCAATTTTCATTTTAGAATTAGGTCTAACATTAATAAGAAAACAACCTTCGGCATCAATAAACCCTGTTACAAATCAAGGATTTAATTTATTAGTGTTATGCACAGTTCCCAATGTACTATTATGAAATTCATAATTCTTTTTTCCTACTATTTTTGATAAGGTATGTGTAAATCTTTTACCCGTCTGTCTATAGGCGACTTGATGACGTAAAAGAAATTTTTTATTCTTCTCATCTAGTTTATAAAGATAAAACGTATAAATAAATAGTAAACAATACACAAAAAACATAGTTCCCAGCATATAGTCAGTTGCAATATAATTTATAATAGAAGATAAATTATTCAGGCCCATTTCTCAAGCGACCACATAATCATGGTAAATTATATTTATCTAAAAGTACAACACCGATTGAGTGAAAGGCTTATTCAAAGTTTCAATCTATATTTGTGTTATTTACTTTGTCAAATAGGATTATAATTTGATAGTATATTTCAAAACCCATTAGAGTATATCTTAAAATATATAATTAATATATTCAACTACCCTATATTCGTTACTCTTTTACAAATTGGTAATTTACAATAACTTACCAATTTTGATTTAGATAGACGATTGTCCATTTTCTGAAGATCCGAGCGCGCGCTCCGCGCGCGCTACGGATCAGGCGCCGCCAAAGGCGGCGCCCGATCCTCAGAAATTTTCTAACTTATTACCATACATGAGTAATTATTTCATACACTTCGAGTTTTTCAACTCAAGCTTAGTATTAGAAACTTTAGAATTTACCCTCTAGTTTGATAGTTTAACCCATCATTGAACAAATTCCCATAAAGTTCGACAGGTATCGTGGAACGCAATATCCAGAGATGCATTAGCTAAACGAGTAAGGGGCTTACTTCTCCTATATTAAATCAGGTCAAGTTTTTAATATATATAAATTATACTAATTGAGGCGCCCTTTTCCATAAATCTTGTATAGCATAATATACTCAACAAGATCCTCCCCCTCTTGCAAGGGTTGATTCTTTCAAACCAGGTCCGACTATATCTTCGTCTTCCTTTCGGCTTCGCTTCAACTTAAATTTTATCATTTTTAAGTTTACAACTTGAGGATTTTTACCTCTAACGTGGAACGTTTAGTCTGTTAGCTTTGTCGGGAGCAGTTTAACTGCACTGCTCTGACGAGTTAGCACCGTCTTGTCCATTTTCTTCTCAAAAGCCCATCTGTTACGCTGATGGATTGATATCTTTACAACTATTTTTTCACCATAAGGCTCTCTCTCATGATTTTATTCGTAAAGCTTTAGGATTTTGACAGTTTTGATCCATATTTAAGCTAATTAGGGAACCTCACTCCCATTTAACTACCCCACTTACGTTGTAAAAAAACATTAATCTTATATTAATCTTTCATAACTAAATATATATCCTTCATAAGCACTACCTATCTGAGCATATTTTTTTATAATACTATGATTTATTTTAAATTCTCTTTCCGCAGCTTTTACTCCATCAAACTTACCAATAAAAATTTTATTTGTATCGTATGCAAAAATTGCTTTTTTAATATGGCTATTTTTATTAATAAGCTCTACTAATTCCTCACATTCTTCGGAATATCAATGAGATATTAAAGGTGTATCTGCAATATCATAAGGTATGTTAGTAAAATACCATTCACCTCTAAATATAGTCTTATTTTTAATCGCAGCAGTAACTGAATAATGTGTTGATTTAATTAATTTAGCTAAAGTTTTAGCTGAAGGGCAAATAACTAACAATTCTTTCAAAGAATTATAAATATATACAGGATAAGCTGATTTAGATTCTATTATTCTTAATTTAGTTTCCCTAGAATGATTTTTATTATAAAAAGGATTATTTTCACCTGTTACAGCCCTGGCTATTAAACCTTTAGTTTTTTCAGAGTGTGTTCTATTTTTAGCTAATTCAGATAGTAACTCTTTAGTCTCCTCTGTATGTTTATAACCTAAAGAAGAATAACCTTGTTTTAAAACATTGTAATAAGGCATTACAGATGTAATATAAAAAGTTTCTCTGATAGTTAAAGATTCAAGTTCAACATATTCTAAAATTAAAAGAGAAAATTGTGATTGATCATATTTAAGTAAAGCTTTTACAATTGGCATGTTAACATTTTGTTTACTTTTTAAAAAACTATCATTAAGATAATTTCTCATTCTAGAAGCCAAATAAGTAGAACTTCCAACGTAAGAATGGCCATTTATATTATTGATTAAACAATAAACACCTGATTTATCTTTTTGTTCTTTTAGTAAATTAACTCTATCATCTTTTAAGCTTTTATATACTTTTATAGGATTTAAGTTTTGAGTATTATCTTGATTACTTGATTTATTACTTAAATTAGAATAAGATCGAGTTATGACTGCACGATAATTTAAGATTAATGAATATTTTTTTACGTGGACTATATCTTTAGCTCAGAATAATTTCTGAGCCGAACTACGTTTAGTCTCTGAGGATTCTACTAAGATATTTGATGCAATTTGTAGATTCCCTGCGAAAAGTGATTGTTCAAAATTAAATATTACTGAAATTAAATAAAAATCAAGTAACATAATTGTCAGAAGTTCCCTGCATATAGTAGTATTTAAAGGGAGAGCTAAGTGATTTACTAACCCTCCGATAGTGAACATGAAGATGAACCCTAGAGAGAATAATAATGGAGTATGGAAATGTAATGAACCACCGTAACATGTCGCCATTCATGAGAATATTTTAATACCAGTTGGTACGGCGATAATTAATGTGAAATAGTAGATTGCCCCCAACAAACATAAAACCAATGATTGTCATTAGTCAAAAAACCTTTCCCAAACCGAACGTGATAGTTTCCCATCATTCGGCTTTCCAAAGAGAAACGTATACTTCTCTTCTGTTTTCCTTCGCATAACCACACCATTACAGTGGGATAACTACTATGAAAACTCCGTCACCTCCGGTCTTTCGAACCTCAGGTGATCCTAAATTCTTTAATAAAACTCATTAAATATATCCTTAGGTCCTAAACAATCTAACCATGGTTTTTTTTATTATAGTCCGCAACTGCTATAATACATGTGATATTAGATATGTTTTTTTTTGTTCGTTTTCCTAACCTTAGATATCTAGCTCGGGAGTGAACACTTATTATAATAAAAGATTATCGTACCCAGGTTAATGAGAAGATCGTCCGGGTGCTCTTACGGAGTAAGGAAAGCTACCCATACGATATTATCTTGATTATAATAACTTAATCTCCCTTTTTAGACATGCTGTTTTCAGCGTATAGTTGGCCTATACTACCTAAGTCTAATGCTTTACACTCGTATGGTTAATTTTATATAAAAAATGATCTGAAAAGTATGGTAACAACTTAGGTTTTATCTTATCTAAATCCTTTCTATTAATTTGAATTATATGGCCCATTTTAGCCAGCTTTGGTTTAGGACCTTTATATATTTCTGGATCCCAACGGTGTTCATATGAATATATAGTGGGTTGAATATCAAACTTAATTATTAAAATATTCATTAGTAAAATTACTTCTTTTAGGCTGAATCCGTGCGTAATTAAAGAAACACCTTTATTCCGACTAGCTCCATCCCCTTGGATTCAATGAGCAAGAGCTATATAATCCAGATAAAAAAATAAATCAGGTTTGATGGTTTTTATTATTTTTTCTTTTTCTTTAACATAAAAAAGATTAAAAATTTCTATAAAACAAGGTAATTGTCTAGTTAGGAAAGATCAACTATAAAAGGTTTTACCTCTCACCCTATCTTTACTTTCATATAAAGGACCAGAACATAAATAAGCTAACTCATTATATACTTGTCAGAGATAAGAAAAATTTTTAACAGATTGTTTTAATCCAATCCGGGGATTTCAGTGTCCATTCTTATTCATTCAAGCATCCGAAAGTAACAGACCTACAATTATACTTCTAGCCCTAGGAGTTAATTGCAAGGCATTTTTCTCTAAGTTAGTTATTTTAGACTTTCGATAATGTGAAGATAAACCTAAAGGTTTATTTCACAAAGTTAATGCCGTACTCTCTTGCTCGTGCGCAACGGCACACGAATACTTCTTATATAAAATACCATTAAAAAACAAGAGTGGAGTATTTACACTCAAAGTTTTATTAAATGAGATAGCGCACGTTGCGGCAGTGAAATATGCTCTTGTATCCACATCTAATCCAACTGAGTACATATGATGCAAAATGTTAAAAGATATTCCTCATATCTTCCCGCATAGTATTATAATTATGCGCTCCTTTCACAAAGAGAATCGGACCATATCTTCATCTTTCAATTTATAACATTAAGGGTGCGCAGATCCTGTTTTATTTGTCATACTACTACTAATATTAATTTGTTTCTGCAATTTTCTTACTTCAACTAATCCTTCCTCAGTAAGATGTAATTTATTAGAAACCATATTATGGATGGTTAATCACTTATTGAAAGAAAGGGCTTTTTTAGTATATAAAGGGAACACTTTAAAGTAAGATATTATATCATTCATTGATTTAAATCCTGTAGCTGTGTAACGATAAACACCGTCGGTTTTTGATCTAAGAGTTACTTTACCAAATCCAAAAAGATCTCGTACGAAATGAAGGATAGAACTATCCTTCTGATCAAGTATATAACGCATTTTTATAACACAACCTAATGAATACCTTGCATTGGATGTAATGGATACATTAAAACAACCTTCAGCATCGGTGAACCCAGATAATCAAGCATCTTGTAATGTAACTAAAACAGTAGTATTAATCAATAGAACTTTATTTACCCCAAAACGGTTATTTAAAGCTTTGATTCACAAAGCTAACTGTTGGATTCTGTGAGTAAGAGCTAGATTACCATTAAATAAAAAAGCTAATAGTAGAATATGTGAAGGATTATCTACAATTAATCTGTAGAAGTCATTTTTGTTCCCACTTTTTCCTTGTGGAAAATGCTTAACAGTACCAATCCCTAACTTTTTTTGGATATAGAAAAGTATAGCACTTTCCTTTTGAGTAAGAACAAAACGTACTCTTGTACCCTCTGCATAAGTTTGAATAGCACCATCTCCTTCGACAAAACCAATAAATCAAGTTAATCAGTCATCGGATAAGTGTTTCGCAGAATTTCCAAATAGCGTGTTATAATATAGACGAAATTCCGAAAAATTGAAAGATGTTTCGCGTACAGTCTCTGAAGCACTCTGTGTTTCACTACTAGACAAGTGTAGGGACAGATTGCCTGCTGATTGGGTATAGCTAATAGAATTTTCACCGCTCAAGGTACCTATTAGCACTAAACCGTTCCAGCACACAGCGAAATAAATAATATAAGACCTCATATCACTAAGAGGCGAAGCCAAAAATCAACTTCACACCACAAATCCTAGAACTCCAATTGACATCATAGCGTAAACCATTCCAAGATACTTTTCAAATAAATGAAAATGGACCATCTCTTTGTTAACTAAATAATATAAAAACACTTTATTGTTAATAAATTTATACATTAAACTTTACCTGATACTACCTTATCTCACTTAATCATAAAAATTTTTCAACTTTTACCTAATACTGAATTAGGTGTTGCATTATGAGCATGAAGTACTCTAAGTTCATAAAATTTATTAACCATGTGTAATCTTACTCGTTTTTCAGATCTAGAAGGATTAACTTTAAAATAATCATTAACTAGTTTTAAAATTTCATCTTTTCTATAACAAGTTCATTTAAATGCTCCTACTTTAGCCATAGTATAAATTTTTCCACCATACAGCTCAACTAAAGCATCTAATAAAAATTTGTTTTTTTGAGATGCAGTAATAAATAATTGACCTGATTTATCATTCATATAAACGCTACCATCACTATCGAAAAATCCTGCAAATCAACCATTATCGTAAGTTAATGGTTGTGGGTTAATTAAGTCTATGTTATATTTTTCGCATATTTTACCTAATTGAAGCATTCTTACAGGATTTCGAATAAGACCATTAACAGCTTTTATTAAATTTAATAAACCTGTTTTATGATGTAATTATCGCCAGCCTTTAATTTTACTGAACCCCCAAATTTTTGTTTAATTATATATAGACAATGTTTATCCCTAAGTTCCATAACTATTTCTAGACTAGCATATCCTTTTTTTGATAATTGAAAACAACCATCGCCATCTATTAATCCTGCTAATCATTCGTTAAAAGCCTTATTATTATCTGAAGACTTAAGATTATCATTTTTAATATTAGTATCTTCGATAATTTCTGAAGAAATAGAATTATCAGCCGAATCTAAATTATCGTGTTTTATAAGTGTTTTTTGTGTTGACAACAAACATATGGCCTCTGAGATTTCTACTCACATGCTTAATCTTATAGACTCCTTAATCTTAGATTTCAAGTTTATAAAACTTGGTGCTTTGGTTATCAGCGGGTTCCCAGTAGGAAATAAAATTTCTTGTACAAACATTTTTACATTTTTTAGATTTATTTTTATATTGTTTAAAATAAATAAAAAAGTAGTTTGTAGTATATGATCTACTGAATTCCTGCGTATAAATTTTAAAAGCTTGAATAGTATAAATTATTATTAATTTATGTAATGTTAGTATAAATGTTAACACAAACGTATGGTCTCTGAAGTTTCTACTATCAAATTTAATTAAAATTTTCATTTTTTTCACCTGTTTAATAGTCTTTTACTTCCTATATAAAGAATCAGCTAAATTCTAATTAGAAAATAAAAGAAAAGTAAAAATACTTTGTGCTAACCATAAAAATTTAATATACAATTTTTTATATTTTATCTCATTTATTTTTAAAAAAAATTCAATCATTAAATTTTTTTAAATTAGAGTGAGTGAGATCAAAATTTAATCTTTTAGGATAAGATTCTAATTGATAAAAATCTTTTATTAAATCCACTTTGACAGATTTACTAGATCTCAATGGATATTTATTAAAATAATTATCTATGAGTCTTAATATTTCTTCCTTTCTATAAATACAATATTGGAATGCTTCATTAGATTTAAGAATTTTAATTCTTCCTCCATATAAATTTTGTAATGGCTCTAATAAATAACTATTCTTTTGAGTTATACTTATAATCAATTGACCTGACTTATCCTCAATAAATATTGATCCATCACCATCAATTAATCCACTAAATCAACCATTATTGTATGTTAAAAGTTTAGGTGTTATAAGTTTAATACTATATTTAAGACATATTTTATTTAATTGTATCATTCTAATAGGGTTTCTAATATGCCCATTAATATCGTTAATCAATTTTATAAGGTTTTTTTTAGATTGGTTTTTATATTTTAAACTATTAGACCCTGCAATTATTTTGATAATCCCACCATATTTATGTTTTATTTCATATAAGGCTTTTTTATCTTTTATGTCCATTATAATTTTTAAACTAGCCACACCCTTTTTAGTATAACTGAAATGTCCTTTACCATCAATTAACCCTGCTAATCATTCATTATTCGAGTCTCCTACATGATCAGCTATTTCTCTTTGATCAATTAGAGTTCTAACAGTGGAATAATATTTTTTATGTTCAAGATTAAAAGATGTTTTTAAATAATTTTTTTTATTAATTAATCTTTTTACAAAATAGTTTATACCTAACACATTATTTTGATTAGGTGAATTAAAAAGGATATCTTTTCTATTAACAAATTTGGTAAAAAAAGGAATTAAAAAATTTATATTTATTTTATAAAAATAAGAATATATCAACTGTATATTAAAAATTCTAAGGATAAATGAATTAAAAAATTTATAATTATTATGAAAATTTTTATTACCTAAAGGATTAAAAAACCAAAGGGCTATATAAAAATTTCATGAGTTGGTTACTTGCGGATTGTTATCATTTAAAAGGGTTTTTACTTTAGAACTAGTTGAACCGCTAAATTGATCACTTTCGTCATCATCATCTTTAAATTCTTTATTTCTAGATTTATTCATTCTATCTTTGATTTCCCGTATTTTTTTTAGCCCTTCTAAAGTTAAATGTTTTTTTTCTTTTATCATTTTTGCTATTTCGCATCAATCTTCAAAATCTTTAGACTTTACCCCAATAATTGGATAATTTTTAAAAAATGGAATAATTTTATTATCAAGATCTGAAAATTTCGTAACTATGTAATCTATTCCGTAATCTCCGTGTTTATTAATTCTACCACAATTAAAATAATCGATAAAGCTTTTAAATAATAATTTATCTCTAGAGTGTTGAGTAAGTATATACTTTAATAATACCTGAACACCGTGTTTACTTGCAGATGCTTTAGATATATTTATTGAAAAACAACCTTCAGCTGATGTAAATCCAGCTATTCAATTAGGACAATCAATAACTTGATTTTCAATTGATGGTATTGGAGTAATATACTGAGATATATCAGCGGCCACTAAAGGAAAATCAGATTTTAATTTATCTGATAAACCTCTATTCAATTTAGCTTTTATTTTTACAATCTTATTTAATCCGTCCATTGTTAAATGTTCTTCATTTTTTATTATATAAATAGCTTGTTTGAATAGTTCATAATCAACTTTTTTTTGAGTAAGTAAAGGAAAGCTATCAAAATGTTCTAAAACTTTAATAAAATCTTTAATTGAATAAATTCTTAATTGTAACAGATCTTTTGAAATTTTATATATTTTACCTGTTGAGAAGTAATTTTGTAACATTTCTAAAATAATCTTATCTTTTTCATGTAATCCGATAGTAAATGCTACATAAACTCTTCACCCACATTTGATTTCTTTATTTTTAGTAATAGAAATTGTGAAACAACCTTCACCATCTACAAATCCGGTTACAAACCCAGGATGAAGAGCATTATTACTGGCTTTTGTTAAATAACATCTTCTACCTAGGTTATATACTCTCGCGTTACGCGCGCGAGTTATTATTTCAAAGTTAGATGAATTTTTTTTTCTTTTTTCATATATTTTTTTATATACGAAAGAGCAAAAGAATCTACTGATGATAAAATAACAATAAAGAAAATAAAAATTTAAAATTCTTAACAAAGTATCTAAAGTACCTAATAAATTTTCCTTATTAACTAAGGGATATAATTTCCCGCAATTAGTTTGTTGCATTAAAATTTCTTTTAAAGGGCCATCTTGACCGAAAACGTGTTTACTTGATGACGAAGAAACAACCGTACTGATAATACCGAATCCAGGAATAATTAAGATATACCAAATATTTTGATTAATTGAATAGTTAATATAACTTTATAAAAATCTATTCAGAATTAATACTCAAGAACTTAACACCCTTGTTAGGACTTTATCTTAAATCACAGTAATATTATTATATCTGTTCATAGTATTTTTTAATTTAGTAATTTGCTCAATACCTTTTTGAGTTAGATGCTTTTTATCTTGAATAATTAAATAAGCTTTTCTCCATTTAAGATAGTTAATATGTTTACTAGATAACATATGAAAATTATCAAAATAATTGATAACTTTTTTAGCTGAACCAAAACTAGTTGAACCATAATAATACGTATCTTGAGATTTACGATAACCAATATTACCGCCTAAAAAGTCTTTAATTGAAATTAAAATATTATTTTTTTTTTGATCTATTTGGAAATTTAATCTTACTTCTATTCTATTTTCACGATTAATTATTTTAATTTGAAAACTAGCATCCGCATCAGAGAACCCTGCTAGTCAATGGTTTTCAAAATCATTATTTAAATTTAAACTTAAATTTATTGTTTTACTAAATTCACTATATTTATCATGACTTAAAATATTTTTAACAATTTGATTTAATTTATTTTCTGTTTTGATTTTTCCATTTATTAAGTTAATTACTCTTTCTAACCCCTTCGTAGACGCTATTATTAAAATAACAGCATTTTTATTTTTAACTTTAGAAACATTACCATGACCTATTTGTTCTTTTAAATAATAAGCTAATGAAGCATCTAATGAATTAAATATAATTACTAATTGTTGTTTACTACTAAAATGACCATCACCATCGATTAACCCTGCCAAATAATGACCTAATTCATTATCGTTGGCAAGTCTTAAATGTGTGGGGACATGCTTAGATATAAGTTTAATTTTTTCTGAATTTACTGTGGAATCGTCACATAAAGTCTCTGAGGTTCCAATAAATAACTTATTACTAATTAATAAATAAATATTGTTACCTGCTGATTTACTTCATCAATTTAACTTTGTTACTATGTTTTTTAAAAAGGAGTATTTAAATTTCAGTCTCGAAATAGTCCCAGCAGACGGTAACGTTAAGAAGCCTATATTTCTTAGAATAACTTCTGGATGCTTACATTTTAAAAAAATAAAATGCACGGACCATATCTTTAAATATAAAACACTATTAATTTGTAGTATTATCATAACCAATTCACTTAATATAAAAATTTTGTCAAGCTTTTTCTAAAATAGTACCTGATAAAGCTTTATGTGCTTTTAGATCTTTTAATTCATAATATCTAGGTATTAAATAAAGTCTATTTTTTTTAGCTGATTTTGGAGTATGTTTTTTAAAATATTCAATTAAGTTTAAAATATCTTCTCGTTTAGTAATATACCATTTAAATGACAGTGAACTACCTTTATCTATATAAATATTACCACCATAAAGATCAACTAAAGGTTGTAATAATTCAGATGTTTTCTGGGAAGCACTAATTGATAATTGAGTATTAGTTTTATTTATTGTAACAGTACCATCGGCATCAAAGAACCCTGATAATCAACCATTGTCGTAATCTAATTTTTCCGGATAAATTAACTTTAATTCATATTTATCACAAATTTTATTTAATTGAACTAGTCTATTAGAATTTCTAATATGTCCATTAACATCATTTATTAAAGCTAATAGACCTGCTTTATGAAATAATCTATATCTCATTGCTTTTGCACCAGATCTTAATTTAATAGATCCTCCATAAACATTTTTAATTGTTTGTAAAGCATGTTCATATCTAATATCCATAGTAATTTCTAAACTTGCATAACCTAATTTGCTTAATAAAAAACAACCATCCCCATCTATTAATCCTGCCAATCATTGTTTAAATTTTAAATTATCATCTCCATTATTATGAATTGATCTAGTGTATTTTATATTTAACAAACGTATGGCCTCTGGGGAACCTACTCACATGCTAAGTGCTTTGGTTACCTGCAGATTGTTCGTATTTAAAAAGATTTTTACTTTAGCGGTATAAAATAAAATATAACTTACGCCTAAAGTACTTAATAAATATATAACGAATTTCCCGCTTATAGTTTGTTGCGCTAAATATTCATTTAAAGGGCCATTTTGACCAAAGAATCAGAAAAGATGCTGAAATAATATTGGATCACCACCTCCAGCTGTTTCGAAGAAAGATGTATTGAAATTTCTATCGGTTAAAACCATTGTAATTCCCATTTATATTGACCTACTGGACAATGTCCAATGACTTTAAAAATAGTCTTAAAAACGTAAAATAAATTATTACGTTTAAATTTCTATTTCTATTTATAGTTATAATGAATGCCACTTATTTTAACTCAACTTAATTTTTAACGTATTAATGAAGTAGTTTAAATGTTAACATCATTAAATCTGTAGTACAATGATATATTCCGCCACTATTCAAGTAAGCCTTCGCACGCGAAGAAGACCAAGTTAGCGAAGCATAGTTAAATAAATTTATATTAATCTGTTAATTATAATTCTTTTCTTTGTTTATTCATTCTAGCTTTAATTTGTTTAATATGTTCTAGGCCTTCGGGGGTTAAATGTTTTTTATCTTTCATAATCTTTGCCGCGAGACATCAATCATCAAAATCTAAAGCTTTTACACCTTGTAAAGGATAATTTTTTAAAAATGGAATAATTTTATCCTCAATATCTGAGAATTTTGAAACTCTGTATTCAAAAACATCTTTATTTTTATAAACACCACCACCACCTAAATAATCCATAAAACTGGCTAATAATTCTTTGTCACGCTCATGTTGAGATATTATAAATAATAACTTTACTTGAAATCCTTTTTCAAGTTTAGTTATATTAATCATGAAACAACCCTCGGCCGAAATGAAACCAGCTAATCAATAAGGGTCTTTAATTTTTTTATCTAAAGCTAAAGGTCTATTCACCGGAGTTACATCAGCAAAAGCAGAAGTTAGCGCTAGTGAAAGACCATTATTCATGGAGGCCTTTCTAGCTACGATTTGACGTAAACCAGTTTCTGTTAGATGTTCTTTGCTAATGATTATATTATACACCTCCGTGAATAAAACAAAATCAGCCGATTTCTCCGTAATGAGAGGGAATTTTTTAAAATAAGATATTACTGCTTCAACTTCTTTTATTGATTCAATTCTAAGTTGAACTAACCTGTCTCTTGATTTATATATCTTTCCGACACCTAGACAATTACTAATTAATTCTAAAACTCTTCTATCTCTTTCATGTAAGTTAATAGTAAAACTTAGGGTAATACGTCACCCTGTATTAACTTTTTGACTTTTTTTAATACCAACATAAAAACAGGATTCACCGTCAGCAAAGCCTGTTAATCAAAAAGGGTTCAATTCTAATTTGGGATTGTCTTTAAGTTCAACTATTGTTTTTGTGCGAGGCGATGTAGAATAATATCTTTTTATTGTACCCTGTTTAGTCACAAAACCACGTTTAATTAAATGACGTGGAATATTATTTAAATATGAACTAGAGCTAGCAGTAGGCCGCAATAAGGGTGACAGAATTAAACTTATGCTAGAATATAATTTATATTCTATTATTTTAACTATAATTATTAAATTTATCACTAATAAGCAAAAGCAAATAATTCCCATTAATTTAATTGGCCTGCTGGACAAAGTTCCATGAAATAAGTAGATAAGTACAAATATAACAAATAAATATAAAAATATGTTTTGTACTAACAGCCACTAAAATCTTTTCTGGCGTGGTATGATTCGGAGCAAAGCCTCAAATTATTACCGCGACCAAAAAGTAGGCACTCACCGTTTCACAACGATGTTTGGACTATATCTTATATTTTTAAGCTATAAAAATCTTGTAAATGATCCCAAGTAAAGATTGTTCTTTTATCATTCATTGAAGATTTTATTTTAACTATTTTTTCTATACCCGTTTTATCTTTATGTTCACCTTTTTCAAACATACTCACAACTTTCACCCAATTTTTAGCATCTAAATATTTAGTTCCAAATAAAGGATAATTTTCGAAATAATCACATAAAGTTAGATTACCACGTAAATTAACAGTTCTAACTCTATACTCAGGGTTTGGACTATCTTGTCTAACAGATTTAACTGTTGTAAGTAAAACCTCTGCAATTTTTTCTAAAAACTCTAGATTGCTATTACCATTGTGATCCGTTTGTCTCTGACTAATTTCTAATTTACATTCTAATTTAGGATATTTTCCTGATAAAGTAGTTCTGACTTGAAATGAACCATCAGCTTTAATAAATCCATACAATCATGCATTAGAAGTTAAAGAACTATCATTTAAAGGTTTTTTAAAAAAATTAGTGTTCTTTGAGTTATTTAATCCATCAATTAATTGATATAAACTATAAACTTTAGGTGTTCGCATATTACCATTTAATAAAGAAATAATTAAAACTAATCCTTTATAACTGTTTATAGTTAGTATATAAGCATTTACTCCTTTTTTTTTTGCAAGAGAACCATCACCTAATACTTTTTGAATAATTAAAGCTAAAGGCAAATCTTTCAAGTGAAAAACAATTTGTACTGATGCATAGTTTAATACACCTTTTGACGATCTTTCATTCTTTGGCACTATAATTGTCCCGTCACCTTCAATTAATCCAGTTAAATAAGAAGCAAAAGGCGAATCATTAAAATCTTTATACTCTGCCAGTAAATCAGGAGAAATAGTAACTTTTGTTCGTCTGAACAATCTATTAGTTATATTTATTTGTTGGGATAAGGGGGTATTTAAAATAAGTATGTAGCAAAAATATTCAGGCGTATAGTCTCTGAGGATCCCTAAAAAGTTCAAACTTAATAGGTTTCCTGCTGATTGCGCTATATAATAATATTGCGGATCCCAGGATATAGCCATTTTTAACACCGGCAGAATCCCACCGGCGAATATTATTTACAATAATATCCAAATAAGTATATAGGGATAATCTGTAAAAAACCATTAAATTTAAATTTTTTGTTTCCTTCTGATTTTGTTAAATATTTAACATGTCCCAGAATATAGCCTAATTTTTTTTTATAGCAGGCAGAATTAAATAGGTATTTCCGTATAATTTTCAATCTATTACATTTTATTAAAATAAAGAGTCAATTCTTTAAATTTATATGAACCAGAGGGATTACTAAACAATTTAATAAGCTTTAATTACCAACTGTCTGGTATATTAATTGAAAATCCCTTATTTATGAGATCCTCTTAATACAAGTTTATAAGCAAAATGTGGTATTATGTAAGGTTCAATAAGACTTTTAAAATTTTTCCATGAATCTGCTTTAATGTAAATTAAATAAGGTTTATTTACTTTATCGTTACGAATATGAATTGAACAATTTAGATCAAATTTGTTTTTTAATACATTAATTAATAATAAAACTTCATCTTTGGTAAAAGAATTAGTATTAAATATAAAACCTGAACGATCTCGATTCCCGTCATCCATTGCTCAATAAGCAAGACCTCTGACAGTTAATAAATCTTGAATGTTTAAAGGAACAATTTTCTTACCATTTTTGTAAAATAATTCATGATAATAATTAAATGCCTCATAAGTTAATGTATCAAAAACAATAGATTGATGAGCTTTGTCCTTTAATTTTTCATCCTTTATTCTTGGATTCATTTTGCAATATTCTTGAAATAATGAATAAAGATGTATTATATAATCTTTATTTTTAATACTTTGTTTAAAATTTAAACAAGCATTTAAATTTCTTTTACGAATATAAAGGTCGCCTAAGGCTAGCCCTATAATAGTATCTTTTAAATCTGAAGAAATTTCGTCAGACGTAATAGTCTTGGGTTTTTTATGTAAAGATATTGTAATTGGAATACTTAATTTACCAAATAAAAATATACTACCCATGTTTTAATTTTTATGAGAAATAGTCTCACAAAAAATACTCTTTGTTTTAATTTCAAACTTAGCTGAGTTTATAACGTCTTAAAAGACTATTGGAGTACACCTTACAATATAATAACATGCCATCACTTTGCAATAATTTTACTCTCATATTATATAACCATCTACTCTCTGTTCTTTTACACTTAAGTGATTTAGATCCGCGAAGATCCATTTTTCTTTCGATATATTTCTATACTTATTACTATACAAAGGTAATTAATCTTTCCACACAATATTTTAATCTTTGTGTTTAGTATATAGAACTTTAGGAATTACCCGGAGTTTGGTTATTTTAGCCTAATTATAAGTTGCTAACACTTATTTAAAGCTAGAACAGGAAGAGAAAGCAGTAATAGAACAGCAGTAACAACCACAGCTCATCCGAATAAAGCAAGTTTGTGTAATCTTGTACCAGGACTTCTCATATTAAGCACAGTTGTAATGACTTCTAATATAATTATATAATATATAATATTAGAATGGACTATATCTTCAACGTATTTATATTTTAAATACGGTGTCATAACGTGTAGTCTCTAAGAATCCCTATAAGATTATAAATCTATTGGTTTTCTGCTTATTAAGTATAGCTTATAATATTTTTACTATTAAAAATTTTATAAACACTATTTAAGCATATAGTTAAATATTTTATATGAACCCCATCTATTAATGTTTGTTTTAAATAAATTTACATATATACCCGTTATAAGCTTTACCTAAATTAATATATTTAACTAATGTTACTTGAGAAGCAATAAAACCTTTGTTCTGGAAATATTTAACACATTTACCTAAACTGGGTAATATTATAGTATTATCTAAATTATTTACATCTGTTAACATAACAGATTTAGATAAACTATTTAAAGGTTTATTTTTATTAAATTTAATTCTATCATTTTCTAACATTAAAGCTAAATCCAAATCAGATATATCCTTAACTTTAGCAGTTAACACTGGTTCTCTTAAAAAAAGATATTTACCTAAATAATAAGTACCGTTGTTTAAATGTTTAGTAAATGTCGTATGATGAATATTAAATTTTCTAATAAAATCAATCTGTTGTGTTGAATTATAATATAATATAGTCATGTCTCTATTATACATAAACAAACTTCTTGCATTTGACCCACTAGGATTATTTGCAACTCTAATAGTATTTAAAGTAAAACTAGAATCTAATAAATAATACTGTTCTAATACAATTTCTGAATTTTTTATATAATTTCTATAAAAAGGAAATACTTGTAAAGTAAAATTTTTTAACTGTTCCTTTTTTAATAAAGGAATTAATAAACCACTTTCTCTATGTGTAAGATTAATATAACCATTTAATCTAAAAGATAACTCTGAAGATGAACCTACATATTTTCTACCTGTTGTTAAGTGTGTGAAAATATATATGCCAGCCACTCTTTCTTTACCATTAGGCAAACCTAGTTTTTCTTTAAGAATTTTTTTAGTTATACTTTTTTGGTTTAAATTAGCTAAAACAAAACTAGGAGTATTAAGTAAATCTCTTAATTCCTCATTAGTAGTTTTAATATTACAATAAGATAAAATTTCATTAATTTTATTAGCAGTCACAACTTTCCCACTATTAAGTTGCTCAATAGCTAAAACATGGCTATGTTTATTTGGATCAGCTCTACCTAAAATTTCTTTTCATTTAAAATCAAATTTAGGTTTATTATTTCCTTTAGGAGTACCATTTTCTTGAATATTATTATTATTTTCATTATTATTAAATTCAGATTTAGGTTTATTAGAACTAAAATAACATTTGTTTATTAATTTAGAGCTTATTGAGTTTTTTTTATTTTTGACAAAAAGAAAAAAGAAACTGAAACTTAAGTTCATAGCCCCAAGAAGAGAACTGACACCGGCTAAATGTAAACCAAAAATTGCTAAATCTACGCTTGCCCCACTATGACTCTGTATCCCAGCTAAAGGTGGATAAAGAGTTCAACCTGTACCCGCTCCATCCTCGATACAGCTAGAAAATACAAATAGAGCCAAACTAGGAATAAGCAACCAGTAACTGATATTATTTAGACGAGGGAATGCCCAAACTTAGTTATATAAAGAGCGACTTCCGTTAACAAAGCGCTCCTAAGTGTTTTACATATGTTCTGATCATTTACCCTTCACACCAATCAGCTTAAGCCAATTCTAAGTTTCGACTGTACATTCGCGAGCTTTTATGCTCTACGTAGGTGAACCAGTCAGTAGCGACGTATAATATCGACGGTCTTCAATCAGGGAATCGTTAACCGTTTTCACCTTATCCAATCATTATATTTATTTATGATTTGCTATATCATTATCATAATTTATTTATATGATTAGGTGAGATTAGAGTAAGGTTTGGTTTACTATAATCTTTTTTTGAAATGCCTTTTAAATATTATTTTTAATAGAAATTGAAAATTTATCAAGGTAAAGTTTATTAGCTTTTATACTACGTATTGTCTCCATATGTGCTCCTAAAGCTTTAACTGCTGAACGAATTGATAAATATTCTTCTGAAGAGCTAGTTTCAAGATTAAATACCACTACTTTAACACCTTTAGTAGTAACATTAAATTCAGAAACAGCTGCTTTCATAGCAATACTAATTTTTTTTTCGTTTCTTCTGATAATTTTTTATTTTTCATTTTTTCAATAAATTATGGAGATTTAGCAAGCCCTCTTAATTTAGCTAAAGTTTCTTCGGAGTGTTTTCATCTATATCCTAAAGTTGAACCAGCCGTTTTTAAAACATTATATTCAGGACATAAAGTATCTAGATAGTATTGCTCTCTTTCGATTACAATTTTTGAATCACAATATTCTAATATATCTAAACTAAAATTAGAATGATCATATTTTAAAAGAGCTCTACTAATAAGGCTATTCTTTTTAGCTTGTTTTTGTAGGTATGTTAGACTATAATAAGCAAATCTTTTAGCTAAATTTGTACTGCTTCCTACGTAGGTATTTCCATTTAAAAGGTTTGTTCAACGATATACTCCTATTTTTCCTCTATTATCCTTATAGATTTTTTCTTTTTGTGTATCTGCATTTTCATATTTAACCTTCCCTAAATTGTCAGCAGTGTTAGCTTTTGAGCTAAATTGTCTATAGGATAATGTATATATTAAGGAAAACAATTGTCGTTTAAAAAAAATTTTGCACTCACGACACTTCATTCAGATAAAAATGTCAGGACCTCCTCCAATTATAGGTAATAAGAAATTACCAACGAGGGTATTCTTTTATCATATTTATATGTTACTAACATTTAAGAATTTTTTTTGCATATAACCAGGTAAGATTAAGTCCCATTTTATACATGTTTACTGTAAATAAAATTCCCGTAATTTTTATAGCTAGCCCCTCAGCGAGTAATCGGATCTTGGGGAGCGGGCAAAACCCGCCCTCGGCGTGGCTAGGATTATAAAAATTAGTCGCTTATAGATTACTAATAAATTAAGACAGGTTAGAATACGTTATTAAACATTTTCATGTTATACTTAGAGTACACCTTAAATATTCGTCTGCCCGGGCAGATTTCTAATACCACCATCTACTCGTTGCTCTTTTCCTAGGCAATCCTCTAAGGCTTTTAGGCCTTCGATTCCAAATCCTATGTTTAGATCCGCGATTGTCCATTTTCTTTCGGCATCCTTACAGCTTATTACCTCCATACACATTACTGTTGGGACTTATTATTAGAATTTTCACTATTTATAAGGTGGTACTGCAGGCTTTAGGAGGTCCCCGGAGTTTGGAGGTTAGGGACTTATTTCGTACGTCCTACCGATACGAATCATCCACCTATTAATGCAGGCATACAATTTATTCCTAGCTTTCGCTAGAATTTGGACTATATCTTTACCCATCGCACAAAGTGCGATAGGGTATTTCACGTGTAGTACTCTGAGGATCCTACTTAATAAAAGTGTTTAATGCATTATAGCCCTAATATCTTTGGTTTCCTGCTGATTGCCTAATCTTTTGAAATGTTACTGTTTTCTGCCGCTTTTCATTTAAGAAAACTGCAGGACTAGTTTCAAAAGCTCTAAAGATATTCCAGCACACAGTGAAAAGAAAGTAATATATTACTATATTACCCGGCCATGCCCTAGTAATAATAAATTACCAATAAGCATTAATAAATACTATTCAGTTTTAGTTTTTAGGTAAGTAAATTTTCATTTACCCCTATAATAACCGGATTTAGTTCCTTTTAAATATTCTCTAATTACCGCACGATCCCCTTTAAGCTCTTTGGCTAAAGAACTTAAAGAATTAAATTCTCTATTTAATCTAGAATCGTCTTTAAATTCAGCTAAAATAGCTTTAGACGCAGGATGTTTAACTTCATAAATTTCTCGTTTTCTTGATACAAGAGTTTTAATATCATCTAAAGTTAATAAATTAGTATTATTACTTTCTTCGATTCTATCCAAAGAAAAAAAAAAAGTATCTAAATATAATTTTCCAAAATCCAAACAATCATCAAGAGTTTTATGATGGATCTTAATTGTGTTAAACATATAAGTTTTAGAAGCAAAAATATATAATAAAGTAAAATCATTAGCATCATATACAAAAATTGGCGTACCTCTTTGTTTTCTTAATAGTTCTCGTATTTCTTGACTCATGGGTTCATGATATCCAGAACTACTAGCTACTAAGTCTACATTTAAATTAGGTTTCAAACTATCTATAAAATGTTGTTCTAATTCTACTACTTGTTCTAAACTAGCTGAATTTTCCATAATATATATAATTAGTCTTATATTAGTAAAACCGTATTTATTTAAATATCTAAGAACTCTACGTTCTTTAGTTTTTAAAATAGATGGCATAAAATATGAACATATACGATTATATAAATTTATTGAATGACCAACATAAATATTTTTATTATCTAATGTTTCCCAAACATAAATACCTTTTTGTTTTTTTGCTACTTTAGCTATAATATCCCTGTTATTATATGGATCTTCTACTAAAACTTTAGTATAATTATATTTAGAGTTTAAAGGATCTTTTTGGTTATTTTCATTTCCTATTTTTATTTGTGAATGAAAATTTTTCACTCTAGTAACTGATAAATTTATTTGCTTTTCTTTGACCATAAAGAATATCATAAGGATAGCGTGCGCAGTTACTATACTATTGTAAAGTTGATTGTCAGCAATATATTGTACACCAGGACCAGATAATTCTAATCTAATAAGAACTGACATACCAGTCCCAACTAAACCAGAAAATAAAGCAAAGATCAAATATAAAATTCCAATATCTTTAGCATTTGAGGACCAGGACCACCTTTCAGTACTAAGCGAAGCATCCATAATTAAAAAAAAAAGAAAGTATTTTTTTTTTATTTATAATACTCTGGTCTGATCACCGATAAAACGCCACCTCTATAATTTAAATGAATATCTTAAATATATTTTATGCCTAACTTTAAATATGTTTAATATAAAAGGTTATACCTTTAAAAATTCAAGGGTGAAAAAGGGGGGGGGAGGGGGGGAAGGGTAATGTGGAATCGAACCACAATTAATGATTTGCAATTAGATAAATCCTTTTGTAATATATCCCAAAATCTAAATTAATGCACGTACGTTAATATACTATGGGGGTATTGGTCAACCCTTTCTTCGTGACGTTTCAATATTATTATATTTTTCAGGTGTTTATTTTAGTTCCCAAGATGACTCGTATATCCTATCAAAATATTAACAGTATTCTGTTCTATTATTGAACTATGACGGGTTTAATTGTTATTAGCGTATCGTGTTGCGGAATTTTTTTTTTACTTTAGTGATAGCACTAGGACGCGCCGCGCGTGCAAAGCACGCGCGACGCTAGTTATACTATAACCAATAATTATTTATTCAAATTATATATTATATATGCAAATTACTGTTAATAAGGTGATAAAAACTTTATAGGATTTTTTAATAAACCTTTTAAATTACTAAATTTTCTAATATAATTTTAAGGAATAAAAGAATCGAACTTTCGACAGTTTGTGTGTAAAACAAATGCTCTACCAACTGAGCTAATCCCTTAGTATAACTCCCATATATAAATTAAGTTCTTCTAAGTACAATGTTTTATTATTAAAAACCTTAAATATTTAGTCGGCGGCGGTAAGCCCTATCTTAAACTTATACATTAATTTAGATTATTAGCAAAATCCTTAAGATTTTAATTTTATAGGGCAAACTTATACGTTTATTTCCCATTCCTATTTAGATTTTTTTAATTTTAAATATAACAATATTAATTACGCGCATCTTACTGAAAATTTTTTTAGTATTTATATACTCTAATGAAAAAAACTATTTATCATTCTACATTAGCTTTACGATTCAATAATAACTTATTAAGCTTTTTATTTACATAATACCTACCGAATATTTAGCCTTCCTCCGCCCCCCTCCCCCCTTTTTTTTTTATTCACCATTACATTTTCATTCAATCTTTGTGAGATTTTTATTACTACTTCTTCATTAGCCTTTTATCCTTTTATTACCTATTTTATTATTTATACAAAAAAATTTTTTTTTATTTAAAAAATTTGTAGTAACATAAAACGTATAAGGAATAAATAGGGCATTTCTTATTAAAATAATAATAAAAAGAATTGCTGCGCTCAATTGCTACAATATCCTACGGAAAAAATTATTTTTTTCCGTACGGATGATATTCTTCTTTTCTGCTTTAACCATATATCCTGTTAAATATCTATTATGTATAAATTTGTCCGTTAAACAAAAATAATAAATTAACGTACAAATTAAAAAGTACATATTAATAAATTAGTAAAAAAATAATAAATATCGTAAAGACAAATGTGAATATATTAATAGAAAACGATACCTTATAAGAAATAAAATATTTTTACGTTGTGCTTTAATTTTCCTTACTGTAATATTTGGATGAAAGCCAAAATTATAAAGGAAGTATAAAAGTAATAATAAAATGTAATAAATAGCACAAAAAATCTATAAAAGATAATAGGGGTGGGGACGTCGACTAAAATAAACCAACATAATGATATAAAAAATTTAAATTCCCTGAAATAAATGACTAAAATCAACTTAAAATCAGTTAACTTGATTTATATTATTCAGAAAAAACATTTAGCAAACTATTCAGAAATAATTTAAAACGAAAAAATACGTACCCCTAATTATGGATAAAAGGCCCACCGGCCCCATTATTATATTACTAGTGGCTAATCATCGAACGCAACTTTTTAAACTTCCGCGCGCCGCGCTAATTTATTAACGCGGCGCGTGTTAAAAAAAAAAGTTTTTTTTTAACGCGCGCCGGCCTATTAATTAGCATGCGAATAAATTAAAAGATGGACTAAAGATGAAAATCATTGACCTTATTAGAAACTTAGATTAATAAGAACAAAGTCATAAAAATATAAATATAGCAAATGATTAATTGGAAGAATAGCAACCGTAAAAAAAAATTAAATACCAAAGATCAATCATTACTCCATTTCAATATAATTATATAATTTAAATTAGACCAACTACTTAATAAAAACGAGATAAAAACGGGAAGTAAGAAAGTAGAACACTACTAACTAATTATGTATCCGAGAATTTACTTAAAAATATTCAATAAAAATTCATAGAAATAAATTTAACTATAGCAATAATCTGAAAAATAACACTACCATTAAATATAGAACTCCACCTATAAAAGTGAAAGTTATAATGTTAGTAACCTCTCGAAAACGATGTCACACTAAAAATTAACAAACTCCAAGGTTTATTCAAATACTTAAAGAATTTCCAAGCTATTCACTTTGTGTGTAATAACTAGAACAGAAATTATTCTTTCGAATTTATAACCAATATTAATAGAAAGATTAAAATTATAAATGAGAATATAAAACTAAATTATATAGAATACACAATCTACAGAAAAAAAAGAAGTATTAAACCCGAAATAGTAGATATTATAGCAACCTTTTAACCATATTTCTTATACTTAAATTATCACCCCTTTAACACGGATTCATTACATAAAGAAAACTTTAACATCGTTACAGAACATTAAAAGTGAAATTCTATAAACAAAATTTGTAAATGAGACTTTAAATCCTTTTTGACGAAATAAAAAAAAGTAACAAATAAGCTCTAAAGGTGTTCCTTACCACAAAGCTCAAACTAATAAATTATGATTAACCACGACCATCTAACAAACAGGAATTAAAAAATCGCAAAAAAAAATAAATAATCAAATATGTAATATACGAGATGAAGTACAAAAAAGCTCGATTACCGTCGCGAAGCTGCGGCTGACCTTCTTCACATTAATAATAAAAAAAAAAAATAAAAAAAAAATTTTTTTTTTACGCGCGCGCCGATCTAAGCAATTTTTTTTTAGATTCCCCTAAGATAATCAACGCCTAAATTATTCTTTTTATTATAAATGACAGCCGAATTTACTAATTAGACCTAAAACACCAATTAAACAAACCCACTAAACAGAATTAACCCACGTAAATTCACTTTTTTTTTTAAGATTTTTTATAATTTTAATTTTTTCGAAAATTCTTAAAAGCTTTAAATACTGTATTGCTCTAACGTTTCTCGCTTTGCTCTTTTTACCCTATACTAAAGGTTGCTACCATTAATGGTCTTAATTAATGCTTATAGATCCTATTTCCAAATAATACTTATTGAATGCACAGCTAACTTACGCTAATATAATAACCAGTTAATTCTTCCCTTACTATTAACGCTTAACATATTAATTAAGAATAGCACTTATATATAATTTTTAAATTTTTACTACAAAGCATAACATAAAATTTTCAGTTAACGTAAAATTTTTATTATATAAATCTATATCAGCACCGCCAGTAGGCGGCGCTGATCTATCGTGCGCGCCATCGCTAAGCGGTGGCGCAGCGAATATAGTTATTAATCCTAGATTAGTATAATTACACTATATAAAGCCTTATTATTCAGTATTGGTCAATAATTAAAATTAAAATTATTGAATTATGATTTAAACTTATTTTCTATAAAAATTTTAAGCCAGTAACCTATATATCTTTTATACGTTTTTTTTATCCTTAAAGTTTAATGGTTTAGATTTAAAGAATAAATAACAATTTATAAAATTTTGATGACTAAGTTAATACAGTTTTTAAAACAAAAGTAATAAAATTTTCCTAAATTATAATTTGAAGGTAATCTAATAATTTGAATGCATTCAATACCTTATATTAAATTAGAATGCAAAATAAATAAAACAAAATCAAATTAAATTAAAAGTCACAAAATTTTATAAAAACAACTTTAAGATTAAAAAATTACAAATAAAATTAAAATAGTTAAAAATCAATTTTTCTTAAAATCCTAAAATAAAAATTTTCTCCCTCCCCCACACCTCAAAAAAAAAATATCATGTTTAGCGATTATATATTATGAATCCATATTACACTCCATCTTATAAACCCTTTTTGACAAATTTTAATAAAAGTAGCTTATTTAAATTAACTAATTAAACTACTTCGATTATCTATTTTTGAGAAAAGGTACGACAACAAAAAGGTCGAATAATAAAATAAAAATATATTTTTTAAAATATATATTATTAGTGGGCTACTCATTAATAAACCTGATTAGATGAATTAATATTAAATCATTATAAATAAACTTTCAAGAATATTTATAATAATAGAATTAACTCTCAATAATTATCAATAATCCCTACACTACAACCCACACTACGCTATGATTATCGGCCACAGATACGACAGCCAACTATAAAGAAGGATAATTATTTTCTCGTGAGTTTATAAAAAAGATAGGAAATTAAAGACTCACAGCTAATGAGTCAAAAGAATATAAAACGCACGGTATTAAGAAAATAAAAGCAAATAAAATAGGTAAAAGAACTGTTCAACAAAATTGCATAAGTTGATCATAACGGATACGTGGCATAGAAGCACGAGCCCATATAAAACAGAACACAATAAAACAAGTTTTTGCACCTAAAATTAAACCACTTAATAAACCAGATATTACAGGATTTATTTCTATAAGATAAGAGTAATATTCCTGTATTTCTAGTATACGATTATGTTTATTATAAATAATTCATACTAAATCATTTATAAAGTTTAATATAGAAGAAAAAAACATAGAAGGATAATTATAACCACCTAAAAATAATATAGAAGTTAGAACAGACATAAGTAATATGCTACCGTACTCGGCTAAAAAAAAAGAAACGAAAGGAACAGAAGAATGCTCAGTAAAGAAACCAGAAACTAACTCAGATTCCATTAAAAATATATAATATTAAATTGGTGTAATATATTTTATATAATAAATATTACTATATAATTTACCTGAAGCTATACATCTTCTACCGTACTTTTAGATATATTTAGATATTTAGCGTACCGCGCTGCGGTGCAGCGCTAGGGGGGGTACAATGCTAATTCAATATTATTGTTAAATTTTTCAAGCAAATTAAATTTTATATTACTTAATTCATACCTGATTTTATTTTTATAATTTCTTATATACCTTAAGCTGTTAAATGTATTTTGATTTTAACTATCACACTAATTTTGCAAAAATCTACTATATCTTTTGCTTTCGTACCTAAAATAGCCTTATTTTTTTTTTGTTAAGGGTATAATTTTGTAAGTATCATAAAACTTAGTCACTAAATAATCAGAAAGAGTTTTATTAAAACAAAGAAAAGAACGATCACAATCAATATATTACTTTTTATTAATAATATTTATACCATATAAATCTTGTTTATTTTTTAACTCATTACCATAAGGTTTTATAGTATAGAGCGTCGCCTTTTACGGCGCTATGTTACATCGCGTAAAAAAATTTTTTATAATAAAAAATTTTTTTTACGCGCACGACGTATTTGAATTATTTAAATAAAAAAATTTAACTGGTACAATTAAACAAGTATTAAGTTATCTAACAAAACTAACTTAATGTTGTAAATTAACTTAAAACTAAAAATAAGAACAAAAAACTTAAAAGTATCAATTTATATATTTTTGGACTATATTATATTTAATTAAAAAAATGGTTATGGCTAGTCTCTGAAGTAAACATTTTATTATTTATAAATATAATATTCCTTGTTGATTGGAGATATTTAACATAATGATCTCTTTCCTATTAAATCATAAGTCTTTAATTTTTCATATAACCCTTAAACTCTCTCCTCATTGTGTAAGGCGAACCTTATACAACTACCTTCATGTTATTATAATTTAATATTTTTTAATGTCATTAAATCTGAGCAATTAATAAATAAAAATTCTAACCAATTATATATCGGCAGGCCGGCCTAGCCATGCGAGGTCGGCCCGACGATCGTCGCGCGCATCGGGCTATGCCCGATGCGCGCGCCGATCGATTCATACCTGCTTTTATTTTTTGTATTTAATCTATTCCTTTTTTAGTTAAATGAGCTTTAATTTTCACCAATTCTGCTACTTTACAAAAATTATTAAAAATCTAAAGCCTTAATTCTTTGGATAGGATAAAAATGAGTACAATGAAACCCACCCCCTGCGTTTTTATTAGAACGAAGAGAATATGTACCACAATTAAAATATTTTACTAAGTCTTTAATAATTCTGCATCTCGTGCATATAATCCGTTTAAAATTTTTAATCTTACGCAAGTTTACATATTGTAAGGTTTAGATTATTGAATACTTATAGAAACAACCTTTTTCGGATGTAAAACTAGATATTCAATCCGCCTCTTTAATGATTTGATGTGTAACTAAAGATCACCCCGATCTTTGGTAGGCTGATCATAGGCGCGTTTACTAAAAAAATTTGTTTTTTAATAAACAAAAAGATTATTTTTATCGCCGCGCCTCGGTCTAGAAATAGGAATAACATTCAGCAAGTTAATTTTTAAACTATCGGATAATCCTAAATTAATTGAAGCGATATACCGCGTGTTATTAAATATGCGCAGCTACTAATATAAAAAAAATTTTTTTTTATAAATTTTTTAAACGTAACGAGGCGCCATCGTGAGAGGCGCCTCGCTTTAATAGATACGACGCGCGCGCAGCGCGCGCGATGTATCAGCCGCCGCCTAAGGCGGCGGCTGATACTAGCTTTTTTTTTTTGAATCTCAGGGGTTAAATATTATTGATGTTTTATTATTACATAAGCTTCCCTGAATAATTGATAATCAGGTCATTTTTGTGTTATCAAAGGAAAAATTATCAAAATGATAAATAATTTTTAATAGATAAAACTTGATTAAATAGATTTTCATCGGCGGGCGGCTTTGGCGCCGATTTTCGATTAAAAAAATAGCCTATTTATACAATTTTTTTTATCTCATTTAAATTTTGGGAATTCTTATTATGTAAATTAATTAAAAATCTTAATTCAACGGCCCATTTATTAGATGAATATTTAAATATTTTTAGATATAAACAACTCTCTCCAACACAGAATCCTGTAACCAAATAAGGCTTTAACTCTAAATTATTTATATTTAAAGCCATACAAATACTAAAATTGCATCTGATGGTTGAAGAAAACAATAAACTAATCAAAATAAAATAAATAGTAAAGGTAAAATAACAATTCGACAGAATTGTATAAATTGAGAATAATTAATGCGTGAAAAACCAAAACAAGAACTTATATTTTGTAAAATATATATTTAAATATGTATTACCTGCTGATTGGGTATAATTAGTGTTAAACCTTTCCAGCATTTAGTAACCATTATAGAGGCCAAATCTAATTTAATTGAAGCCTCTGCAAGATCCATGGGAGCACGGTTGGTTTCGGCTAGAGCTCCTATAAAAAATATTATAAATATAGGAATCATTGGTATTACATATCAAGTATGTGTTTGATCTTCAATAATTACAGTTAAATTTAAACTACCAGTAAAAAGTATAACTAAAAAAATTGCTGAGCTTAATATTAATTCATAACTAATTAATTGCGCTGTACTACGTAAGGATCCTAAGAAAGCGTATTTTGAATTAGCAGATCCAGCAATGTTAACGTAAAAGCTCTTTATCTTTTACTACCACCCTTCGCAAGGTGGCTCAGACTATGTCATAATCTTGTTTATATAAATTTATTTTAAGCACAAAATATTTTAGCACAGGTTAATTATATATTTACTATAAAAAAATATTTATGAGTTAAAAAACAAAGTAAATTCATAACAATTCTATAATTGCTTTACTATCTAAATAAAACAAGACTTTGGGCTTTCGTGGTAAAATTATTGCTTTCCTTAAAAGCTCATCTACTAGTCGTTGTACGTACATAAAGTAAGAGTATTCTTATTAGAAACACTCTTGTATGTCATTATCATAACATCCTAAGAAATAAAATTATGTTTCGCTTCAAATTAACTTAATATAAGTTTTTTTTTTGAAATTCACCCAATTTATACCTATTATTCACACAATAAGAGGACGTGCTAATTATTTATTCGTTCAATTTAAATATAATTTTTGTTACTATAAATATAAATAAAAAATTTGTTTAATTGTTTGCGAAAACCTACCTCCCTCCCTAAGTATAAAGGGCGTCAAACAACAACCCTTTACAGCCGCCGCCTGGGGTAGGAGCTGTTAAATATTCAGCTACTCAAGCTAAAATTTCTATATAAAATTATTTAAATATTACCTAAATCGTAATAGTCTATATTAACAATGACTATAGTTTAAATAAAAGCAAAATATTATATTTAAATATATAAAAATTAAAGCCTGATTATTATTTGGAGTTTATATTTTTGTTGATAAATAAAAATATTTTATTAAAGAATTACAACATTAATGTTGATAAGTAAAAAAAATAAAATTATTATATGATTTAAAGGTATTAAGGTGATTATTTAACGTATTAATGTGAATACCTAGAATATGCATAGCCTCACGTTTAGTTTTAAAAGGTTGATTAGGAATTAAAGTTAGTTTTCCTTGATTCTTTATTGTATAAACCCAAATTTAAATTTCGGAACGGGTTTAGCTAGCGTCCCACGCAGCGGTGCAGCGCTGAAGCGCGCCGCGCGTGCTTTGCACGCGCGGCGCTAAGTTAGGTTTTTTTAATTCATCTTTTAATTGACAATCTAACTCTAAAAAAAAAATACACCGATATTTTATTTTGTATACTAGCGTCCCGCGCTGCGATGCAGCGCTGGCTGCGCCGCGCGTGCTTCACACAGGTGACGCTAATTTAGTATCTAAATGTTATAGTACTATAATTGACGTAAAATTAATTACCCACTTAAAGTAAATTAGGAAAAACTGAACCATTTATCAATTCTAAAGTTTCAGTTTTATACGCTCAAACTTTAATTTTATTTCCCAATTGTAAACTATCAGATGCTTTTAAAACAATTTCAATTTATTTTTTATTTAGAGATCGTCGCGCGCGTAAAAAAAATTTTTACGCGCGCGATGTTCATAGGGGCATCGCGCGCGACTTTGCGCGCGCGACGCTATATTTTTATTAAAATTTAAACCACTTGATGCACTTTTAGTTAAATTAAATTAATTAAAAATTTTTAATAAGTTTAGTAAAATATAATTTATTTTTAAATGAAACATTAGTTTCGAGCGCCGCCTAGTAATAATAAAAAAAAAATTAATAATTTTTTTAACCGGCGACGCTATGATACATCGCGCGCTATTATAGTTAAAAAATTTTTTTTAACGCGTGCGATGTATCTCTAAATAGAGTTTTCCTCTAGCTATTTTTCATTTTTACTAATTTCTGTGATACTATTATATTTAACATAAATACCATTTATATGCTTATCATTTATAATATATAAATAGGTGTAGACTGACCACTAATAAGGTAAGAGCAGTTATTATAATAATTTCAAAATATATACGCCTTTATACGGTTTTACTTATTTACGGTTTATAAAATTCTAAATAGTTTTTTATCAATATTTAAGGCTTTAGCTGCTTCGCTAATAGAATTATAATTAGTTAGTCGCGTACGTTAAAAAATTTTTAATTAAAAAAATTTTTTTACTTCTATTTTTTTACAATCAGGATTACTAAGAGACAATTTAGCTTCCCCGGCGCGCAAGACGCGCGCCAGGCGTGCGACGCTTTATATTCTTTTGAAAAATTTATCCCTGGTCTTCCTGTATGTAACTTAGTTAATAATTATTTAGAATCTGGTCTTGCTTTAAGAGATTGACATTTTTAATTTAGTCTCACGCCTCCCTTTCGGACGCGCGAAATGAAATAAATATTTTTCTTTTATTAATAATTCAGTAACTGAACAATATTATAAAATCATTAAGGCAAAATTAGAATAACCATATTTAATTAACGTCCGATTAATTTAATATAATATTATCTAAATAGTTAATAAAATATTTTAAAAATTTAACACTTAAATTTTGATAAGAACCAGGCCACCGTAGGCGGCCCTCGAACTTACGTACTGCTTGTTATTTTTTAAGTATATAAAAAGGTATATACCTTTTTTAAGTTTATTTTCTTTAATTATTTCAGATTCTTGAATCTCAATATTTTTGTATTATTTAATAAATTTAAATTTTTCAAGATAAGGATTGTTCATTATTGTAATCTTCACTAATTTCAGATTTTTCAATAACAATCTCGCTGTTATCTTGATTTAAAATTTGCGTCACCAAAATTTAAATCTGAGATGATGCATTCAGGCGTAGTACGCCTGTTAGCTAATTTATCTGATAATCTTATATAGCAGATTCAGTAGTTATTGAAGAAAATACAGAGTTTAATAAGGGTAAATATTTTTACAAATAATAATTTTACCTGTTTCATTGTTATTAATTTATAGAACATATCTCTAGCATAAAAAGATTAAAATGCTCTCAACCTACTAATCTTAAAAATTTTTTAAAGAATTCAGATAAATTTTTTATCTAAATTTAATTTTCTATCAAAAGGTATAACGGGAGCAACCTTATTTTTATATAATTCTTTAATATATAAATTATCTAAAGATTTAATAGAATTAGATTGACTATAAAAAGCTTTAAATATAACACCACGTAATGGTTGTATATTTTTAATATTTTTTTTACTTTTAAATAACACAATAAAAAATATAAACTTTCTATTTTATTACTATCTACAAAACACTGAATGCCAAAAGTCTTTAGTGTAAAGTATAAGTCTAAATAAAATAATTCATTTAAATATAATGATAAATATAACAACCATAATAATGCTATTAAATATGCAAAGTAAATAAAATTATTTAATAAAGAATATTTATTACTACATCCAGCGAGAAGTATTCCGTATGTTGCTACAGAAGATACAGCCAATAAGTATAAAATTCCTAAACTAAAATCAGAAACCGCTAAACCTGAACCAAAAGGTATTACTGCATAACCAAGTAGAGAGAAAACTAAAGTTATTACCATGATAATTAAATTTATCACATAAACAAATATAATTTAAAATTAATTTGTCATTTTTTATTCATATTTGATTTGATATTACAAATTAAATCAAATCCTTCAGAAGTCAAGTGTGCCTTATTTTTCATTAATTCGGCTACTTTTTTGAAATCTTGATATTTTACTCCAATAATCTTATTTTATCAAAAAACGGAATAAATTTTTCTGTAATATCAGAGAATTGTTTTACAATAAAATTTACATAATTGTAATTTGAAGGTATAGTACAATAACCGTAATTAAAATATTCTATTAAGCCATTCATTAACTCAATAACACGAAAATATTGAACATATTGAAAATTTAATTATACTCAAAAACCTAATTTATTACTAAGTGTCTTAATTAACGTTACCATGAAACTAACTTCTCCGCTAGTAATACTAGTTAACCAATATGAATCCAATATTTTTTTGGTTTTGAATTAAAGGTCGGACCGAAAACGGTCCTGACCATAGGCGCGCGATTAAAGTTAAAAATTTTTTTTTACGCGCGTCTCGGTCTTTTAATTGCAACTTTTGAGAAAGCTGCTTTCAATTTCTCTGATAAACCTAAATACACTTAATCTCAACAATTTTATGTAAACCTTCTCGTGTTAAATGTTCTTTACATTTCATTAAATCAACTATTTATTTAAATAAAATAAAATCCGTTTTTTTTTTTGAGTTATTAGAGGGTTATTGTAAAAAAGTGGTATTATTATATTGGTTAATTCTTGTAAAGAAGCAACACGATACTGTAAAATGTCTTTATTTTCTGAAAAAAGAATTCCTACTCCTCCAAAATAAAATTTTATATGTTCCAAAAGCATTATCTCGGCCGCCTCAGCGCGCGCCTTTGGCGTGTGCTGTATTCTATTTTTTATGTAGACTGGCGCGCGCACTAATCATAAGGCGCCTACTAAAGTAAAAAAGGATAAAAAATTTTTTTTTTAACGGCGCCCTCGAATAATAGATAATCTAGCTTTACTGTTCAACCTGTTTTATTTCTAGGTTATCTTTGAATTGAAACTATAAATGAACGTATATACGAAAGCAGTAATAAAATTAGGATTTAATGAATTTGAATTAATTTATGGATGTATGATTTTCATAGAATAAAAGATTAATTAATTTATTTAATTAGAAAGGAATTTGATTCGAGAATTTATTTCGAAATTCATTAGATTATATTTTAAATAAGGATTATATTTTCCGTATCAACTACCGTATAATCGTTGCTTTTTTACTATAAAAGTATTAGTATTCACTACTAACATTATTATAGATTTAAATCCGTGATAATCCATTTCAGTTTGCTACATTTTATGACTTGTTACCATACACAAATAATTAATTCATACACTCATAATTTTTCAATTATAGCTTGGTATCATAAGCTTTAGTAAATCCCCGGAGTTTGGTAATTTATCCCATTATAATGATTTTCCTAACCACTTTACAGGACCTAAGAAAAATAATATTAAATTTGCTTGTGTTGGTGAAACGTATTCTTTTAATATTAATTTTAATGCATCTGCGACAATGTTTACTCAGGTACTTTAGCACCTGATTAGACTAAATCATAATCTATTTATTCTTTTAGTTTAAATAAAATAGATGTAAAACGTATAGTCTTTGAGTATCCTATATTATAATTTTTTAACAACGGGAGACTTTGGCACGGTGTCTTCCGTTGCTGCGCAGCAGCACAAATTACGCAACGCATCGCTTAAATATCAAAAATTAAGCACTTATAATAAAGTTTACTGCTGATTGTCCATTTAATAATCTTTAAATATAAGCTAGTCGTCATAAATAATATAGCAGACACCTAACCTAAAAATTTAAAGCTTTAGGAGTTTCCAGCATATAGTTTTATTATTTCATATTAATTATTAATATCACCATCTAATAATAACAGAAATATGTCATGTAGATAATACTAACAAAAAATATGGCACTCGCAAATTTAACTAAGAAATTCTTTTTTAATTATTTAACTTGTTTTTTACTATAAAACACAAAACTTTTATACTCAATATTTAAATCCATAAATTTAGTAATTGTTTTAGCTGAAACACCTAGTATCTTAGATGCGCGCGCGCGTTGCGCGCGATACATCAGCCGCCGCTACGCGGCGGCCGATGCTTAATTTTTAGATTTAAACGTAGGTTGATTATCATTAATATTAATTTCTCATTTTATTTTTTATAAACTCAAAATTCAATATGAGCTTTTTTTACTTCAACTAAATTACTTAATAATAAATTTTTAAATTATTTAATTTACTAAACAGGTAAATTAATAATCCATTTTGCTTAGTAGCTATTTGAGTATCCAAATGTCTAAATATTGTTCGGTAATTTATATTAAAATAATTCGCTGCAGCCTGCATACTAGAAAATTGTGAACCATTAATTAATTAAAAAGTATCAGCGTTATAAGCTCAAACTGCAGTTATTGTATTATAATCAATTTCTTCAGAAGCTAATTGTATTATATCTTGTACCTCTTTACTAATAAAAATAGTCGGCTAGACAATCAATAGCCATCTATTCCTAAATAAGATTCATGATAATCCACATAATCTTACCTATTTATGATTAATATTTAGCATAAAAAAGGGCTCGGTTTCCGAGCCCCTTTTTTATGCATCGCAGCGCCTTTCAGGCGCGCGACGCTACTTGCTCTCTGGAAGAAAAAGGTTCATTATTAACTATTTCCCCTGTTTTGGCCCCATATAGTCAAACTTTTTTAGCTGTATTGCTAACAAAATTAAAATTTAATGATTATTTCACTATATTTAATGCTGATAAATAATCAATAATAGATTTAGAATAAAATAAAAAAATTTTTATTGGAACATTGGTATTAATATATTTGGCTATAACAGCACGACTTATCTTGATTCCAATATTTGCTTTAACAATTTGCTTATTAATATTATGATTTAAATAATTGTACACCCAAATAGAAATACTTTCAGAATATTTATAACGTCGCCGGCAAAGTCGGCGATGTTCAGCAAAGCGCGCGTTACACGCGCGCGTCGCTGAACTAAATTCGAGATTAGGATTTTTTTAATATCACTTAAAATTTGATATATCACAAATTCGGATTTATTAGAATTAAAATTACTATTTAATAAAGGTAAAATTTATTGTAAATAGTAATTTTCTCTTTCTCCTTATTTTTAGGGAGTATATATTTCTATTATATTAAATGCCGCGCGCAACGCGCGCGGCCGAATCTCAACCAACCAAATTTCCAAATATATGAAATTTGTCTTTATTATTACGCGTGATATGACTTTTGAATCTATATTTAATTTTGTTAGTTCTTCCTATATAATAAACAAAAGGATTGTACTTATATTAAATAAGATAAATATCTCCAGCATCTCCTCATTTATCTAAAAATATTTTTTTTTCTTTTAAATCTAAATAATCACAAATATCTAATATAAGGCTTTTATTAAAAACTTTGAAACTACTCTATCTTTATATAAAGTTTTTATAGCAGCTTTAATTTGTATAGATTTGTTAGAATGATCCCCTAAAAATTTTTTGAACTGCAAGTTAAGTTAAATGTGTGAAAATCTCGTTTATTTTTAAATGCTTGAAGTGTTCCCCATACCCCTACAATATTAGGACCCAATCTTCTTTGCATACTACCCAAAGTTTTTCTTTCAGCTACTGTTACAAAAGCAACACCAATTAAAACAGGAAGAATCATAATTAAAACATCAATAATAGAAAAAACCGTAGGAGATAAACTTTTATTTAATCCTTTTAAGTTCATCGATTCAAATAAATACTTTAAATCATGCCCTAAATAATCATATGTAAATCAATCTATCCATAATTGTAATTGTGTTATCATTTATTTTTTTTTATTTTCCTAATATTTTACTTATTTTATTTTCAGGATTATTAAATTTCAATTTTATATTGAAGAGGGAGGGAATAAGAATTAAATAATAATAAACCTCAATAAAATAACAAAGCCAAATTAATTTTTAAATAAAATTTTATCTCACCAATCAAAGCCCCCCCTCTCCCTTGGCTAGTTTACCGTTCGATTCGAATGGTAAACCTTAATAATAAATTAAATTACTTTTAATAAAAATTAGGTTAATAATAATTAGCTACATTATAAATTTTATTACTCAAGTACATTGTCTTAATATTCAATAAATTTTTAAAGCGAAAGGAGGCGAACACTAATGGTTAGCCACTTTGCAAAGCGCGAAGCGCCTATCATTTCTACTTAAAAAAATTTAACCAAATATAAATTATAATGTTAGAATTATTTAATATTAGTGATTTGTGTATATGTTACTTAATTACCATTATAGTAATATATTATAACATCAACTCAAAATTACTTTGCTTTCTGATGAATAAATTTATACTAATTATTTGATTAAGCGTCCGCGCGTGTCAAAAACCCGCGCTGCTGCTGCTGCTGCTTGTCATCGCGTTAATATATTAAGCGGGCGTGTCGACTAATTATCCTTTAAATTAATATTTATAAGATAATAATTAATATATTTTTAAATTTGCTTTATATTTACCGTATGAAATAAGCAAATAATATTTAGACCGAAAAATATAAGACTTAAATTTATTATAAAATATATTTATGTATAATGTACTTTTTTAAATCTACTTAAAGAAGGCTGACATCGCTAAGCGCTCCTATAAATAAATTTAAAAGATTTACAAAAAAGTGATATAAGCCTTAAAATATATTAAAATATTACCTTTTAATATCAATGAATTAAAAAATATAATTTTAATAATTTATATTTATAAAAACTATATTAAAATGAATAAATTAATTTACAACTACTTAATTTCAAACATAAAAAAGGGTAAAATATTAAAATGGCAAATATTTTTTATTAATATTTAATTTATTAATAATAATATGTTATATAAATTTTATCTCAAATTTAAGTATATAAAAAGAAAAAGCTTCCCCTATTTAGACCTATTCCTTCCGTTGTAGCACAGCAACGCACTTCGTGCGCTGCGTGCCGCTTAATAAACTATTAGAATATTTAATATTGTTTTTATGTTTAACTATGTTATTTCGATGAAAACTATATAAACAATAAACTAAGCATTAAATTTAGACTAATTTTTATTTTTATTTTTTTTTATTTAGATACAATTAAAAAAAAAAATAAAAATATTTCGTTTCATTAAAAATAATTATGAAGGTAAGTAAGATTCGTAATAATAGTATTAAATTTAATTGTAATAGTAAAATTTATGTAAAAAAATAAGAAAAATTCTTTTATTACGAAATCCTATTCAAGATTTGAACTTGAATTTAAATATTAGAAGTATTTTGCTTTACCATTAAGCTAATAGGACTAAATATACGCCTAAATCGCTAAATGAAAAACTCTTTATACTTTATACCTTATTATTGACCTGCTATCTAACCACCCTCTAAAAAAAATTTTTTTATTTTAAAAATAAAAATTTTTTTTTAATTAACCCTTTTTTTTTAAGTTATTAAACTTTTTTCCCTCTAAAAATAAAATAAAAATAATATTATGTTGGAGTGATTCGAACACTCAATTATAAATACCAAAAATTTATGACTTGCCTATTAGTCTACAACATAGGTAATGAAATATTTAATTAAAAAATATTTCATTTATTTAAACAATTAATCTTTTATTTGTAAATAAATACTGATGAGTAAAAATAATTTTTAAGTTATTTATTCTTTTAAATAGAAAAATTTTTTTATACGGGTTTTTTGATTCAAAAATTCGTAAAACCAGTTTTTAATTTTTAAATATAAAATACAAATTTTTTTTTATTAAAATATTTAAAAAATCCTACATTAACAAAAAAGCGTAGCTTTTTTGATTCATCAGGTCTTAAATTACCCTTAAAATTTTTAGTGTTATACGCGCGCTACAATCAACAGGCCCTTAAAAACGTCCATTTAAAGATAGGTTATATTGCTATCTTATAATACTATTAGATTTATAATAAATATTTCAAATGTAAAATTTAATTTATATAGCAAACGAGGCAAAGCGTCCGTAACGAAACTCTACGTACCCCCCCCCCCCCTTTTTCTTTGCTTTATATATTACCTTATTTCAATATTCTCTTATAATTTTATTATTAAAATAAATTTTAAATGCTTAATATCAAGGTTTATTATATAAATTATTTTACCAATAAATTTCGTATTTATTTTAATTTGTTTAAATCTAAAGATTAAAAATTTTTTAATAAAACCGTTCATATATTACCATCTACAAATAAAATTAAAATATATATAAATAGAAAAAAATTAAGCGAAATAAACTATAATATCATTATTAATACGTAAAATTTTTAACTTCAACAATAATGAACCCAAAATTAGTATTAAAGTTAATTAAATATCAACTCCTATTAACTATTCACCTATATTTAAACCTAAACTCCTCACTTTAATTTAGATTATCTTTAGAAAACTTTTTATACAATCATTATAAGTTATTATGTGAATAGAACTTTTTAACCACTTTAGCCGCTTCATTTAAAGTATCAACATATTAATTAGGTAATATTACAATAATTATATATTATATATTTTTATTTTTCATCGTTTAATACCATTAATCTACATATTTACCATGTTTATTAATTAAACGATACTCTTTAGAATATAATTTTTTTTATTATTTCAATATACTTCGAAAATTAAAAAATCAAAACCAAAAATCTAAAATTTGATTTTTAAATTTTCGAATTCAAAAAACCTTTATTACTTATAATTTACAAATCTTTATATTTCTTTAATATGAATAACTGGTTTATATTTCTACTATTTAATTTATATTTATTAAATTTATCATAAACATAATTTTTATATAATATATTTTGGGAGGGGGGGAGAGGGGAGGGTTAACTCACCAAACCTTTTATAAAATTTCTAATCACTAAATCTACTACGTTTTTTCTATTAATATATTATAATTAGACACTTTATTTAATCAAGGGCCGTAAAAAAAAAATTATTAAATTTTTTTTATCATTATTAGACAGTAACCGTCCTAGACAACACTATAGGCTTTTGGCCAATATTTCTATGTAATAATTATTAGGAACTACCTTATTAATCACCAGGGCGTTACACGCCCTGGTGATTAACTAAAGGTTTACTATAATAAATCATTAAATTTCTTCAATCATTTACAGCTAAGAATAATTATTCTATATAACTTATTTTTCATATAAAATAAATAATGTAACAATCTAATTTTATTTTATGGGTGGCGAGACTCGAACTCACAAGGTTTTCACCAATAACTCCTAAGGTTACCATGTTTACCAAAATTTCATCACACCCATTAATAATATATTCATTAAATAAATTTATGAAATATGCCTCTAAACATTAAGTTTTTTTATCCGCTCAAGATATTAAAACCATTAAAAATTTTTATTTAGTATAAAACATACCTATCATATGTATTAAAAATTCATAAATTTTTAATATATTAAATATAAACAAATTTAAATACTTAATATTAATACATTAAAGATTTTTCTGATTAATATTAAAAAATATCAAGGCTTTGCTGCCTCTTTATTGTAATTGATAAATATAAATTTTTATATTTAATAAAAAATATTGCTCAAGATAAGATTTGAACTTACAGCCTAAACATCTTCAGTGTTCCGCTCCACCAAATTGAGCTTCTTGAGCGTTAATTGTTTATATTATTAAATTACAAACGAAATTTATGAATAACTACCTCCAAAAAAATAAAACTTTAAATTTATTTAAATTATAATTAATTCTTAGCAGTGCGCACAATACGCGCTCAATGTTTGCTTCGTTCCAGGGAAACAATGCTTCCCCCTAAACGAAACTGAAGCCTTTAAACACAAAAATTTTTATTATAATAAATTATTATCTAATCTTACTCATATCTATTTTTTATAGTTAAGCTATATAAACTTTCTAAAAATAAAAACGAGGGAAGGGCTCTTCTGTACAACCTTACGTCAATTTAACAGATTCGTTAAAACATTCTCTAACTGCTACTTTTTGTATAAAGTAAGGCCATTATATTCTCAAAATAATAAAAATTTTTAAATAAAATTTAGCGTCCCGCGAGCAAAGCTGCGCTGGATTACTTATTTAATATCGCGCGCGCTAATAATGATTGAAAAAAAAAAATTAAAAATTTTTTTAATCGCGTCGCTAAAAATTTTTATAGTTTAAAATTCATATGGAGATATCAGGATTTGAACCTGAAACGTCGATATGCAAAATCAAAGTTTTTCCAATTAAACTATATCCCCTTTACTAGTTTACTACTTACATCAAGAATAATTACAAAAAATAAAATTAAAAGAGAATAAAGCTTTTAATAAATTTACCTTCCATTTGCCAATAAAATAATTTTTAATCAAGGCCGCCTTTAAGGCGGTCGATGATTCGTTGCGCGCGCTAAAAATAATTGAAAAAAAAAAAATTAAAAAATTTTTTAATCGCGCTTGCGCCGAATATACTTATAACTGCAGTATTTTATATTATTAAAAAATTGTTTCAATATTCATATATTGTTTCAATTTTTTAATTTTTAATAATCGATGTAACCTAGTTTTCAATATAAAAACTAAAAAAAATTAATAAATTAATTCTTTAAAGCGCGGCCGAAGGTCGCGCAAAATACTAGACCTGCATCAGATGACGCAAGGTCATCGCGCGCTGCCTCGCAGCGCGCGTCGAAAAAGCAAAAATTAATTTAAATCAAATATTTAGAAGATTAAAATTTTGATCTATTTTTCCCTAATAACGATTTGAATATTTACGATATAATATAAGTTTTATTTTTCCTATAAAGATATTACTTATAAATAATATTGATACAATTGCTTAAACCTCTGCCAACAGCCTACCCAAATATATTACATATTAATTCATTTCCCTTAAAAATAAACTATTACATATAAATAATCAAGACAAAAAGAAAAAACATAATTATTAAAATAATACTACAAATTAATTGAATCAAAATATTATATAAACATATAAATTGTTTTAATATTATATAAACACATAAATTGTTTTACAATGTAATTTAATAAAGACATCGTCGGTCATAAGCGGCGATGTTATCGCGCCCACTTTAGCACTAATTTTTTAAATTACGTACATAAAATTTATTTCACGTCTATAGACATGGCAAATAATAATATAAACGGAAATTTAAATTTCATTATTACAATGAGTCTCAGAATTTATTATTAATTTATTACTTAGTTTCAAATGAAGCGCTTACGCGCTTCGTTTATAAGTTATTTACACAATTCACTATAAAACCAACATACACTATACCTTTGGCCGTTAAAGCTCATCTATATCATGTAACACCGTTTAGCGTCGTTTCTATAAATTGAACTATCTACGTATGTAATAATTATCTTTTAAAACTAAAAAGGTAATAGGCAAACTCCTAATCTTAAAGCAATATTATATTTCAACATATTTAAAATTAGAAAACTACCGAGTCCTTATTAAATTAGTAATTACCAGCCTAACAAATTAAGTATTATACATATCTGATTGTTTTATTTAAAGATAATCGCTTTGCGATGTGTATTATTACAATAAAGAATAGAATAAAATAATGTAGGTAAATTGAAAAGTTAAATAAAAATTAAATCAGACTCGGGCGCGTGTATCACATGCGGCTGAATCATAGGGCCGCCCACTAAAGTAAAAAAAATTAAAAAAAAATATTTTTTTAGTGGCGCCCTCGACTCTATAAAATTACCCAAAAAAGTCCTTACCTAAGGAGTGACTTGAACACTCATGAGTTTTCTCAGGAAATCTTAAGTTTCCCCTGTATACCAATTTCAGCACTTAGGTTGATGAATATTAAATAGAATATTAATATATAAAACTTAATGATTATATTTTTAATATAAAATTATTTTGCTTAAAAGCAATCTACCCTTATTATTTTATTCGCTTGGGCCTAGCCAAATGGAATAATTACTAAATATTATAATATTATTAATTACTCCTATTTTTTGAAAAATATCCACTGCTAAGCTGACTGGTCAATTATAAATTTTAGTAAGGCTAGAATGACTTGAACACTCATCTAAGCTATTATGAGCAGCTTGCTTTACCTATTAAGCTATAGCCTTTAAACAATAAATTAACAGAAAATTAATTAAATTTTTATTACTGCCGCGCGCATTAAAAAAAATTAAAAAAATTTTTTTTTTGCGATGGAACCAGCCGCCGCATAGCGGCGGCCGATACCTTTTTTAATGCGGACAGAGGAATCGAACCTCTCTCTACTGGGCATGAGCCAATCATGTTACCACTACACCAATCCGCGATTGTCTATATTTTGTTTTTTTTTATTTTATAAAAAATAAAATATAAAACTTTTAATTTTATAATAATGTTTAGCTCAAGGGGAGTTCGAATCCCCACCCTAGTAGTGAAAGTACCATGTCTTAACCTATTTGACCATTGAGCCTGTAAATTTTGGTATAATTAAAAATTATAAAATAAAAATTAAATAGAATTTAAAAATTACTTATTATATATTTTTTAATATATCTTTATAAGGTTTAATTTGAATATAAAGTACAGAAATCTTAGAGTAGATTTAGAGCTTCACATAATTTTTACCATTTGATAAATACATTCATAAATAATACCATATCTCTTTATTTTCTTCTATAGTCTATATATTTGAATCATTATTATAATAATAAAATATATAATTATAAATCCCTTGCGGGAAGAAATTCCTCCCGCTACTTAATTTTTTAAGATAAAAAAAGACATAAGGTATAAAAAATGATAATAATAATAATTATAGTTCAATTTTACAGAAATCATGGACATAATTACTTTTAAGCAAAATTTCATAAAACCCTAAAGCAAATTTTAAATTTCTTCTAACATAAATTCATTTCAGCATTAATAATAATTAATTTAAATTACTATACTTATAAAGAATAACAATCTTTATATTTAAATTAATACTTTTTTATTTTCGTATAAAACTTATTTAATTCATTTTTATATATTAAATTTTTATAAATAATTATTAATAATTATAAAAATAAAATTTAATATAAAATAGCTTTTGACTTTGCTTCCTTTATATAGCTACAACAATAAAAAAAACACTAAATTGGAATTAAGCGCACGATGATCAGCGCCACCCAGTCTCATACTTAATAATTTAATAAAACAAAATTTGATTAATTACCACCTCCCCGACCGCATATTGATTGTACTGTTTACATCGCTCCGCGATGTACAACATTTTTAAGTTAATTTAAGAAAATATTAATCAGTCGCTGTAACGATCATAATTACGAGAGCCTTAAACTATACGACCTCAAAAAAAAAGTTTTTTTTTATAAATTAAATTGAAAAAATTTTTACTTTTAAACCAGTGTTAATATACTTTTTTTACAATTGAGGGCATGAGTTAAAAAAAATTTTTCATGAATTTTTTTTTATTTTAAGCGCCCTATGACTCAGCCGCGTGCGTTGCACGCGGCCGAATCTAATATAAAAAAAATAAAAAAAATATAACTTATCAGCAACTAGCTCTATTATAAGACCTTAGAATTTTTAATGTTAAATTAATATTTAAAATTTTAAATAATTAATAAATTAATCTTATATTTATTATTTACGCAACTTCGCGCACGTGATTAACGTATGCTGCATTGCGGCCTGATAGTGAAGCACCTGCCGCTAAAATTAATGTTAATTTTATATTTTTAATGATTATTATAAATTAATTTATAAAAACATTCCTTAATCGTTCGTGTTTGAAATTAAAATATTTAAATTTAATGAAAAATAAACTTTAAATTTTCACTAGAATAAAATTTATTCCTCATTAATTTAGTAGCCTCGCGGTCTTATAAAGGGCCGCGTTGGCACCGGCCGCTAATAAAAATTGAAAAAATAAACAAAATTTTTTTAAGCGCGGGGCGCGCTGATTGCCTTACTATTAACCAAATGTAATGTTTAAAGGTAATTTCTAAAGAGATATTTATATAAATTAAATTATTAAACTCAGTGTAAGTATCGCACTTACTTTTTCCGAGTACAAAACGGATACATTACTTTTATGTTAACCGAGCTCTTAGTTAAATTAGTTTTATAAAAAAAAAACAGTTTTTTTTATTAAAATTTTTCAAATTGACGCAGCCCGCGCTCGCGTGGGCTGCGATGTAAAAAAGTTTTTATTTTTCAATCTAAAAATTAAAAAAAAAATAAGATTAAAAAATTTTTTTAAGCGCGACCGAAGAGGGTACTAGATCAGCGCCGGTCGGATCGGATCGGATCGGATGGCGCATTTTATTTTTACGGTCATTGCATCGAAGCAGCGCGCGACGTAATAATATACATTAAAATTAATTGGTTTTCCATTATTGTGCTATCCTATAAAAAATGATTAACTTTTATATATTTATTATAAAAATTTTTATGATAATTTTTATTCAATATTTTTATTAATTGTATTAATTAAATAAAATTAATTTTAAAAGATTTAAAATTTTTAACATTAATTGCCTATCTACAATTAAAGATTTTAAGTCTTATTTAAATCAAATATTAACGATAAATGTATTGTTGTATGAAAAAAAAATTAGATCTTTATACCTAAAAAAATTAAAATTCTTTCAGCCAAAGCCTAATTATTACATAATTATATAAATTTCAATATATATTAATTATACAATAATATAAATATACTATTATATAATTATATAGATTTTAACTTATTTAATAACTATATAAAATTTAATTTATATATTACTTATTACATAATGAGACGTAGTAGTATTCTACGTTTTTAAGAGTATCCTAAAGTTAGTTTCAAACTTATATGCTTTCAGTTCTTTACTCCTTCGCCAAGTAACTCAGAATTTTACTTTATATATAAATATCTTTAACTTACTTTATAAATTAAAAATTTAACTGAGAGCGAAAAAACATAGCTTTCCTGCCGTGCCTATGCTATTACTTACTTAAGTGTCAGTAAGATTCATTTTGCATTATATTTTAGTATAATAACAATTAATATCGTCCACATAAACAACAGGTAAACCAGAGGTTATTATTCCCAGTTCCTTTCGTACAAAGGGGCTGATTTTATTTTACTCTAACTACCACTAGAAGATAGAAACCATACTGTCTCACGACGTATTTAACCCAGCTCGTGTAGCTTTTTAAACGACGAACAGTCGTACCCTTCATGGCTCCTGCGTTCATGAGGATAAGCTAAGCCGACATCGAGGTGCCAAACTGCGCTCCCAATGTGTACTCTCAAGCGCAATCAGCCTGTTATCCCTAGCGTAACTTTATTCTATAATACGAAACCAATCCTTTATGTATTTCGCGATCGTATGCCCCGCTTACGCGACTGATAGACGCGTAGGTCAGACAGTTAAGCAAGATTATGCCATTAAACTTGACGAGTAATTATCAAAATCACTATTCACAAGATTGAAGTCTTGGATTTTAGCAACTTTAAATATATATTACATATTCTAATCCTCGCGAAGCCGCAAAAAACATCACTCCTCGAAGAGGCGCGATGCCAAAAAAGGGCCGAAGGCCCTTTTCGACTAGAAAATGTTAATTTTATTTATTACACCTATTATCGATATAGTTAAAATCTTACTTGCTTTAAAAATTAAGTTCTACTTTAAATAAAAAGATAGTGATTAAATACATATAGGGATAAGTAATATATCTTATCCGCTTATATATAAATTCGTCTTAAGAAGTCGACTGCCCGTTAAAGTTAACCGCGGCGCTCGGAAGTCTTAAATATATATAAAATTTATATATTAAATAAAGATTCAGAGAAAAAAATTTTTCCCGATTTTCTGAATTAGGATATACCCAGCTACTCTTTATGGGATCTGTGCCCCGCATAAACTGCCACCTAGCCGTTGTTCTCGTTATTTTATTACCTGTGTAAAAATCAACTTTTATGTACTTGTAAAAAATATCACACTACCCTGTAGTTTGTAGAATTTGTTTTTGATAAGTGATTAATTCACTTAAAATTCTCAGGCAATAATAGTTATCTTCTTACACTTTATACTATTATTGAATAATTAATACTGGTTGATAAATAGATTAAGTCATTTTATTTAATTCAAAATAAAGTGGAGGACAATGTAGTCCCCAGCAATGTGATAGACTCAAAAAGGTGTTTCAATTACGTCTGACGACTACCTTATCCCTATGGTTGGTCCGATCACACGCAATGACTAGAAACAGTAAAGCTGCATAGGGTCTTCTCGTCTATCTAGAGGTATACAGTATCTGCACTGCAATTCCAATTTCACTGAGCCAATCATCGAGACAGCTGTTGTATCGTTACATCATTCATGCAAGACCATATTTAGTGGCCAAGGTATTTTGCTACCTTTGGACCCTCATAGATAAGGCCGCCATTAACCGGGGTATCCTTCAAAACCAGACCAACATCATAAAGACGCAGCCCAGAAACTCCGTTAACCAGCCGGCATCGGGCAGACATCACACTCTATACTTAGATTTTCATCTTAATGCAGCGTGCTTTGTTTTAATTAAACAGTCGGACAACACGATTCTATGCTTCCTTATCCTACCTGATATTAAACAGGAGGATCGGCACTCCTTCTCCCTAAGTTACGGTAGTTAGTTTGCCGAGTTCCTTAATGATTGTTCACTCAAGCGCCTTCGTATTCTCTACTAGCTTACCTCTTGGTGCGTTTAGGTACGGTTTTTCACGTAGAGTTCACCATAATAGTTTACCCTGACGTTGTTTATTGCTTTTCCAGAACACTTATACACTCATATAAGGTTGTTACAATAAACATAAGATTTTTCTCATCGTTTAGACCTTTAGGTCAATTAACTTAGAGGCCGTTACTTACATAAAATTCCATAAGCTTAAGGCGAGGAAAATTTTCAGTTTCCTTTTTCGTTACTCATGTCAGCATTCTCACTTGGGTTAATGTGTTTTTATTCTTAAAAAGAATAATTTAATAATATCACCCAACGTTCCGCTACCCCATAATTAAATTAGACAAACCATCTTTTAATTTGGATACCAACTATAATTATGGACAAGGTGTCGGTATATTGTTTAGATCCGTTAAATCTTAGATGTCTTTATCCACCGAAGGTATTTCGGTATATGAATCAGTGCTCTATTACGAGGTCTTTAAAAAATGGCCGCCACTAAGCCCATCCCCTGATCGAATAAGATAAAAACTCTCTTTATTTCACTTGACAATAATTTTGGAACCTTATATTTACACTTGTTCTGGGCTGTTTCCCTTTTGACATACAACCTTAGCATACTATGTCTGACAATTTAACATTCATCTCTGCCATTCCGAGACCTATTACTTAACGATAAAATCTTCACGATCCCCCGATGTAATTGAAAAATATCTCTTCGACTAGCCATGTAAGATCAAGTTCTGTACCTGCATGATGTTAGTTAAAATTACGTACTTAGATACGTTTCGCGGAAAACCAGCTATCCCTAGTCAGTTTTATCTTTCACCAACTTACCACAATTCATCGGATATTTATGCAACAATAACCCGTTCGAACTTTTATAATTCTGATCATGGTAAGATCACTAGGCTTCGGGTCTAATTTTAGATACTTATCACTATTGTATTAACCGAGTTATCTAGGCATTTATTGCTCGCATCTAATATTAACTTGCTGACCCATTATGCAAAAGGTACGCTTTTAATATTATTTAAATTTTCCTCTCAAGCTGCTTATAAAACTACTAATTTTTCACTTCCCTCACGGTACTATTCACTATCGCTCAATATATCATATTTAGCCTTAGAGGAAGGTTCCCCATTACTTATTCAAACAAGTCTTAACCCATTTTACTTATTAATTTTTCTTATTTTATCTTGATAAAACAAATTTTGTACCATACTATGGTTTCAGTTTACATAGGTTTTTATAATAATATTATTATAAAACTTTTATTTACTTAATATTAAATCTAAACTTTAAAAATTTTTCCTAAAAATTTTTAATAATGTTTTTTGATGTTTTACGTATTACCGATTGTACCTAAACCCTCCCATATGTATTGGAAGGCTTCTCTATTTTCATTCTCACTAATCATAGAATCTCTTTTGATTTCTTTTCCTAAAGTTATTAAGATATTTCAATTTACTTCGTTTATTACTGAATTTCTCTTAGAGTTCATGTTTTTTATACAAATTAAATATCTCTCTTTGATATATTGCAATGATTCCCTAATAGTTTCTTTCTATATTTTTCTATATTTAGAAAAATAAAGTAAAACAATATATTCTATATCGTTATTCTTTTAATTGTGATTCATTAAATTTTAATTATAATCAGATTATTATAATCAATATAAAAATTATATAATTTACTCTCAAAAAAAAGGGGCTTAACTGAATAAAAACAAGTCTTCTCCCCTGTTCGACATAGTTTATTAAACTTTGCGGATCAAATATAAAATTACTTTAGATTTGGTCTTTATTTAATATTCTATTTTTAAAAAAATAATTATTTATTGAAATACAGAATTAATAAAAATTAAGGAGAAGTAATTATACTAAGTGATTTTTGAAATATATATTTTTTTAGAAAGTAAATTATATGTCTTATTAAAATTAAAATATTTTTTATTTATATTATATAAATCAATCATTTCTTTTATTTCTTTGTCAGATATAACATTTAGAATATTAGCTATGTCATTAATATTGTTATTAATATTTCATAATTTGAGAACTTTTATTAATAATTTTTTCAAAATAAAAATATATAACTTTACCCTCCAAAGATTGTTTAAATATTTGTATAGGATTAGCGCATAATTTTTCATTGTTTGAATAAATTATATCATTATATTTTGTTTCATATGAAAAATTTGCAGATTTATATAATAAATTATCATATTTTTTAAAATATTTATATCCAATGTGTAAAAATAGTCATTTATTAAACCTCTACTATGATAAGATATTATTATATGTTGTTCAATAGTAATAAACACATAAAATAATTTAATTAATAATGTATTATAGCTTATATAATTATAAATAAGAACTTTCTTATTATCTTTGTATATTTGATTAAATACTACTACATAAAAAAAATTTTTATATTCTTTATTATTATGTTTATATGCATAATTCAATAAATTTATTAAATTATCATCAAATAAATAATTGTTAGAATTTGGAACATTTATTATAAGTGAATTTTTTTTTATATTAATTTCTTCTTTATTAAAAGATTTAGATTCATAAACTTTTTTGATTAAGTAATTAATTTTTGTAAGATTTAATATATTATAATTCTCGTTATTTAATATCTTTACAAAATATGGTCTATCAAGACCTTCTAATAATATTTAAATTGGTCTAAGCTTAAACCCTTATCTAATAAATATTTTATTGCGTCTATCTTTTCAACAAATATCTTTGATAAATTATGTTTATCTAAAAATTCTGAAAAATCTTGAATAAATTTATTCTCTACTTCTTTTAAATTTTTATATTGATCAAATAATTTGTTATAATCTCTATCAAATTTAATTTTTTATTTATTATAAATACAATACTAGTTAAAATTAAAGTATAATACACTAGATAAATACTATACAAAATCAGATTTATATTAAAAACAGCTAGCTCATTCCGTACAATTATTTAGAACAAAATTACTATTTTCTCAAAAAGGAATATCATCCATTACCGTAAAACAAATCAACTCTAAAAATCGATCCTACCCCCCTCCCTCCGGCTAATAATTGTGTAAATGGGTAGTATTCATTTTTATACACCAATTCATCTCTTTAAATTATTTTTCTATATAAATTATTTAAATTTAGAGAATAAAGTAAAATTAAAAAAGTTACATCTAAAAATTAAAATAACTCGAAAATAATGAAATCAAAGCTATATTTTAATTTAATTTTTGTTTCCATATAAAAATAATCAATAAATGAAACTAAGTAGAATAAATTGAAAAAAATTATTTTAATTTGAAAATCGCAATTTTCGGCTACATATTTAGTATAAATTTTGATTAAAAAAGAAATCAAAATAAAAATAGTTTTAAATTTGGGTTTTCACCCGATTATCGGATTATTATGACTCGAACATAAGAATTCCTCAACCCAAATGAGGCGCCTTACCAACCTGGCTCTAATCCGTTTATTAACTTTAATTGAGTAACAGAGAATATCCGATTTGAACGGATGTGACTAAATATAGCCAAATAAGACTCAAGCTTATCACCATAAACCGGGCTCGGTCAATTCTCTTATTTAATTTTTCCCTAATAATATAATATAAATAAAATTTAAATTATTTGATAAAACTTTGTAGATGTTTTTAGCTTAATATGATTAAATTTTTAGTTTCGTTTTTTAAAGTTTCCTCCCTATTTATTAAAAATTTAAACCTATTTTTTAATACAAAATTACTAATAAAACATAATGATTATATAAAAAGTAAATAATATATAAATTTTAATCTTATAAAATTTATATAATAATATTCAAATAACATTAAAAGGTAAAATTTATTAGTCGGCGCGCCCGCTTTAAAAATTAATTAATTTTTAAACCAGCCGGACGTCTTATAAATTTAATATTCCTTCAATTTCCATAAAAATTTTATTCGTTTTAAATTTATTAGAATAAAATATATTTCATATTTAAAATGGTTCTTTCAAGATTCGAACTTGAATAGTATTCTTATCAAAAATATACTTTACCGTTAAGTTAAAAAACCCGTAATAATAAAAATTTTTATGTTAATAATTATAAAAATTAAATAATAAAAATTTTGTTAATTTTTTAATTTAAAGAGATTATTAAGTAGAGCCACTAATTATTTTTTCTCGTAAATGATTATTAATTTAACAGAAGGCTCTCCCCCCCCCCCCCCTTCAATTTAGACGTTCACCTTTCAGTACATACGGCTTTAAACTACGAATTCATTTTAGGTATATCTTTCAATTAGTTTAGCTAAATCATTCCAAGGCTATATCAGCCTTGAAGCTATTATTGATGTTCCGTATCCACTAGTCTTTATAGACCTTAGCCATTTTTACATTTAATTTACTCTGAAGTATACGGTCAGTTTGCAATATTATCTTGGATTAATTCGGTTTACAATAGACTAATTTGGCTTTTAAATATTATTGAGTTTACACTAAACATGAAGGGGATAGACTATGCTGATGTAATTATTAACTTTTTAGCTATGATGTTTTTTTTTAGTTTCGCTCAATATTATGCTTTGATCTCGTCAATCCAAAGGGTTTGTTTAGGCTTTTACGTATAGTTAAGTTAGAACCTTACGAATCATTACTTTATCTCATGTTTTCATCGAGCTCTGCACGCGTCTCAAGTTTTACTGGCATGCTACTCCCTATAGCTTTTGCATCGAATAAGTTAGTTTACTATACTATCTTGTAGGTCACTAAAATAAGGTCGTAATTCATGATATCTTTTGCTTGTTTTTATTAACAGGCGTAGAATATCCTAATTGGCGCATAATTAAAAACAATAAAATTAAATATAAAAATCATAAATTTTAATTTTATATTTTATTAAATTTATTTAAAATGTTGAGTAACAGAAATTAAATTTGGACTTTATTATTTTATATTTTTAATTTATATTAATTATTTTCTACGACTCGCTGCGGGATGTCTCTGTAAAGGCTAAGGTTAAAAACTTTATCTTGTATTTTATTATTTTCCAATAAATATACAAGAGCACTCAGGTTTGAACTGAGAAATAAAAGGTTGAAGCTTTTAATTTTTCCTATTAAATTATACTCTTTTATTTTAATCTATTTACAGAAAAGGGATGATTCGAACATCCATGTGTTTCCACAATATTTAGCAAATATTTTACCCTACCTATGGCTACTTTTCTTTTAACTTTTTAAGAAATATAAAATAGTATGTAATTTACTAACATTACTTATAAAAGGCAATATTTAATTTTTTTAAGTTTATTTTTAAAACAAAATCAATTTAGACAAATTCATACTTAAAAGCTATCAAATTATATTTATAAAAAATTATATATTTTTATTAGATATTTTAGATTATACAAATAAATTTCTAATTATTTATTAACCCTATATAAATATTTAAATGATCAAATTATTAATTCTTTTAATTAATTTTTTACAAAATATTAAAATACAATTTTATTTTATAATTTAATTATTAGTTAGAAATATAGCGATTAAAAATTTTATAATACAAAAAATATTTTTATTATAGTTTTACGTAACAAATATTAAACAATTTATAATTATACATTTCGAGTCAGACCGGATACGATCCGGCATCTCCATCCTCGACAAGGATAGCCTTTACCTATTAAGTTACTGACCCCCCCCCTCTAACTAAATTACATTAAATTATGTAAAATAAATATTTATAATAAAAATTATTCATTACCTTCACTTAGTTTATAGACTTCCGCGACACGCGAATGTCGGCCGCTTGTAAAACGGACGGCCGACTATTAATTATAAAAAAAACTTTAATTTTTATTGGTCTTTGAAACCAATTAAAAATTTTTAAGGTTTATAAAAGTACATTTTTAGTTAAGAGTAATTTAAATTCAAATTGATTAACATAAACATTAAATTTATTTATGTATTAAACCTTAATGTGGCTAGCTGAAGTCGAATCAGCACAAATCAGGTGGAAGCTGATTAGTCTACCATTAACCTATAGCCACTTTGATCAGCTGTATAAATACATTAGAGTTCTAGGGGAATTGAACCCCTAACAAAATGATTAAAAGTCATATGCTCTACCTATTGAGCTAAGAACTCTTTTCCCCCCACCCTATTTATTTAATATACTGTATTATTTATAATTTAAATTATTTTCAAACTTTTAAAGTTATAATGTTAAATTAAATACGGGAAAATAATAATAATATTTATATAACCTCCTTATAATCTATATTTTTAATAATAAAAGTTTTATTATTGATTATTAAAAGCTGTATTTAATTTTTGTAACAAGCCATTATTAATAATGAATTAATATTGTAAATTATGAAATTTTATAATAATATATTTAATTTTATCTTTATATAAACCTATATCTGTTATTCTCCACTTATACCTTTTCATGTTTATAAAATTTTAGTAAAAAAATTTTTTTTTTTTGGGGGGGGTATAGGTCAATATATATGATTGTTTAGTTTTAACTACACAATAATCTAGATTTACCGATGCCTCTTTCTTTATTTTCTTTGTCTTTTTAGAGTATCACTGTTTTTGATTTTGAGCTTACCTTTACTTCGAATTCCCAATTTTCCATTTTACATCACACCCTTATGAGAGAATATCTCAAAATTTTTATATTATTAATATTTGGCTATTTTAAACCTGATTTAAGATATTACTTTAATCCAGAGTATTTATTGTAATTATATATAAAATAAAACTATACTCTTCTTGCAAAATTTTTTAAATAAAAAAATTACATGAATAAAAACAAAAACAATAAAAATAAAAATTTACTGACGACGGTTGGTAATTTGACTATTATACCAGAGGTTGATGATTCTTTAGTTCAGAACTCTCTGGTTTTGGAGGAGGTTAATGATTCTTTAGGAAATGATGATAATAAGGTGGTTGTTAGTTTGGATAATAATTCTAATCAAAACGTTTTGAATAAATTACAAGTAGGTAATTCTTCAAATAATGGAATTATTAAAAAATATTTAATAAAAAATAAAGAGGAATTGGATCTTACTAATCCTTATTTAAGTGATGAGAAATATCATGTTGATAATAATATGGCTGATTCTAATAACAATGGTGATGACAATAAGGGAGGGAATATTAATAATAATAATAATAATAATAATAATAATAATAATAATAATAATAATAATAATAATGATAATATTAATTCGAATATATTTTCTATTGAAAATATTAAAAGGATTAAAGATCAAAGTTTTAGAGAGGATTTAAAGCATATTCTTTCTCGTGAAAAAAATCAAAAAAAGGAATTTAATTCTAATTTCATTTTTGCTATGTTTCAGCACGATAGGACTAAATACTTTAAAAATATTAAAGATTTATTAAGTAAGAATGATACAATATCATCTGATTCTATAACACAACATTCTTTAATTGCTACTACTTTTTTTACTAATAATCATGTGTTTTCAGAGGAAAATTTTAATTTATTATATCTTTTTAATGAAGTTTCTTTAAATATAGTGCTGGTTCTTAAAAATCATCCAAATAAATTTTCAGATAATGTAAGAGATTATGACGGATTCAAATTATATACTTACATTTACGATATTAATTATTTATTTTCAAGTTATGATAAAAAAGGTTTAGATATATTAAGAAATGAATTAGATAAAACTATCTTTATTTTTGAGGATTTAAGTTGAGATTATGTAGTTAATAATATTTTCAATAAAGACATAAGATCAAATATGGATATTATAGAAAAATATACTATTTTTGGTGGAAGTAATACTAAAAGACATTTACTATCTCCTCTACATTTTAAATTTAGTATATTTTTAAGAGCATTTGGTTTTTCTACTAAATCTATTAGTCATAGTTATAATTATGTGAAAAAGGATATGAGTAGGGTTGATTATAGAAAGATTAATTTAAAAAATATAAATAAAAAAGAATATCACACATCTTCAAAATTACAAAATTCTACTAATTTAAGTCAAAATTTAGAATTAGTACCAAAACATGTTTCTAATTATCTATTAGCTGTTAAAGATATGATAGATAATGTTGATATTAATGATGATGTTAAGTTGAAAAATTTACAAGAAAAATTAGAAAATTCCTGATTAGATATATTAAAAGATAAAATAAATACAATTAGTATATTAAGAAAAAATGATAAAATATTTGAAGAAATTTTAACTTTTATTGAAAATTATAAAAATAAAGGGTATTTAAAAAGAAAATTTCCTAAATTTTATGATAAATTAGTTGATATATCATTTGTATATTTAACATTTAGTATGTTATTAATGTTACATAAAAAGAATAGTCATACTAATTTATGTGATTTAATAGGAAAACAAATTTTATGAATTTTATATACAAAGTCTGAAGAATATATCAAAGTTGGCTATCCAGATTTTTTAAAGTCAAATAATATAAATAAAGAATTTACTATAAAATTAGGAGATTTTTTTATAAATCTTCTAATCACTTCAGATGATCATGATAATGTATTTATTAAATATTTTGATGAGGATGAATATATGTTTTTTATCAAGATTAATGATAATTACTATCAATATATTGTGGATAATATAATTATTCATCCTCATAATTTACCAATGATATCTCCTCCAGCTAAATGAGGGAAAAATGAATATGGAGGATACTTAATAAATTCGATTAAAAAAGAAAATATTATAACAGGTTCTCATCATCATAAACATGAAACTGGAAATAAAGATATTCTTTATAAAACTATTAATTATTTAAATAATATTAAATTCAGAATTAATGAAAATCTACTTATTTATCTGTGTGGTAAAGGAAAATTTTTATTAGAGCATATAAAGTCTAAAGAACCAAAAAATTTTATTAATGTAATAACATCTATTGAGTTAGCTAAAGTTTATTTAAATATACCTTTGTATTTGATACATAAAGCTGATTGAAGAGGTCGTTTATATGTATTATCTTCATATTTAAATTATCAAGCTGATGATTTATCTTCAGCTTTATTAGAATTTGATAAAGGGAAAATTTTAAATGAAAAAGGATTAGAGTATTTTAAAATATATGGAGCTAATTGTTATGGACTAGATAAAGAAACTTTTGAAGATCGTGTGAAGTGAATAGATCAGAATGTTGTAGAAATAAAAAATATGGATAAAGATTTTATATTAAAAGCTGATTCTCCTTTCTTATTTTCATCTTTTTGTTTAAATTTTAATAATTATATGGATAATCCAAACTATAGTATAAGAATTCCTATATTTTTGGATGCTACATGCTCTGGTATTCAACATTTTTCTGGATTATTGTTAGACCATAAAATAGGCGAACAAGTAAATTTAACTAATGATAATAATCGTAAAGATATATATTTATCATTAGTACCTAGTTTAAATACTGCAATAAATAATTATGGTATTGAAAATCCTTTTGAATATGGTAATTTAGCTTTAGTAAAACTATCTAGAAAAGAGTTTAAATCATTAATAATGACTAAAACTTACAATGTATCAACTTATGGTATGAAAGAACAACTTAGTGATAAATTTGATATTGAAACTATAAATGTATTATATAAAAAGGATAATAGTGAAAAAGAATATAATTTTGAGAAAAAATTATATAAAGTTCCGTCTATAAATGATGATTTTATAAAATTAGATAGTAAGGAACTAATGAAAGTTGCAGAAATTGTTAACAATAATATATTTACAAAGTATCCCACTTTAAATAAAATATATGATTATTTAAAATCTGTAGCAAAAATATCATATATTTTAAATTTACCAGTGACTTGAATTACACCATCAGGATTAACATTAACTCAAGCATATAGTAAATCATATAAAAGAAAAATCTCTATTAGTTTTTTAGGTAAAAAGTATACAAAAGTTATAAAAGATTGAGATGATGATAAATTAAGTCTAAAAGATCAAATAAATGGCATAATACCTAATATAATTCATTCTTTTGATGCATCACATTTAATTAATATTATTAATCAATATATTAATACGGATAAAAATGTTTTAGGTATTCATGATTGTTTCGGTACACACCCTAATGATATGGTAGATTTAGGAGGTGAGGTTAGAAAACAATTTATATTATTATATTCTAACAATGATTTTTTAAAGCAATTTCATAATAAATTTATAAAAGATATAAAATCTGTTACAACAATAAATAAGGATAAGATAAAACCCAGTATAAAATATATTATAATAGAAAAAAAGAATAAAGATGAAAGATTTGATTTACCATCATTACCTAAAATGGGACAACTAGAATTAGAAAAAATTAAAGAGTCAAAATATATGATATGTTAATGATAAAATATACCAGTTGATGTATTAGAAATTTTTACTTTCAAGATTTGAATTTAAATCAACATTTAATTCTTCAATTATTGACTATATTACCAAAATTTCATTTTATTCTTTGACCTTTGTTGTCATTTATAATAAATAAAACGTCCCCTTCTGGTATTTAAGTTTTAAAAAAGCGGGGTTTATGTTTAATATGCTTAGTTTAAAGGTAGAACATTTCGTCTCATTAAATTAAAACTTATGTTAATTTATTGATTAAGGCATGGCGGCGCCGTAGGGCGGCGACGTACCAAGGGGGTTCGCCCCCCTCGACACTAATTTATAATATGATATATTATTAAATTATACAATAAAATATATAAAATAATATATTATATAACATTGGTCAGAATTATTGGGTAATGGTGTAAAGTTCAAGTCTTTACAGCACAATTTATTTAATATATTTTATATTAAATAATAAAATTTTTCATCGATATATTAACAAAGTCTTTAGAAAAAATTCTTAATAAAGAATAGCTAAAGCACGGTTTTAATAAAAAAAATATGTTTAATTTTTTTATTAAAACTTCTCAAAGCCGATCATTTTACTCTAATTTAATCTTAAACCGTCCCCTACGTAGGAGGGGAAAAGATAATAATTCACTTGTTATAATGGATAAATTAATTTGAACAAATAAAAATAATAAACAATTATATAAAATATATGATTCCTGTATATTTCATGGTTTAAACCAAATTAAAGTATATTCAACTAATACTAGCAGATCAAATGATATAAAATATGATAAAAAAATAATTTTAGAAATAATAAATAGTATTAAAGATACAAGTAATTTTAAAATAGCATTTACACACAAATCCGCATGTGTAATTAACAAGGTAAATAAATCATATGAAAGATTAGAATATCTAGGAGATAGTATAATAGAATATTACACTAGTAAATTATTATATACATCGTTTCCAAATTATAGTGAAGGTGATTTAACTCAACTAAGAAGTTTAATGGTAGAAAGAAAAAATCTTTCTAAAATTAGTAAAGAAATTGGTTTAGATATGTATTTAAATATAAATACAATTGTAAGTGAAGAGAAAAATATAAAAATATTAGCCGATATTTATGAATTTTTTACTGCAGCTTTATATTTTGAAAAAGGTGAAGAAATATTACATAAATTTTTAGTGTTAACCCTGTTTAATAGAGCTGAAACAAAAGATTTATTAAAAAATTATACATTAAATAAAGATCCGAGCCTCCACTCCGCGGGTGCTATGGATCAGGTAGCCTCAAAGGCGGCACTCGATCCTTCGATAATATCCGTTCCTAATAATTTTAGTTTACCTTTAAAAATTAATATAAATAAAGAAAATATATCTTCAATGAGAGAAATAACATTAAAATTCCCAGAAGATAATGTTAATCAAAATAATTTATTAGTAGCTTCGGGAGAGCAAAAAATTTTATTAAAAAAAATATATGATATTTTTCGCCTAGAGCGATGAATATATAAAACAAATTCCATTCATATTAATAATCTAGTAAACCAAGTATCTAGTCTTGTGAACAAGGTTCAAGAAATACTAAATAAGTTTAAATCATATGAAGAAAATCAAAATGTTAAATATACTCAATTATGGAGTGAACGCATACTATATAAAGAAAATATTAATAAACAATTTATGAATAACAATAATAATGTAAAAGAATTAATTAATATTATGAAAAAATTAAATAATAATATAGTTAAATCGTACACCGCTTCAGATGGAGTATGATTTAACATCACGAGAGTAAGACGTGATACTAAATCTGAAATAATTAAATTAAATACAAAATTAACTGTAATAATTTTTATATTATCTCTAAGTATTGTAGCGTATGTCTTAATAGTTAGTATATATTTATTTTAGTTATTCAACCGACACCATAGGAGCTTTTCATACTTATTTAATTGATTATTCAATCTTTTGTTGTTTGTTACTATAAATAAAATTCAACCTTAGTTTTTAATAAAGTTCAACCTTTTTGTTGTTGTTCCTTTTTAAATAAATAATAACCAAATGTGCTTTATTAGCCATTTTGTTTTAAACCCATATGTATAATATATGTTATATATGGGTTTTTTTTATCTCTTTAAATTCTGTGCATATTTTTTGGGATGTAGCATGGAAATTAATTTTTCAACTATAACGTCGTTATAGATGAAGAATTTAATTTCATTTTATGTCGATAATTTCTTTATTTTTATTTTGCGGGGTAGAACGCATTTTGACTTTTTTATCACTTTAGATTGTTCATATTTGATTATCTAGCACTATTTTTTATTTATTTAAATCTTGGTTTTCTTTTAGTCTATTATTTTTTTTTTAAAATTATTTTTATATTTTAATGCTTTATTTAAACCCATATGTATAATATATGTTATATATGTGGGTTTTTTTTTCATCTTTTAATTTATAAGCTTGTATAATTACCCCTTTTTGTTTTTAACCCTCATATTTGAATGTGGGTTTATTTTAATTATAATACTATAAGATTGGTATTAACAAATACCACCACTAAAATACTATTAACAATTTATGATATGTTGTAAAAAAAAAACCGCTTAGTGTAAGTGATACACTAAGCGGGTCAAAAAACTTAATTTAATAAGTTATTTTTTACTTAATTTAATAAGTTATTTTATATATTATATTTGTGCTGAAAAGTAAAAGATAATAAACACAGAGAAATTACCTAAGTAACACTAGTAAACCAGTTATAAATATTTAGTGGTTTTCTGTTAAATTAAACGTAAAAGTCCCATGAAACTCCTAAAGAATTGAGAACAAAGTTCAAGACAAAGCAATAAATGAATCATTGAATTATTTAATTTAAACTTTAACATTTATTATTTTCTATACTATTTCAATGATCATAGGTTGTTTTAAATTACAACCTTTATAGTAATGTAATTTATTAATATTTTTTAATACTTCATCTATATTTAAATTAAAAGTCTTGTAAATATGATATTCTGTGAATGGACCTTTAATCTCGTATTCACGAGTTGATGTATGAATATCAGACCATTTAATAAAATTCGTGTTAAAAGGTCATTTACTATTAGAATCATTAGGTATTTTTATTAAATATTTATTAGATTTAGCATAAATTTTAAAAAGATTTTTACTATTAGTTTTTTCATTTAAATAACTATCATCTCAAGAGTAATATCGAATTGAAACATTATTAACAGTATTGAGTTTGGGTTTATATTTAGAAATTATAGATTGTTCGAGGATTTTAATGGTTAAATCAGTAATATATTTCAATATAATTCATTCTCCTTTTTTTAGATTATAATTAGAGTGTAATAATTGAAATTTATTTAAATAATTGGTAGAAAAATATAAAGGAATTATATTATAATTTAACTCTTTATTCAGAGCAAGCTCTGTTTTAATAAAAGAATTTAAAATACAAGAAGAAATTTTTGTAGAAAGTTCATTTTTACAATAATTTTTTGAAGATAAACCTAAATTATACAAAGCTCGATATATTATATTTTCAATGTTAGAATTATGATTTTTAACTCTATCTAAAATATTAATTGAAGAACCAATATAGTAATAAAACTTATTATTAAAAATTATAGCATAACAACAAGACAAAGTTTCCATATACTTCTTCGATGAATATTTTGTTTTTAAATTAGGATTAAAATAATTAGTATTAATATGTCATGAACCTTCTAAAATGTTCCCTGATTTATTTTTAGTTTTGTTTACAATATTTTTTAATTTAAGTTGTTTTATTATTTTTTTATTTTGAATTTTTTTTAAATTACAATATTTATTAGTATAGAATCTTGAATATAAAAAAACATATTCAAAAGATAAAATTGAATGAGGTAAATCATTATTATCAAAAGATATGTTATTGAAAACATAATTAATGTTGTCTGTTTGATAGACATGATTAAGGATATTATTAGTATATTCATTTTGTTTAGCATATATCATAATTTTTTTATTCAACTCATTAATTAAAAAATTTTTAACTTTATTATTATCAGGTATTTTAGAAAAAATCATATCGCATTGTTCTAGATGATATAATATATTAGGTGTGTATAAAATAGGAGCTAAAAGTTTAATGTCTGTAAAAGGTTTTAAAATAACTGAAGCTGGGATATTTTCTTGTTTTGAATATGTTGAAAATTTTCGTCCAGCTGAAACACCAATATCCCTTACAACATAATATTTATTATTAAATAATTTATTTTTATTTAAATAAGTTTGTCTAAGACTCGATTCACTAGTTTTATAGTGTCTTCCTGCCTCTCTAATACTTACGAAAGTTTTATTTAATTTACGATTTTTATCTAATATTAAAACAGGAGATAATTTGGAAGATTTTTTATTAATTATTTTATCTTTTATTTTGTTATTAATTATATTAGAATCATATGTTTGAGATGAAGATAGGTTTTCAATAATCAAAATAATACTTAATAATCTAGGAAATGATAGATCTGTGCAATTATTTAATTGATATTTAATAAAACCTAAATTGTAGGTAATAATTTTTAGTTTAGAATTCAATAAGTTTATATTATATCAAATATTATAATTTATTAAAACAAATTGAGTAATTGAGTTGTTATTAAAATAAATTTCACCAAATATTAAATTTTTTAAATAAAATTTTTCTGTCGATAATTCACAAGTGATTTCAATAATTTTTCCATCTTTTAAAAACAAAGGTATTGTATTTACCCAAATACCGTTATTATCATATATTTTCGTTCTTTTTGTATAAACATCGTGTTTTAATGTTACATTTTTAATTCCAATGGAAACTTCACCTTTTTCCCAAGAAGTTATATTATTAGATTTAATAGCTTTAACATTTTCTTTATTATATAAATTAATCAAATCTTTAAGAGATAAACTGTAATCAAAAACACCTTTAGATTTTATTATTGTACCTTTGTTTTCTTCAGTAACATAATCATCATGTAATACCAAACAATACGTTTTAGCTGATATAAAGTAAGCTTCTTTAATTTTATACTCTAATTTAAATTGACCTAAATCTTTACCTACTAAATAATTAGGTAATGGTATATCAGTAACAAGACTATCTGTGTCCATGTAGAATATTTCACCTCCCATTTTTAAAATATATTGTTTAACCTTCAACATAAAAATTCTAGCATAATCAGTTACAGCAGCACTAATAGCTATTGACACGTCATCAAACTCATCTTTATTTTCAGATAATTTAACACTTTGTTTTTCATTATTTAAAACTTCAATATAATCTAAATTATGTTCTTGACATATTTCTTTAGATATAGTATTATTATAGTTAACCAAAATAGCATTTTCTGATATATGTTTTTCAGAATTAATTATTTTTGTAGCTAAAATTTTCTTATATTCTTCAAAATCAACTATCTTACTATTACCTTTATCAATATCTAAACCAAACCTTCCTAATAAACTATTTAATAAATATTTAGTGATTAATTTTTTTGAACCTGTAGAATTAGCTTTTATTTTAAATAAATCATTTACGTAATCATCAAAAACATTATAAATTTTATTAAAATTATAACCTTTATAAACTTCAATTTGATAACCATTTTCTTTAGCAAATTTTAAGGATTCACTAAAATATCATCCGAATCATGACCCATTAGGCATAATTAAACCTTTTTCTCTAAAAGGTAATAAACCTAAATAATCATTTTTTGTAGTTATTTTACAATAAAAGAAACCAAATAGTTCATCCAAATTTAAAGGTATTATACTATCAATAAATTCACATTTATTACCGGGCATAGGGTTTTTAGATACAAAAGGGTATAAAGAATTTACATCATAGTATCATAAGTTTTTACCATAAGGTTTATAAACTACAGCAATTCCACCATAATATGCTAATTTAATATTATTATAAATACCTACATTATTAATAACAGGTATCTTTGTATCATTTAAATATTTTTTAATAAAAATATTTAAAGCTAATCTAGATATTGTTAAACTTTCAGTCATTTGAATATTGTAAGTAATAAATATATATTTATTAAACTCTTCCATAATATCTAATAATGATAATAAATCTTTATCTAGATATTTAAGAGTTTCATTTTTTAAAGATCAATTACTACTAACATAATTTGAGTATTCTTCAAACGTAATTATTTTATTTTTTCTTTTAAAATAACTTATATAAGGTGTATTTCCAATATAATTTAATCTATCTCGATTAACAAATTCATAAGGGAAAATACTTTTTTTATTTTTTGAACCAAATGATTCAGATAATTTATCTAAACTATCAGGTGCTAAATTAAGAGAATCAAGAAAAGTAATTTTTTTCGTTATTAAATTATTTTTATTTTTTGTTTTATTTTTTTTTATTTTTTTCTTTTTGAATATTCTAGGCTTTTGTTCTACTTTAATTTTTATAGTTAATTTAAGAACTTCACCATCTCTAAATATAAAATCCATATAATATTTAATACCATTTAATAAGTTATATTTAAATAATATTTTTAAAATAAAAAAAATATCAAATCCACCTAAATTATGGGTATAAAATATATAATCATTACAAAATTTAAACATATTATCTATACATTTAATAACTAATTCTTCAGGATTATTACCATCTATACCTAAATAATAAAGATTTTTTTTATTATTTTCATTTAATTCTATAGAAGTAAACCCTAATGCATAAACAATATTTTTACCGTCAAAATCTTTTAAAGTTTCTATATCAAAAGTACCTATTAATGGATTACTACTTCCTTTGTATATAAAATTTTTCTTTTTAAATATAGAAAATTCTATATCAGTGATTGATTTCACAATTTTACTATTATCAATAAAAGTTGTAAGTTTACCAATTTTTCTAAAGAAAAAATTAAGTTTTAATTGTGTGTCCAATACATCATCAAGTAAAATATTCCCCTCAAGATCATATACAAATTTAATAGTTTTAAATTTATCAATAGGCATTATAACTCTTAAAACTTCTTTATTATTGTAAACATCTAAATAAAATCTTGTGTTTATATTAAAATTTTTAAATTTCTGATTTTTAGATTTAATAATATCAATAAAGTTTATATTATGAATCAATAAAGAATCAATTATATTATTTTTTATAATACCTATAATTCGTTTACCATAAAATTTTTCATTAATTGTTAAAGGTAACAATACAGATCTAAATTGTTGTTTTATTTTGCTAATATTTAAATTAGTTTTATCGGCCGGCCGCCTTGCAGGCGGTCGGCTGATATAACATCTACGTTTTGTCTAAATTCAAATTATTAATATTTTTTAGTTATAAATTAGGATAACTATCATTTACAACGTATAATGCTTATAAATATTTAATATCTTTTATATCATATCTTTCAAGATATAATAAATTGAAATTGTTTATATAACACCATATTTCAAAAATATTCTCCTTATTAACAATTTCATTATTAGTTAAAAACAAAGCTTTTTGATTACCTACCATACTAAATTTTTCAATGTTATTGTTTTGTATAAAAATTAATTTAAATAAAAGACTATAGAGTATTTATAATAAAATTATCAATAAAAATTTTATAATATTCAAGAAAAATTAAATTTAAGAATGAAAATCGGGATCACCTTTCAGTACTAAGCGAAGCTACCATACTTACAAATGTTAAATTAAAGACAGAGACAAAAATAGAATTTTTTTTACCTTAAGAAATATATAGAATTTCCCTGGTAGAACTGACTAATTCATTAATGTTAATATTTAAAGATCGAGCTATTTGAAATATTTCTGATTCCAATTGAGAATACGCAGGGATAGAAGTACGATTAAATCCAGCAGAAATATTATAACTTTCTTTAAGATATTTAGCTTTAGTAAGGTGGGGTAATACATGCTCGTTACCATATTCTCAATATTCTGTATAAAATGCCTCATAAACAAATCTAAAGCTAGCTTCTAAAGATTTTAAATCATCTCTGTAAGAGTACCAGATATAGTTGCATTTAATAATCCATTAAATATTAAAGGATAATTGTCAGTAACAATCTTAATTTACCATTCTGTTTTAGCCCTCTCTCAAAGCTGAACTGACTCATTAAATTCATTTAATACTTCGTTAGGAATAGCTTCTCCGATTAATGTTCTATAAACAACTATACATGCTATAGGAATCGTTGCACATATACCCGCTACCAATAATTTAATTACAGTTAAACCTACTGTAGTGTATTGAAAATTTAACATGTATAAAATATATAACTGTGATCTGATCTCCGATAAAACGCCACCTCTATAATTTAAATGAATATCTTAAAAATATTTTATGGCTAACTTTAAACATGCTTAATCTAAGAGATTTTACCATTCAGAGAGGGTGAGTGGAGGGAGGAGGAAGGGATAAGGTGGAATCGAACCACAATTAATGATTTGCAATCAAATAACAGTCCTTCTGTAACATACCCCAAAATTTAAACTAATGCACGTACGTTAATATACTAAGGCGGTATAGGTCAGCCTCCCTCTGTGACATTCTAACGTTATTATATTTTTAAGGTGTTTACCTTAGTCCCCAAGATGACTCGAACATCTATCAAAATATTAACAGTATTCTGCTCTACCGTTGAGCTATGGCGACTATTCTTTTTATTTAAAGATAAAGACCGATATATAGGTCTCGTCGAATAAATTTATAAAGTAAAATGATATACTCTATATAGAAAAAAAAATTCTTCATAAATAAAAATGTAAACATTAGAAGGAATTGCACCTACTTAAAATTAAATTTTAATTTTAATTTTTGACATATCATGTCATGTCTTATAAATACAATTTATTAAAAAAAATTTATAATATTTTATTAATTTATAATTAAATATAAAAATTATAAAAAATTAATAAAATATAACAGAAAATTAACAGAGAATTAAAGATTATAATATAACTTGGTTACACTCTCTCCAAAATATAAATTTTAACAAAAAATTCAAAATTATAACAAAATTGGGGGTCTTGTTAATATTTAATCATTCCCATGCAACTTCCGCTGAATATTATACTTTTACTTGAAATTTATATCTATTTAAATAAAGCTGTTGATTATTTATATATTTTCTAAGTGTAGTATGATTAGTCTTAAGAGCTATAGCTGTTTGACGTATTGAATGATATACTTCAATATTTCCAGTATTTATATTTGTAACTTCATCATGTTTAACGTCTTGGTTTAATTTATTTATTATTCAAGCAGCTTTTAACTTATCTCGTGTATCTAATGTAGTTATTCGACCAAAACTTGACCCTGTAACAGTACAAATATTATATAAGGGTTTAATTTTATCTAAATAATATTGTTCTCTTTTTAATACAGAATCAACGCACGCGATGATTCATCGGCCGCCAAAGGCGGCCGACGAATCTTTATTACAATACTCGATAATTTCTAAATTAAATTTATCGTAACCATATTTTAATAATGCTTTATAAATAATACTATTATGTTTAAGTAATTCTTTCGCTAAATAACTAGGAAATAAATAATCCTTAAACCTTTTAGAGAAATCTATAGCACTACCAATATATGTTTTTTTTTATACCTTCATTTGTAAGATGCTCATCTTTATTAATTAATTCAACTGCAAGTTTAAAAAGAATAAAATCTGCCTGTTTTTGTGTAATTAAAAGATTATTATTAAAAAAAGGAATTATAATATTTAATAAATCTTCAACAGAATTTACGTAAAATACTACAGCATTATTACTTAAATTTTTTATTTTACCTACTCCAAAATAAGAATGTATTTTATTAATTAAGTCGTGATCTTTAGAATTTAAAGATATAGCAAAAGAAGGGTGAATTGAGAAAATTTCTCTATCCACATTATTAGATAGACGTCGAGTTGTTTTTCTTTCTCTATTGTCTTTAGATATTGAAATAGTAAATGTAGCCTCAGCATCTGTGAATCCTGCTACAAATTGAGTATTTAATCCTTTTTGATCCTCAGTAGAAGTAGCTAGGCTAGAAAATAATTTACGAACATTATAAAAGAATCCAAAAGGATAAACTAAAAATTTATTAATTATTTTACCGAAATTGTCTAGTGACCCCATGCAATTAAAACCTGAAAATTCGTTATATACTTAGATAGATGTAACTATTACGCTGAACAAAAGCAGAAACTCATATTTTTTTATATTTAATTTAATAGTTTTTTTCATATTTTTTGATACATTTAAGTAAAATTATAGGGTTAATTTAATATCCCAGCGCCACTCTTCGAGTGACGCAGAAACACTGTGCGTGCTTTCGCACGCACAAACTACAACAGAATTAATAGGATTAAAAATTAATAATTGGCTAAGCTTTCATCACTTATATAAAATATTGCATAGCATACTTCCTTCCAAAAAAATAAATTTTAATTAAAATTTATAACAGAAAATTCTTTTCTAAAAATTTATAACAGAAAATTATTTTCTCTTCCTATTATAATGTATAACAAAATTATAACAGAAAGTTGGGGGGGGGGGGTCTTGTTAATATTTAATCATTCCCGTGCAACTTCCGCTTAAATTTTTATTTCTAGTTTATATTTATTTTTATAAATCTGTTGATTATTTATATATTTTCTAATTGTAGTATGATTTGTGTTAAGAGCTACAGCTGTTTCACGTATTGAATTATACACTATAATATTTACAGTTTCTAATTCAGTAACTTTAACATGTTTAGATCCGATTTGATTTTCTTTTTTTATTATTCAAGCAGCTTTAAGCTTATCTCGAGTTTCTAATGTAGTTATACGCCCAAGACTTGAACCAGCTACATTACAGATATTATATATAGGTTTAAAAATATCCATAAAATATTGCTCTCTTTTTATAAGAAATTCTTTATCACAATATTCAATAATTTCTAAATTGAAATTTTCATAACCATATTTTAATAATGCTCTATATATAATACTATTATGCTTAAGTAATTCTTTTTTTAAATAACTAGGAGATAAATAATCCTTAAACCTATTAGATAAATTTACAGCACTTCCAATATATGATTTTTTTGTAATTTTATTTATTCATCTATAAATTCCTGGTTTTTTATCATTTTCTTTTAAAATCAAATATCTATTTTTTTTAACATTATCATATATTTTTATAGGTATAATAGCTTCAATTAAAAATATATAATCCTCAATTAAATCAATAATATTCACATTTACAAAATTTAAATAAAAATTTTTTGACCAAAAAACAAAGACCAGTATTCCTCCTATAAATAAGGCTAAAAACCTAAAATAATGATAAAGAATAAAAAGTCTATTGTAAATAATATTATTAAAATTAGTTAAAGAAGTCTGCGTTAAGTTATGGACATCTAATAAGTGCCTTTGTCTAAATGTTAAAAGACAAATAAAAGAGGTAGTATAGTTATTATAATTAAGCTCCACCATATAAAAATAATTTATAAAAAGGTAAAGGTGAGCAACACCATAAACCAAAAACCAGCAAAGAAGAATATAAATTATTTTTGGTTTATATGTGCCAATAATACAAACCTGGTGTATCATAAGTTTACCTAGGCTTATGAGGTTTTTAAGAATAATAAATCATATTAAACAACTTTTGTATTTATGTATATTGTAAAAATTATTTAAAACTAAATAAATTAAGTATGTTATAATAAAAAAATTTACCTCATCTATGGAAAAGGGTCATCTTTTCCTGTATATTACGATATTTATTAATAAATTGTTGAAAGATAAAAAATTTAACATGAGAACTATAGGGGATCGAACCCTAAATATCTAAGAATTCAATAATGAAATTTTGATAGTAATCCTTTAAGTTCTTTTTTATTATAAATTAAAATTTAATTATACTTATTGTTATTAAATTTATTAAAAATTTATCATTAAAATATGAAAAATTAATTAATAACAGAAAATTAAAATTTATAACATAATTTTATTATCCTTTCCCAAAAATATAATTTATAACAGAAAATTAAAAATTATAACAGAAAATTATTTTCTGCTACTATTATAATGTATAACAGAAAGTTGGGGGGGGTCTTGTTAATATTTAATCATTCCCGTGCAACTTCCCAGTTTGTATTTGTCTTATTCTTCAGTATTTAAACTTTAGATAGGTAGACTAATTTTTGTTTATTTTCGTAAACACCAGACTATAACTTAAGCCTATCATATGATAAGCCAACTTCCATTTAGTCGTTGAACTGTACTCCATATATTAATGGAGCTTGGCTGCAGATTACCTATTTTTATTATTTCAAGAGTTATTACCTTACAACGAGTCATTACCTGTTACATTATCAAATTTCTTTGATAATTAAGTATCTTAAAATTTTAGGCGTTCCCGCAATTTGAAAATTTTGCTTGAATTTTCATCAAACTAGCATTGGTTTACCAATACTTTTTGTAGCTTATAAATAATTACCTAAATTATTTTTAAGTTAGCTACACGAACCATATTTCGACTTAACACCAATCAAAGTCGCGCATACGAAGATAGACCCTCAAATGCCATAAGCTCCATTGCTTATACTGTTTTTTTGAGCCCACCAAACTTATTGCACGTACAATTTTCAGCGCCTGACGAGTGGTTAGTACCAATCTGAGAGATAATTCACCGTGCCATTGTGATACACGATTACTAGTAATTTCTTTTTCATATAGTCGAATTTCAGACTACAATCCATTTTTTATTTGTTTCCTTTTTTGGAGGATTAGCTAAAACTCTTGTTTTTGCATCCCTTTGTACAGGCATATGTGGCACGTCGATAGCCCATAACATTAACTTTTTTACAATAGAAGGGCCATGATGACTTGTCTTACTCCCGGTTATCACTTGCCATTATCTTAGTGAACTAATCTATTTATTTATAAATACAAATATTTAATACTTCTAAACATTAAAATTATTTAGTATATAATTTAATATTGCCGTACATTAAAAATATTACCTTTCAATGTTCCTTTTTAGGTACATTATTAAACTTTCATATAGCCTTTCTTATTCAAATTATTATATACTTTCGTCTATGTTAATTTAAACTATATTTCATATTCATAACATTCCTAACATTTTTTCGTAAATTCTTTTCCTATTCCTAATACTAAAATTATTACTAAAGTTAACATTTAGACATTAAATTATTTGCTTAATATATTTTATAATAAATATTTTTATAAATATATTAATAATTTATATTTTTTAAATAAATTATGGGCTTACGCTAATTGTTGGATCTAACCATGATCTCACGACATTAACTTAAGACAGCCGTGCAACACCTGTAGCTAGTATATATGACTTATTAAAATAAATCCATATGATAAAATTTATCTGTTATTTATTATTCTGTATTCCTTATTTTTAAGAACAGATTTAATAACTCGTTTACAAAATAATTATAATTTTTATATTTTACCAGCTATTCAAGTTATGGTAAGATTTTTCGTGGGTCATCGAATTAAACAACATACTTCACTACTGGTTTCAAAAAACGGTCTAATGATTTCAGTTTCTACGTTGCCGCATTACTCTTGAGGTGGAATGCTTACACTTTCATTTATAGACTAAAATATATTTCTAACCTATGGCATTCAGCGTTTTCTGCAAAGACTACTAGGGTATCTAGTTGGGATAGGTAGGCCCTCTCGAGCTTTCCCCCCCTTAGAACCGTACGTGCCACTTTCATGGCATACGGCTCAAACACCAACTGCACCGCCCTTTATTAAACCTATACTTTTTTTCAATCATCATACTGTTCCTTTTTATATCCTTGTAAACTTATATTTTGGCTATTATTTAAGAAATTAATTGATTTATATCTTTTTTACTAGGTAGCATTTTCTAAATCCATTGGAATAAAAGTAGAATTCATACCGGATTTTATTTTACGTATTTCCTCTAGACCTTCTAAAGTTCTATGACTTTGATTTTTAATTAATAAAGCTACTTTACAAAATTTATGAAAATCTAAAGATTTTTTACCTTGAATATTATATTTATTAAAAAATGGTATAATAATATTTATATCTCCTATTTTTGTAACTCTTAAATAAACAGCTTGATTTATTGTTGTAACAATATCACAACCTAAACTCTGAGCTATTAATTTTATTAAATTTAAATCACAAATATGTTGAGTTATAGTAAATATTAATGTTATTTTATATCCTGTTTTATATGAACTATCTTTACTAATTTGTACAAAAAAATAACCTTTTCCATTTATAAAACCTACAATTCAATTATCAATTTCCAAATTATATAATTTATATAAATCAATTAAATTTATTTGTTCAAATCTTAAAAATTCAGATTTATATTTATTATATTCTTCTAATGTTTTAAATTTTTTTATTTCTTTAGTTAAACCATTTTTTAATAAATTATATTTTGCAAATTAATTATTACCCAATAATGAATATACATCAAACGTTTTCAATTAAATATAATAAACCTTCCCTATTATTTACTGCTAAACGACAATCAGGTTTATTTTCATATTGATAAATTACCCTTACATTAAGTTTTTCTTGGATATTTTTTATTAACGAAGCATCTCTGCTATGTAACAATAAATGATAAGCATAACCTACACCATAATGATTTACCTCACCCGATTTTAGTACCCTTTTTTTTGGATAAACTTGAAAATTACCCTCTCTATAATGAATTACAAATTTATAATATTTAAAATAAATGTACAAATAGGTTATTGGTAGAAATTATGATTAATCTTAATAAAGAAATAGTACAATTAGCATCTATACGCAAGTCTGCACTCTTTCAAGTCAGGTTATCTACAACTTTATTTATCATTATTCAATTATATTAATTATTTATTACTAAGCCTGACTATCAAAGTAAAATAAACTATTGATTTTACTCCTTTAACCGGATAGTTTACGGCTAGTTTTTTATTAAAATATGAGTCATAAACCCTATCAATTCCATTACAGAATTGCATTTGCTTTTTGCGTTATCCTATTACCTCTAATCGTTAGTTTATTTTACAATAAACCCTGCAATTATTTATTAAAACAAATAATATGCAAATTATAGGTATTACTCTGTTTCCTAATAAAAACAATCTTCCTTAGGTTCCAACTTTGCTTTATTAATTATTAGTTCATCTACATTTAATCAGGACGTATCAAATGCCAAATTAATAAAGTTTTATTTACATTGGTTCAATTTCTCTAACCATAGAAGAAGCCAAATATTATTTTTAATATTTATCTCTAGAGCTTTATACAAAATAATTACTCATAATGCATATCTAGATTGGCTAAAGTTAGATGAATAACAATGTATAATCATATTTCTTCCCACATGGTACTTTATAAGTTATACAATTTTTATTAGAATTTATCAGGTCGCACATCCTGTTCGTTACCTAAGCCTTCGTCCCTCAACGTCAGTTTTTACTTAAAAGGTTGCCTTCGCCTTTACCAGTCCTAAAGGTATCATCAAATTTCATCTCTCCACCAGTAGTACTCCCCTTCTCACATAAAACTCTAGAAATTCCGTCCCCTCGCAGGCTTGAACTTCCGTCTAGGTACCCTTTAAACCTATTAAAGATGAATAACACTAGTCTATCATGTCTTACCGCGACTGCTGGCACATGTGTTTGTCAAGACACTTGAATTAGAAAATTGTCATTATCATTATTCTATTCAGAACTTTAATCCTAGGCTTTTGGCCTGAGGCTTGGACCCCTTTACATATAACTCCATATATATACTCTATCCCCCCTCAAATTAGTTAAAACTAATAAGGCCGTTCTTTCAAATCGCTGGTTCAGCCTTTCGGCTATTGACCAATATCCCTCACTGCTGTACTATCATGCATTGAATTTTGTTCATATCCAATGTGGTCGATCGACCTTTCAGACTCGACTACGGGATGTTAGGCTAGTTGAGCAATTACCTCTACTACTACCTACCCGAGATACAACTAGTATCTTAAAGCAGATTATTCCTTTCATTATAAGGTATTTTATCCCTCACTTTAAGGTAACCAATTCACCATTTACTCACCTGTACACCACTTTTGTAGCTAACAATTGTTCAACTACAAACGTACGATTAGCATGTGTCAGGCATTTGAATAGCGTTCATTCAGAGCCATCATCAAACTCAACATAATTTTATTTTTTTATTAAATTGTATAGATATTTATACTTTTTTTATTATATGCTTTTTTGTGTATTACATAATAATACTTATAATTATTAATTTATTTTATTAATTATAATAATAATATAATATTTAATATAATTTATTGGCAAATTTATTCTTTACTAGCCCCGCTGAGGCAAGCAACGGGTCTTACCCGCTCCCTCAAGACCCACGGAGAGGCACCAGTATAATTATTATATAAATTTAAAACACTTTCATATTTTATTATTAAATATTTTATTATTGAATATTTAATCGCATGTTATAATTAATTTTTAATTAATCTAACATAATATTATGCATGTTATATACTCCTTCAAATAAATAAGGTTTAAACATAAAGTCATTAATTTGAGATTTGTCTGATATAGTACATTTATATTTAAGAGAGCTACAAGATTAGAAAAATGATATAGAACATCTTTTGGATATAAATTATCTGATATTGTAGAATAATTTTTTATATTATAAGATTTAGTAGAGTAGTATCTAACATAACCTAAATTCATATGTATGTTTTTAAATGTAAAATATCTATCATTTAAAGGTAATTGAAAATTTTTTCTATGTGAATTCATGCTATATCTAAAAGCAGTATCTATTATATTTAAATTAGCCATTGTAAAACTACATTGATCTCTTTTTTTTATGGTCCTTCATTTAAATATTTAGTTTTTTTAATAAACTATCTAGATCGAGAGGCCGCCAAAGGCGGCTCCCTATGATCATCGCAACTAAAATTAAAAAAAAATTTTATTAAAAATTTTTTTTTTACGCGCGCGACGATCTTTAAAAAAACGAAATTTAAAATTATATTTTTATTAAATTTTGTTGATAATTTTAAATCTTTCCTATAAACTTCAATTAATTTAAATAGTTCATATTTATTATTATAATTATAATAATACTCAATAATTTTTTGTATATCACCTTAAAATAACGATCGTAATAAACCTAACATTTCATCTATATTAATATAAAGAGAACCTTCACTTGACAATAATAATATATACTCTATGAGGTTAAATTTGTAATCCTTATTACTAAAATTAATACCATTTGAATTTAAAAAGTTTGAAAAACTATTTACATCTCAATTACTAATGTTTATGATTTATATCTATTAATTTATCAATAATTTCACTATGATTAAAAATAAAATTTAAAACATCTTTATTTTATATGAAACAGAACTAATATTATTAACTGTATTATATATTATGTTATCATCCATTATTGATGATTGTTCTTTATAAAAACTATTAGGTATAATTTAGACTATTTGTATATTTTTCTCCGTTAAATAATCTCCTAAAATTTCCTTATCATTTAATTTAGAGTATGTTTTTGGTTTAACGATATTTTTTTAGGTAAAATATAAAGATTATTTTTAATTTTGTTATATTTTCGTGAGGTATTAATATGTTATGCTGTTTTTCTGACAATTTAACTTTAATTTTTAATAATTTACAATTTTTAACAGATCATTCTATAAAAATACTACCTAAATAAAATATAATAGTATTATCATTTTCTTTTTCAAATTTATTTATTATATATTTATTATCATATTTTCAATCTGATAAATTATAATCCTTTTTATTTAATTTCCTTTTTTATTTAATATATAAACAATAATAATAATGATTTATTAAATCTTTACCTAGATTTACACTTACATTAGTTTCATAAGTATTATAATCATATTTTAAATTTTTACTAATAATAACTAATATACGACCAAAAATAATATTAATTATATATTCTTTATTAATAATTTTTAAATTATTAAATAAATTATCTCTAGCTAAACCTTTATCATTAGAATCATCAAATTCATAATCATTAATGAAATTATCCAATAAATCATTTAATTCATCCTTAGCTTTAATAAACAATTTAGTTAAATCGGCCGGCCGGCTGATTTATCATCGCGCGCGTAGCGCGCGATGTTAAATCTTTATCATACATAAAGTAATTAATAGAAAATTTATAGTTTCGGTCATCACCAATCGGCGGCTAAAACATCGCTTCGCGCGCGCCGTTTATAACTTTTTATTATCTAAATTAATTTATCAAAAATCTAATAATGATCATTCATCCTCCTCATATTATTAATATTTTAAATTTAATTTAAAATATTAAGAATACCTTTATTTTAAATTATATATTTAATTTTAAATAAATATATTAAGCCACGTAAAGTAATAAGAATGGCCGTTAAATTTATAAATATAAAAATTTTTATTCTAAATTAATTTTAAGTTTGAATTACTTTTAGTCAAACGCCAGCCCGCCGGCAACTGAAGTATATTTTACCTTTGTTTATAACACAAAAGAAAACCATTTACTTGTTGCTCTTTTACAAATCAAGCCTTAAGGCTTAGGTTTGATTTAGATCCGCGATAATTAATTTTTATTTTATACATTACTTTATTACTTACCCAAAAAATTAATCTGACCATTAATTATTTTTATAAAATTAATTTAGTAATGTCTTTAGGATGTCCCCGGAATTTGATTATTGTTAACAAAATTATTTTACTTTATCATTAATGCGAACAAATTGTGTAAATGCTAAATAATGGACCTTAACTACTGTTCCTGCTTTATATTTATTTTTATCTTATTTTAAAAATATAAACTTATTTAATTTTATGATATAAATTAGATTTAAATTTTATTTTTTTATTCTACTAAATATCGATCCTTTATTATAAATGAATCTTTAATTTTAAATTTATCAGAGAATAAGCGACGCGATACACCTAAAGTTTCCGCAGCTTTCTCTCTTGTAAGATAAACACAGATTTTATTACTTTTTAAATCAGTAACTTTAATAATACTTTTAGATTTTTTCATAAATTTTGTTTCTTCCGTATGTTTTTTTCCAAATAAAAATTATTAACCCCCTAACCGTGATTCATAGATTTTTTTACAGATTTAGTGTGTTTTATTCCAATAGCTGCAGTATGCATTTTTTCTAAGCTCTCTGCCGTATGAATATAGCCTTTGGAATTACCCGTTGAAGGATTAAGATTATATTCTTAAATAAATCTATTCATTTTTGCTCACAAATTATAAAGTTTTTAGAATCAGTATATTATAAAATTACCAATGTAAATTCATTTAAACCATATTTAACGATAGTTCTTACGATATATAAACTAACACGAGTAGATAAAAATCAACTTTGATAATAATCGCTAAGTCTTACATAAAGGATTTCCCTACGCTACCTATGTAAAATTTCCATTAGTATTATTTACCCATGCATATATCCCTATTTTCTTTTTATTATTATAAATTAAATCACGATTATCTAAAGGATTATTATAAACTTTTATAGTATATTTAAATATAGAATGAGAAAAAATATCTGAATAATATCTCTTAAATTTAACAAAAAACCCTATACTTAATAAATTTAAATCATTTAAATGTAAAAACATCATATTGTTAGATAAATATTTATCAATATAAACAAAATCACTATTAAAAATCAAATAATGTAATAAGAATGCCCGTTGTTTTATATAAAAATTAATATTAAATTCGTTAATTTAATTCTTAAAAAAAAAAATAATGACCCTCCACCCACCTCATATTATTAATAATTAAATATCAATAATACTACTTGTCCCTATCCCTTTATTTTTTTTTTATATATTTAAAATTAAATATATATTAAGCCACGTATAGTAATAAGAATGCCCGTTATATTTATAAAAATAAAAAATTTTACTATAAATTAATTTTAAGTTTGAATTACTCAATTTCAGTCAAACGCCAGTTTCCTGGTAACTAGAGTACACCTCACCACTATTATAATAATGGAAGAATCATCTACTCGTTGCTCTTTTACAATATTAAATTGATTTAGATCCACGATATCCCATTTTATTTATGTACATTTTCAGAGTTATTACTATATTTAACATATTAAGCTAACCATTAGAATTAATTTAAGAATCTAATTTAGTATCTGAAACTTTAGGGAGTCCCTGGAATTTTACTCTTATTGACAAAATTATTTTACTTTATCATTAATGCGCTTATTTAAATTTATTAAATTCAGTTTTCACTGACACATGACTATATCTTAAGCCTATCATAATATGAAAAACCAACTCATATTTAGTCGATGAACAGCGTACCTTTCTTATGGTAACTTGGCTGCAGATTATCCATTCTTATTATTTCAAAAGTTATTACCATATAACGAGTCATTACCTGTTCCATATAAATGTTACCATTTATATTTGGTACCTAGAATTTTAGGATATCCCCGCAATTTATGAGTTTTGCCCTCGACATTAAGTCATGGACTAGTAATAGGTTCACTACTACTCTTATTGTCCGCATTAAGAACAATCCAGTAGCTTCCATGGTCATCAGATTAACCATAAATTTTAATAATTTAATAATAAACTATCAAACTTTATTAAGAAGGATTCTGATTTAAAATTTTTTTTCAAAAATTATTAGAGTACACTTTAAATATATTACGTTTACATATCCATCGCTACGCGAAGTTTTTTATTAGAATATTTTTAATATATCAATCTCCATCTACTCGTTGTTCTTTTCCAATAAACATTTATTAGTTTAGATCCGCGATAGTCCATTTTTATTTCTTTCATAAACTATGTTATAACCTTACCGTTTCATATACGCCACATTAAATTTTTCATTTAATGTTTGATAACAGTTTCTTTAGGAGGTCTCCGGAGTTTGGAGATTTTAGCCGCTAATACAATTCCTACCTTGTAAAGCAGCAAAAGCGAATCCTAATATAGCATAAGCAAAAAGCTGTCCTCTTAAGCTCATGACTGTCAAATTTAAATTAAATAATTTACTATATATTTATTTAATAAGGGTTTCTGTTTAGATAATTTCTTTCGAATATCATTAGAGTATATCTTAAACACATAATTATTGTGTCAACTACCGTTTACTCGTTGCTCTTTTACAAATTTTAATTTAAAATTTGACTTAGATCCATGATCTTCCATTTTTTCATAAATCTTCTTATTTGTTACCATACATGAATAATTAGTTCATCCGCTTATATTATAGCTAGATATAAGAAGCTTTAGGAATTACCCGGAGTTTGATAGTTCCTCCCACATAAACGATTTCCCATATCATTTGGTAGGATTTCTAGCAACACCTAATATAAGTGCTCCGAAAACCACACCAATACCTCACTTAATCGTAAGTTACCTTACGTGTAGACTATACCTTTATCCTATAATTATTAATTAATATATAACTAACTAATAATTACTTAGACACTAACCGTGTAAAAAAATTATATAATTTCTTTTCATAAATATTTTGTCTAAAATATTTAATCAGTCGTTACAGATTAAAATATTCTTTAATCAATGTTGTATATTTTTTTCCGTCATTACCAATTCTTACATTTAATACAGACAAAGAATCGGCTAATTTAGCATCCCGCGCTGCGATGCTGCGCTGGGGCGCGCCGCGCGTGCTACGCACGCGCGACGCTAAATTTAAAATATATTTTTCAGATGAAATCGTTTTTCTATCTTAATATTTTTATTACAATTTCTAATTTATTTTTAAATCTAACATACACTTTTACATAATTTATCATACTATTAAATTTTACTAAGTTTGGTATAAAAAGCTTTAGGATATCCCCGGAGTTAGATAATTTTACCCGATTAGCTATATTTAAAAAGACTTTTCATGCTAAAAAAATTTCAGAATATTTTTTATCCACGGTATTGACCTTATTTTCTAGGCTTTCACCGTTTTGAGTTAGTTTATTACCTTGTATTTTCACACAAGGAGAGCAAATATTGTTTACTCCCGCACCTATTAAACCTGTTGTAGCTAAACCTGTTCCTATAATTTTACTTGCTTGTATCATTTATTTTATTTTTTTGCCAAAACTGAACATAATATTACTTTATTTTTACTTTATTAATATTACTCACTTATGGTATTTAATTAATAAAAATTTATAAATATATCACATGTTTATTTTTTTTTCAATATTTAATGCTCAATAATTTTTATTATAATCGAAGTTAATTGTATAATAAAAACAAAAAATTAGCCATTTTCATCAATAATATATGAAATTTTAAATTTTTATAACAATTTGATACAAATGGTTGAATAAAATACTGTACTACTTGAGAAATAGTACCACTTAGATCTAGCTATTTGATATCTTATCTTTAAACATTGGTATAACTTTAGATAAATTAAAACTTAAAATTTAACCAAATTGTAAGTTAATAGAGTTACAAGCGTCGCGCGCCTGAATGGCGCTGCGACGCATAAAAAATATATATTAAAAATATATATTTTTTAAGCTAATATTATTATACTTTTATCTACATTTACATTTAAATTTAAATACATATCTAAACCGCCTTCGGAGCGGCTTTACTTATTTTAGCCAGATTTTTGCTTTCTACTATTAAACTTTTTAATTGAGTTAAATCACCTTCGCTATAATCTGGAAACAATGTAAATAATAATTTACTAGTATAATATTCTATTATACTATCACCGTCGCATCCGAGGGAGGGAAATATTCTAATCTTTCATATGATTTATTATCTAGATTAGCGGCCAGGCGCTCCGCGCCTGGCTGCATTGCAACACGCGATAAAGCGCGTGGCGATGCTAAACGTACGGATTTATGTGTAAAAGCTATTTTAAATTTACTTGTATCTTTAATACTTTTTATTATTTCTAATATTCATCGACGCGCCGCGGGCGCGTCGATGAATACATCCGGCGCCGCAGGCGCCGGACATATTCTTTTTTTATTTTAATTTATATCGTTTGATTCAGTTTTAATTGAATACACTTTAATTTGCTATGAGATATGCAAAGAACAGACTATTTTATTTTTTTTTATATTTTTTTTAATTTGAAAGACAAAACATAAAACTAAATAATTAAAATACAATACTAGTAAATAAATAATAATAACTTGAATATTTAATAAACATGTTTAAAGTACCAGATAAACTATAAACACATTAAACGTACAGTAAATTTTTCCCTCTCTTACAGGCTAACTTCGTTGGTTTATCTGTGAGACAAAGCCCTGGGGACTAATTTAACATTAAAGTATTTAAGATTTCCGTCGCGCGCGTTAAAAAAAAAATTTTTTATTAGGCGGCCGACCTATTTCTATTATTTATAATTTTCTACCCTATTTCGTATATAATTGTTTTTTTTTTTTATAAATCAATGAATTATATAAAGTTCGTTAACCCGTTACAATAATCCCTATCATACCCGTCGATAATTTGAACATAAAACTTAAATATTATTTTTGCACTATTATTATTACTTATTTAAATCATTATAAATTTAAATTTTAATAAATAATTTTAAATTTTAAAGTCACTTTATAAATGACTTCAAAAATTTAATTTGGAAATAATAGGAACAGTAACAACAAAGCTGAATAATAGTTCGTATCAGGATCAATCCTATAATTAGACGTCCGCGCGCTGCTTTGCAGCGCGCGGTTGTCATCGTGTCCGCGTAGTTTAAAAAATTTTTTAACTTTAGTCGCGTCGACTAAAAAAGAATAATTAGTACAAAAAAAAAAGATATTAATGAGTACCATACACAAGCGATAAAATCCAATCTAAACCTTGTTATAATCCAGCGGCGCCAGTCGCGTCTCTGAAATCGTCCGCCGCTTCCTTTGGCGGCTGATTCAGCGCGCGCGTAAAAAAAATTTTTTTATTAACTTTAGTAGCGCGCGCGCCGAATCTATATTTAATATATAACATGGCTCATCTGGCTTTCAATTTGATAAAATTCATGAGATTGTACTTGCTTTCGACCTAAGCTGGTAAAAAGCTATAAGTTAATTGAATAATTCTAATTTGCTCAATGTGTGGCTTAATATGTTTTAAAGCATAATCTCAATAATCTCAATAATATTACCTATAAATTGCTCTGAAATTTTATTCAATATTCCTTAGTTGCTCCACAGTAAGACCAGCTGTTATTATTTAAATATATTTATTCAACTTTTCATATTTAGCCTCAGCCTTAATATCTCATTTTATATGATCCCCCGGTTCGTCGATAGCCGAACCTTTCTTTAAGGTAAAAAATTTTTTTATATTATATAAATAGCCTTGACCCTTAAATTATAAAAAATTAAAAATTTATTTTTAAACCCCTGAAAATTTTTAAAACGCACGCGTTAATATATTATGCATATTGGTCAGCTTCTCCGCTATGTTCCAATGTTAATATTATACTTTCTTTAAGTGTTCATTAGTTCCCAATATGACTCGAACATAACATTTATTTGAATATTAACAATATTCTACTCTACCGTTGAGCTATAGTAATTTTGTTTTTTATTAATTAAAAATTTTTAATAAAAAAAATTTTTTTTATTTTAGTTGTAGCGCTAGGGTGCGCCGCGCGTGCAAAGCACGCGCGACGCCTAGTTAAACTGAAGCCAATAATTATTTATTCAAATTATATATATTTAATTTATTCAAAAAAAAAATTAATCAATAAATTAACGACTGGCTATCTTAGTTTTCCGTTGTATCGCAAGCGCACTTGGATGTTTTTTTAAGCTTATAACTTTTATTTGGTTTACATTAGGAAGCAAAGGAATCGAACCTTTTCTAGCTTATAGCTATTGAGTTTACAGCTCAACCCGCGGCCATTGCGGATGCTTCCTTATAAGACGTCCACGCGGTCGGTTAAAAAAATTTTTTTAAGCGGGCGCGCCGATTTTAACAATTTTATAATAAATATTTTAAAAACTACTATAAATTTTTTTTATTATTATTACTTATAAAATTAAATACTTAAAATTTTTTTAATTCCCCCCGGCTCCGAAACGAGCCGCAAGGGATAGAAAGACGTAACCTGAAACCATTACTAATTAGATATTTAAAATCCATTACTAAATAGTAAATATTAGACAAAAATAATATAATTATCATATTAATATAAAATTAATTATTTAACCTCCCCCCCTCTTGATTCGCCAGCGCCCTGAAGCTGAAGCTTCAGGGCGTCTATGAATCTTTTAATTTACTAAACAAAGGCAATACTTATAAAAAAATAATCTAAATTAAAAATTTATTTTATTATATTTCATTGTATTTTCAGCCGGGAGAGAAACTCGAATTCTCATTATTAATGTATGAAATTAATGTTCTAACCTTTGAACTATCCAGGCAAAAGTTATATATTTAAATTTTTAATTTAATATTCTATGGGAGAATACCCTGACTTGAACAGGGAACATACTATGCCACATACAGTCGTTCTACCTATTGAACTATATCCTCCTTTTCTTATAAATATACTATATAATTACAATATAATATTAATTTTTTAATTTATACCTATTTATTGCGCGAAGGTATTTAGAATTAAATTTTAAATAAAAAGGAATATACTATATTATTAAATTATTTCAGATATTTATTTTGTTAACATAGACGATCTTAAATTTTATTTTATAATTATGATTATAGTTTTATCATTAAAGTTATTTATATTAAATTATAATTTAAACATAACACATATTTAAACTTTGAAGTTGTATTAGTCTATCTTATTAATAATTTAGAATATATTTAAAATTTAATCATGCGCCCGCATTAGCGGGCACGGTGACATCCGCGCGCCGCAACGCGGCGCGCGGATGTCTGATATTGACGAGATAAGCGCAGCGTGCTGCAAAGCTGCGCTGGACCCATTCGCGCGTGCAAGGCACGCGCGACGCTAAAAAAGATCTTACTAATAAAATATAAAAAATGGTAAATAAAGCAGATCTAATTTGCTTACAATTTGTTTTGTATATTTTAAAACAAAATTTGTACACGCGCAAAGTTTATCAATAGCGAAAAAGTGGTGGCTAGTAAAACCTATGGTCATTATGAGTATAAATATAGCACCTGATAGGTTTTAGGGTTGTTACGTTTTTCTTGTGGAGAAAATTTAATCTTTATAATTTTATGAGAGCCGGCGCGCACGTTAATTCATTAAGCACGCGCAGGCTCATAGGCGTCTATTATATTACCGATCCGGTGGAGCGTCGCGCGCGCGCTTTAGCGCGCGCTGCGTCGCAAGGTTAATTTTTTTTTTACTCTAGGAGGCTGCGCAGCAGCCTATTCGCTAATAATAATAAATAATTGTGATTGTATAAATAATTAAAATATTTTTATGAAATTGTAGTTAAGGGTTTAATGCCTAAATAAAAGCTTAATTAGGAGTTATTTAGAAAATATATAATTTAATTATTTTATAATTTTTTTAAATTAAGGTAATTCCTTATGTATTATTTATTCATGTTTAATATTTGATCACAATTATCTTGAATTCATTTAATACAATATTCAAAAAATAATTTATAAATTATCTTCATATATTTTTTTTTACATTATAATTTTTTTATTTAATTTTCATTTTTTTCAAATTAAATTCTAAATTCTATATTCTAAATTCTAAATTCTAAATTCTAAATTCTAAATTCTAAATTCTAATAAAACGTCACCACAGTAATGTGCGCTTCAATGCTACGGAAGACTACCAAAAAAAAAGATCAAGAATTTAAATTGGTTATTTTACAAAATTTTTAGTATATTTACCAGGCGCGCGTACCGTGGCCCTGGTAAAACCCCTTCAACCTTTTAAATTATGTTACCTGTTTACTACAAATTAGTTTAAGAATAAATTATCTTTGGCGACCGCGTTGCGGTCGCCTGGCATCCGCGCGCTACTTAAGTTAAAATATTTTTTATAAAATTTTTTTTAACCGCGCGCGGACTGCTATCACGGCCGCGATATATTGACGCAGCCGCCTTCAACTCGTTTCATGGTATAAACTGTAAATTAATGTTGAAATTGAATAGTGTTACCATCATCTGACGATTAATTTTAATAACTAATGTTAATTATTATAAATTTCCCAATATTGTAAATTCCTTTTTATTTAAATAAAAAAATTTTCAAAGACTTAATATATGAAGTATTAATATTTTTATGTAAATATTATCTTTTTTTTTATTTTTATTGTTCACAATAATTTAAACTTATTTCACATAAGATTTTATATTTACTATAGCATGAAAAAATAATTGAATAATAATTATTGCATTTTTATTTTTATTTTTGGATAATTTATTACCCTTTGGTAAATAACTTCGCGCCACGCACTTTAACGGCGCGTCCTACGATGGTCAGCGCAATGCACTTAGCTAAATTCGTAAATTAATTTCATTGTTTTAGAAATGTGTATTAAACCATCAAAATTATTATTATTATTTATTAGATCGGCGAGGTCGACCCGACGATCGGCGCGCGCCTCACAAGGCGAAGCCGCGCGCCGATCTAACACGTTATCTATTATATTTTTCATCGATATTTATATTAATTTATCTTAATTTTTATTCTATTCCAATTATTTAAATTTGTAATATTAATAATTTTTTTATTTTTGTTTATCATTAATTATAAGTAATGTGTTTTATAGTAATATAATACCCTACCAAGTTTAAGCGTGATGCGGCTCCACACGGGTGACCTACCCTAAATTCACTTTAGGGCTATCTAGTTAAACAGGCTGAGGCTTTAATCACCCCCCCTACCTCTTAATCACCGAAATGCTCATAGGAAAGTGATTTCCTACTAAATATAGCCATTCATTTGTTTGAATGACCGTTAAAAAATCCATGGTTTTATTATATCTTTAACTGAAAGATATAGACTTATCCGTTTTTATACGTTATAAGAATATAATCTCATGATATTTTTTTATTTTAGACCGCTTAATGTACATTAGTTATTTAGTTTATATAATGGTAACATCCATTTTAAACTTATATAGGTAGTATTCTTTCCAATTTTTTGGACTAATCATTTGGTTTATGATTTATTCATTGCCTCATTTAACACTTGATAAAAGGATGATAAAGTAGCCTTTGATCGAAAGCCGAAGGTTAGGAATTAATGTAGGTCCCTCGCTCTGGGTGTCACACTATTGATGCCACAGCTAATACCCTTATTCAGTAAAATGTTAAACCCACACGTAGAGCCTAGTGCTCTGCTATACGGTGAAAAGTACGAAGGATAAAAGTGTGTTAAGGGGGGGTCCTACCGAATTTCGGCTTAGAAGCCAGCCTAAATCTAAGCTTATTAAACTATTTACCATATAAAGGGTATATTACATTAAAGGTATACTTTAATGAAATACCTTAATAAGATGAATCTATTTTTTTTAAGAATTACCCTCTTTTGTTATCAATCACATTATTTTCGGATTCAGCATCTAAAGAAACGTTAAGAGTATCCAAATTCTGAGAGTTCTGCACTAAAGAACCATTACCAATTAGCGTATTTGTAGATATAGTTAGTGAAGAAATATTCTGCAGAGAATTATTTATAAATTTGTTATCATTCATAAATTATTATTTTTGTAAAGTAATTAAAGAAGAGTATAGAAAATAGTTTTATATAAAATTACTTTATATACTCTTTAATAAAATAACCTTTTAAATTACCCATTTTAAAGGGTATCTATAAAATGCAATATTAAATACAAATTGACTAATTAAGCACATTTGGTTATTATTTATTTTAAATAAAGAAACGATAATATAAGTCGAGTAATGGCTGAATAATGTAGAAAATATTTTATTAAGATTTACATCTTTAGTTCTTTAGAAAGATATTTGCTTACCATACTAAATTATATTAAAACATTACAAAGCTAGTTATACTAAATATAAAAATTCAATAAATAGAATATAGTAAACTAACTATATTCTATACAAAGGTTGTAAGGATAAAAATAAAAATTTGTCAAAATACAAAATTTTTATTTATTTTGAACGATGAAGATAAATATCATTATCTTTCATTTTCATTTTCAAGTAAATTTGAAATATTTATTTTTATCTTAATTTGTTCAGGAGTAACAAAAGGTTTAAAATAATTATTAACATTAGATAAATTAATATTAGCTTGTGACATACTAGTTGATGATGAGTTGAAAATTTTGATTGAACTGGATTATCATGAAATACACCAATAGCTTTAGGAATAATTGAACTTGAAGAAGCAGTTTGAATAGTATCTGAATGAAATGTTTGAGTCTTACTAGCCTGGTATAAATGTTTGAAGGATAAAATTTCATATGCACCATCTGATTTTAAAACACCCTCAGTAGCTTCACCTGAAAGTGGTAAATGTATTTTATTTAAAGATCTTTTCCGAATTTATCAACAGCACCAATAATTTTATTACACAAACGTTTAGTAGTATCCTCATAGTCTTTTATATCTTTAGGATCTACTAAGCTATCCATGTCTCCAATTAATTTTTCGTACTTATATATCATATGATTTATATAATCAATAGTAAGTGTTATAACTTTTTCTATACAAGATGCTGTATATGAATCAACCGATGAATTATTAACATTGGATAAAAGTTTTTAAATTGTTTCTTGATTAAAATATCTAGGATTTACTTCATTTGAGATATTTTTAAGTTTTAATTCTTTTTCATTTAAATTAGTAGTTTATTTAAATGTTACATTTTATTTTGAGACACCTTACATATTTACTGATTCTTTATTAAGTATACTTTTTAATTTTTTTTCTTATAGACTTTATCTATTATATTGAGTAAGAAATCAGAAACCAGGATTCATACTAAATATATAATTTTCAAAATTAATTGCTTTAGTTTAAAAAAATTTATAAATTAATCTAAACATATTAAATATAAATATTAAAGGAAATTTAATTTCAGTTAATCATACACTAATCTTTAAATTGTATACTAAAACAGGTTGTAAAAAAGTAAGAACAGAATAATCTATAGCTAAAGAATATTTTAGAAATTCATAGATAGTTACTAATCAAGGTTTAATTATTTAATTATAAACTTTAATATAAATTTTTTTACTAATTTAATTATCAGTTTATAAATTCAATTTATTATTTTTAATTTAATTAAAGGAATTACAAAAAACAAGGAAACATTAGCATCTAAACTATAAATTAAAGTTGAAACTGAATAATGTATACCATCTAGAATAATGGCGGGATATAAACCAAGTATAACTAATAGCGACTAAGAATAATAGTATAGCAAATTCTCTTTTATTTAGATCTGGGTAAGAATGAGTAAAAGTTGTCTCTGCTTAAAGTCCCACCAAAAGCAACACGATTGTATAAATATATTGTAAAGGCTGCGGAAAGAACGATAGAATAACAAGCTAGACCTCCAATTACAGCCATTCTTTCGAATGCTCCATATAATGACATAAATTCCCCTACAAAGTTTAGAGTAAGAGACGTACCACTGTTTTCGAGTCGTAAAATAAAGAACTAAATTGAATATATACAGATTATATTTTTATTTAAAGACAAAATTAATAACAATATAATTTTTTTTTAAGAAACGACGACAACTAAGGTCGAAAATTTAAAAAATTTTTTTATTTGTATTTTTCCTTTAGCAGCGCGCGATGTTTCAGCCGCCAGTCAGGCGGCGCCCACTACTAAAATTTATTTTTATTTATTAAATTGGTTATTACAAATTGTATTTAAAACATAAAACAAATATTAAATTTAAGAAAAATAAGAAAGGCAAGATAATTCACAGAAATTACCTAATTTCTACATCATCTAATTGTTGAATTAAGTCAATTACAGTAGAACAATTAGTAAAGTCAAAAGCATCAGAATCATCATTAACCTCAAAATCATGCTCAGCAATAGTATCTATTATTCTATTTTTATTCATGGTTGCCTTAATTTCCATTATTTTTTCTAATCCATCTGGAGTTAAATGCCCTTTGGTTTTCATTATTTCTGCCGCTTGACATCAACAATCAAAATCTAAAGATTTTATTCCAATAATATGATGTTTTTTAAAAAATGGAATAATCTTTTCATTAATATCTGATCTATTGGAGACTACAAATGTTACTGCATTTAAAGAATGTTTAATAACACCACCACAGTTAAAAAAACTAATAAAACTTTCTAATAAAACTTTATCACGAACATGTTGATTAATTTTAAATCTCAATATTGTTTTAAATCCAGTTTTATTGAAATTTTTAAAAACGTTAAGCATAAAACAACCTTCACCAGACGTAAATCCAGCAAATCATTCTGATGTTATTAATCTAGAAGTAACTAATGGTCTTTCAACTGGAATTATATTCGGAAATATTTTAATTAAATCATCTGATAACCCATTATTTATTGAAGCTTTTATAGATAAAAGTTTATTTCAACCTTTTTCAGTTAAATGATCACCTTTAGAAATTAAGTCAAAAGCCCTTTTAAAAATAATATAATCAGAATATTTCTGAGTTATTAAAGGATACATATCAAAATGATTAATTACTAATTTTAAGTCATCAAGTGAACTAATACGATAAGTTGCTACATTTGATCTAGTCGTAATAGATCCTACCTCTTTAAAAAAAGTACATAATTTTTTTAAAATTGGTAAATCTTTTATATGTAAGCCAATTGTAAAACAAAGGTTATAATTATATCTTGTTTTATTAGGAGTACGGTTATCTTTTTGGAATAAAAGTAAAAAACACCCTTCAGCGTCCGTGAAACCCGTAACAAACCCTGGTTCTAATGATAAGATATTAAAGATTTTTTAGCTGTAGAAACAGAATAATTATTTGCTAATAAATTTTCTCGTCGAGAATTGTTTATATTTTGGTGTAATTAACAATAATAACAGAGCATAAGAATAATTTGCATCATAGCTGTATATTAGAGTTGAGACTGAATAATGTATACCATCTAGAATAATGGCGGGATATACACCAAGTATAACAGTAATAACAACTAAGAATAATAATATAGCAAATTCTCTTTTATTAAGATCAGGATAAGAATGAGTAAAATGACGTGACAAGGTTCCACCAAAAGCAATACGGTTAAATAAATAAATTGTAAAGGCAGCTGATAATACAATAGAAGAACACGCTAAGGCACCTAATAGCGGTAATCTTTCGAATGCTCCATATAATGACATAAATTCCCCTACAAAATTAACTGTAAGAGGCGTAGACATGTTACCCAAGCATAAGATAAATAACAGAATTGAAAATAGAGGCATAGTTTGGCTCATTCCTCTATATAAAGAAATTAAACGAGTATGAGCTCTATCATATAAAACACCACCCATGCAAATAAAAAGACCAGATGAAACAAAAGCATGACCTATACCTAAAAGAATAGCACCTTCAATACCTACAATTGAGTTACTAAAGGATCCCATAAGATAAACAGCGGCATGAGCTACAGAAGAATAAGCCACTATTTCTTTAAAGTCAATAGTTCTAAGAGTGCTTAAAGAAGCGTAAATAATGGTAATAGCACAGAAAACAAAAATTAAAGGAGTATATATTAAAAAAGCTTTAGTTACTATTGGTAACACCAATCTAAAAACTCCGTATAGACTTAATTTAAGTACAATAGCTGCTAGAATTACACTACCTCCTAAAGGAGACTCAACATGAGCTTTAAGTAGTCATAGATTAAGAAAGATAAGAGGCGTCTTTACTGCAAAAGCAATTAATATTCCTATAAATAAAAATTTTTGAACGTCAAATTCAAATAGAGTTTTAAATAATCCATCAAAATCTGTAGTACCCATTAAAGAAGACATAGTTAATATAGCTAATAATAAAAATAAGGATCCTAATAATGTATATAAGAATAAATAAAAACTTGCTCTTACTCTTTCATTTGATCCAAATAATCCTATTAGTATAAACAGAGGAGGAAGAATACTTTCAAAAAATATATAAAATAAAAATACATCTAATAGTAAAAAAACAGCTAATAATAATGTTTCTAATAATAATATTATTATTGCATAAGCTCTTACAGTTACTTTTATTGAACTTCAATTAGATAATAATGCTATAGGTGTAATTATTGTTGTCACTAACACAAAATATATTGATATTCCATCTAATCCGGAATAAAAATCACAAAATTTAACTTTATCAAAATCTTGTAGAAATTGAAAATGATTAATACTAAAATCATAAAAAATTAAAATTACTAAAGAAATTATAACATTTATTACAGATGTTGTTAATGCTATTATTTTTATTTCCATATGATCATTCAAAAAAAACTTTTGAAATGCAGCTGTAGATAGGCAAATTACTCCTGATAAAGGTACAAAAAGTAAAAGTAAAGTTAAGATAAAATTTTATTTAAAATTAAAAAATTTACGAATCTACCGGAATAATCCTGCAGTTTATTGTAACACACATTCAGAAGAATAAGCTATTCAATTATATGATAGGAACAATGGAGCCGTAAAGCGGCTCCGTTGCAAGGGGCTGCAAAGCTGGCCCCTCGCTTTATTACTGTAAAAAACAATGAACCTTATTATATTCACAACATTTAAATTTTACAAATAAAATTAGGACGGAAAGGTTATCTTATATTTAACATTTGTTTAATGCAAATTATTTTACAAAAAAAAAAAAATTAAAAATTATACCATATAGCTAAAAACCTATAAATAAATTAGATAACCCAAGCAATAACTACTCCCAGACCATAATAAAAATAGTAGGAACAGCAACTAGGGCCGTATTATAGAAAAATATATCCAACGCGCGTTACATACGCGTAAAAAATTTACAAAGGTTATTTAATTTATAAAATGATACTAATTCAGTTTAATATTAAAGTGATAAAAGTTAAATTATATTTAAGTATGTTCTAGTTATAAATGTCCTAACTATATGAGGTAATATAAACTTTGAAAATGTGTAAATTAATATTAATAAAATAATAAATACAAAAGTTACTTGATTAATAAAATAAAACGGTACTAATTGAGGAATAAGATATTAATTTAATCAACTTGACAGTTTTCTAAAATAAGTCTTTACCTATCTTGCCACACTATGCAGCTAAATTATAAATTATTAACAAGCGATGAGTGTAGCGGCTCCATTGTAAGGCCAAAGGAGGAAGGACTCTCGCTTTATTTTATATAAAAACAATAAACTTTCATAATTATTTGCAAAGCGTAAACTTTTCGATTCAAATTAATAATTTATTTTTATTTGGTTTTTAAACCCACAAGCTATCTTAATTAATTTTACTTTAATTATAAAGAAACGTCGCGCGCAAAGCGCGCGATGTTTCAGCCGCCGCCAACAGGCGGCGGCCGAAACTAAATTTAGAAAAATATTTAAATTAATAAAAACTCTCCTCCCTTTTTAAAGAGAAGGATAAAGGTTTTAATACAATATCAATAATAATAAATCTTTTATTCGTAATAAAACCTTATGGATCAAATTAAAATAATTTTTCATTAGCAAAATTTAAATTTTAAGGTTTAAATATAATTTTGAAAAGTATCTTTTCCTATAGGTAATATTTAAAATTATAGAACAAATAAAAATTACCTTTTCTCCACGCTAAATTTTTAAATAAAAAGGTTTTCTTTTTAGCAATAATTAAATTTTACGAAATAAGTAAAAGGTAGAAAAGGGATATATAAAAAATTAAAATTAGCCAAATGATTACCTTATCTCTTATTCACAAATTTTTAAATTTGCAAATAAAGTTAGATTACCCATCGCTCGCTCCAAAGCAGCAATGATAAATCAGCTAGAAACTTCTCCCTTAATTATAGTAAATTCAGTAATCAGAGCCGTATTACAAGATATCCAAAACGCGTTATACACACGTATAATCACAAAGTTTATTTAATTTATAAATTGGTATAATTATGTGTAAAAGTTAAATGTTATTTAAGTATGTTTTAATTATGTCCTAACTATATAAATTTATATAAACTTTGAAAATGTGTAAATTAATATGAATAAATTAATAAATACAAAAATTACTTGATTAATAACAAATAAATTAGATTTTTATATATCAGATTTTTCAATTATAGCTTATGGTTTTTTTATTAGAACGTCGCGCGCGATGTTCAGCCCGTCACCAAGTTTTTATTTTTCAATATAATAACTTAAAAAATTAATATTAATTTTTTTTTTTTAAGTGGCGCCCCGATCTAAAAATCATCATAAATAATAGCCAAAGATAGAACTAAGGTATATTTATTATACAACCAAAGGTTATTTTGTTTTAATCCATATATTTTTCTATTAAAATACAAAATTTATGTCAAAACTTTACATTTAATGGTCATAAAACAAATAACCCAAAAGGTAATAAAATAAAAATTATATTTTGTAGAATTACAATAAATAAAAACAAAATGATGACTATTTTTAATTTTAATAACTTTATTACATAATTATGTATTAATTCTTTATTAAATTGATTTACTATTAATATCCAAGGAATCATAACTAAACATAAAAGTAGAAAATTATTAAAAGTAATAATTCCATGTTCATATCCTACTAGTATTAATAAATTAAATCTAAAAAAATAAATTAAACACCCTATAAATATATAATAGCCAAAAGGTTTGTTTCTTAACGAAAATTTATTTTTAATAGTTTTAAACATTCTATATATGACCATAATCTATTAATTTTATATTATCCTTTGCCTTTTCTTCGCAAAAAAGATATACAAATAATTCCCCTATTTTTTTTGAATGTACTGATCTTTGATGTCTATCTAAATGAGCTATATTTAAAAAACCTTCACTTCTAGTACAATCGGGTTCTTGACATATATGAGGCTTATTTTGAGTTCCTAATAAATTTCTAGGGTTACTTTCACTATTATTTAGTAATCTAGGATCGGCCGCCGTATAACGGCGGCTGATACATCACGCGCCTTCAGCGCGCGCCGAATCTATATTAATATTTTCCATGAAATTAATGACATTTTCTTCAACTTTTTTATTATTTTCCTTAATTAAATTTCCTACTATAGATAATTTAATAAAATTATTTGTAAATGGTCGACTCGACTCCGTCGGGCTGATCATACTAATAAATTCATAAACTAATTTATATATAAAGGTTCCGGATATTCAAGTTGTAATAGAACAAAAGGATTCCAAGTTTATTTTTAAATTTGAAATTATATAAATGGATACCTTTAAATTTATAATAATCAGATTATTAATTAAAAAAATAATAATAATAGTAAAAAAAATACTATTTAAGCTTATTAAATACTTTTTAATATTCAGATTAAATTCATTATTCATATTAAAATTATATAAAAATATTTTAGTTAAGAATGTTTTAACTAGAGGCAATATAAACTTTAAAAATGTGTAAATTAATATTAATAAAATAATTAATGCAAAAGTTACTTGAATAATATAAATTGGTACTAATTTAGTAATAATATATTTTAATCAACTTGACAATTTTCTAAAATAAGTCTTTACTTATCTTGCCACACTATGCAGCTAAATTATATATTATAAGTTCTTAATCAACAGCCACAGAATCATAAATAAACATAAATTCACCCGCAAAATTAATAGTAAGCGGTGTTCCCATTCAATTATCAATCTTGATTTTCCGACAATTTGATGGTTTATAGCCAAAGGTTCACTTTGACTTTGGCCTCGTGAAATGAAACCATAGAAAACTGATTAAGTCTTCCGGGATAAGCGTCAAGTTTTAGAGCGTGAGAAGGCACCGCAAAGGAATAATAAAAATATAACAGGAAAAACAACATAAGGTTTATATATAGAAAAAAAGTACAAATTACTTGAGATTGTTAAATAAGGTAGTTCTAACCAAAAAATACTTTTATAAATTACAAATATTAAATTTATTTAATAATATAACCTTTACAAGACTTACCTGATTTTATATAACGATAAAAAGTTGATTCACCAATATTTAATCCTTTATTTCTTAAATATTCCAGTGCTTTTACGGCAGATGGAAAATTTATAGGATTTTCATTTTCAAATTGAACTGAAATCTGTAATAATTTTCTTTTATTTAAATTATTTAGCTGAAAAGAATTTTTTTTTTCGTTAATTAACTTAATTAATTCTTCCCGTAATAAAGTAGATTTTTCTGCACTGGTTTCTAAGTTATTAGTAAATTTAAAAAAAATCCAGAAAAATATTACCATCTAAAGACCTACGTATAGATTCATGAACTATACCTAATTCTCTAAAGACGGCTATTTGTGATATGGCAGTATAATATAAAATGGTTAAATCCTTATTTTATAGATAGATTGGTTTAGCTCTAGTTTTAGAAAGTAAAATTTTTATTTTTTCATCTATAAATTGGTTTAATTCTAACAAAGTCATATTTGAATTTTTAGCTCCTTTTACCTATTCAGTGGTAACTTTAAAATAATCTAAATACAGTTCATTCTTTAAGCTATTTTTTATATTAGTATCATGAATACCAATTTCTTTTTTTATAGCAGAATAAGAAGAACTAATATGATATAAAATAGTAAGATCTTTATCATAGACATAAATGGGATTATATTGATTAACTCTAAAATTTACAATTCTATGAGTATTTAAAGTAAATTTTAGGTCCAAAACAAAATACTGTTCGAGGAAAAGATGAAAAAATCCAGATTGAAATTGAGGAGGCATTAAATAAATTTTTAATGTAAAAGATTTTAATTTATCTTTTTTCAATAAAGGTCAAAACAATCCACTATTTGACAAATCTCGTTCAGGGAAAAAATAATCATTAAACCTTCTTCCTAATCTATTTTAAGAACCAACATACTTATCTTGAGTCTTATTATGCGTAAATATATAAACTCCACTATAATTCCCACGACTATTTGGTTACCTACTAAAGAAATAAATTGATCATATGATTCATTATTTATAGGTAACTTGAATTCAACAAATGGTAAGTTTATTAACTTTTCAAGTTCCTATTCAGTAATGAAAACATTTTGATTCTTTAAAATCTCATTTATAACTATAGCAGTCGTAGGTTTACCACTTTTCATATGTTGGTTAGCAAATTCGCGAGAAGTAAATCTTTTAAATTATTTGAACGTAATGAATGGCTAAGAGAAAAATTCTTAGATAATAAATTAAAAACTAATCTATTATTAAATAAAGAAAAAGTTATTGCTCGTTTAGTCAAGTTAAGAACTTTTCTATTGAAACAGATTGAATAACAATTGGCATAGAACTGTGCAGGATACCACATCGATATTAAGGTTATTACAATTTAAACCTATTTTTAAGCAACGCGGCGAACACCTTTAAATAGTTATTGAATATATTCTATTACCAAATATTTTCGTTAGCTCTACGTTGCACACCTTTCGATGCTTCTTAGAGTACACCTAAAATGAAGGACCAAATTATTACTAATCATTTTGCGAGAGCTGCGCCTGCGCGCCCTACCCTTTTCTCCAGCGCTGCGCGCTACGATCAACAATTAGTTGAATATCCTTACACCTACTACCATCTACTCGTTACTCTTTTCCCACTATTTCAGTGAGGTTAGATCTGCGATAACCCATTTCAAGTTATTTCATTCTAGAGATTGTTACCTTATATAAAATGATTAATTTTGCCACCTATTAACTTTTCAGAACAGGTTTGGTACTCTAGGTTTTAGGGAGTCCCCAGAATTTGGTAGGTAAAGAAACATATGGTATTACTTAGAAATAATAATTTTCTATTTAAATATTAAATAATTAATATATAACTGTGAAGGAACTTCAATAAAGAAAGAATAAATTACTATACAGAGATTGAATAATGATTGGCATATAACTGAAGGATACCACATATTTCATTAATATAAAATTAGAAGACGTCCGCGCGCCTACGGCGCGCGGATGTCATAGCGGGCCGCGAAGCGGCCCGCTCGACTAAACAATATAAAATAAAATAATTTAACGTTTAATTTTTATATTGGAATGTATATCCTTTATAAACACCACCTTCTTTTATGTATTTGTTAAGAGTTTTACGATCCAATTTTATACCTTGAGATTCAAAATATCTAATTGTGTCAATAATACTAAAAAAAATTTGTTCTTTATTATCATATTCAGATTTTACAATAAGAGACTTGTTTTTTTTATTAATGGGTTCAATTTTTTCTATATTTAATTTATTATTTTTATATTCCTCAATTAATAAATCTAAATATTTAAAATCAACAGGTAAAGATTTTTCAGAGTATTTACAAATAAAGCTATGAAATTCTTTTCCTTGTTTAATATATTTAGATAAAGTATCTCTTTTGATAATAAAACCTAAAGATTTTAAATATACAGTACAAGACGTTAAAGAATCAAATTCTAAATTATTACCTTCAACTTTTTTTAGAAAAGGAGATAAAGATAAATTTGTAATATCTACAAATTTATTTCCTTCTTTAATCACAAGAACAACAGGTACACTCCTACGAAGACCTAATTCATATGCAACACGCCGTTCATTATTCATTATATTTAATAACTCTTTGGTAGTCAAGTCACTTTGAACAGCAGAAAGCACAGGAAAACTTAATAAAATAAACTTATTAAGATAAGGCATTTTAGTATCTAGGTATTTACCACAAGAAGATGGATGTATACCTAAATCTCTTTTCAAGCTTATTTGTGATTGTGCATGATGATATAAAATTGTATAAGTTAAGTCGTAAACATATACAGATTTACCTGTTTGAGACCCAAAATTTACAACTTTTAGTGTATTTAATTCACAAGCTTTATCTAATAGTATATACTGTTCTAAAAATAAAGCATCTTGTAATTTAAAAACATCTTTATTTAATTTAAATATTTTTAGTTTAAAAGCGCTAAGGCCTTCTTTACGTAGAATAGGAAGAAATTTTCCAATTTGAGGTAAATCATTTTTAAAATAATATTCCATTCGTCGTCTAAGAAGATTAGATGAACCTACATACATTAAATTAGAAGTTATATGAATAAAAACATATACACCAGGAAACCCTCTATAAGCTGATTTACCCACCAATTCTTCAAAAGTTTTATAATTATTTTTGCTTATTGGTAATTCTAGTTCTATACCTTTAATACTTAACAAAGATTTAAGTTTATTTTCGGTAATCGAAACCTTTTGATTACTAAGTATTTTATTAATAACTAAATGATTAGTTATGCTTCCACTTTTAATATGCTCTAGAGCTAAACTCTCTGGGTTAATTGTCGAATAAGAAGAATAATTTCTACTTTGATTACAATTAAACGAAAATAATTTAAATATTATTGTTCGTTTAATCAAGTTAAAAATTTTTCTATTGAAACAGATTGAATTACTATTGGCATAGAACTGTGAAGGATACCGCATATTTCAGAGCATTGCGAATTTACTCTACTTAATTCATGTTTTATTAAAAACTAAAGCAGAGGTTTTCTCCTAAAATTATATTTATTTATATAAATTTTACAAATAACTTAAAAGTTATTTGCACTTTTTCAAGCGGGATCTGACTATATCTTAAGCTTGCGCCAACCAACATATAGTCGATGAACTGCACACCATAAAGATATGGTGCTTGGCTGCGGATTTCCCATTCAATTATCAATCTTGATTTTACTGTCGCGAGTCATTACCTGCGCCCTAAATTATATTGCTATATTTAGTTAGTTAAGATTGCTTTAGGGGGTTCCCGACAATTTGACGGTTTATAGCCAAAGGTTCACTCTGACTTAGGCCTTGAAATAAGACCATAAAAAACACCTTCTCTATTTATTAAAGTAGAGCATTGATTTAAACGACCTGGATAAGCATCGAGTTTAAGAGCTAGCGCTGGTACGGCAAAGGAATGTATTACCAATTTTTATACTTTTTAATTTAATCAAATTTATTCAAGTTTTTAAATATAATTATAATATATTCAATTTTATTATAAATCAATAATTGAGATAAAACATAGATTTATTGAAACAGGCACCTTAACGGTGCCCACCTTTTTAATCTAATCAAAATTTATTCAAGTTTTTAAATCTAATTAAAATATATTCAAGTTTATTTTTTAATCTAATTAAAATATATTCAAGTTTACTTTTTAAACTAATAAAAATATATTCAAATTTATTATAAATCAATAATTCATACAAAACTTAGATTTACCGAAACCGGGCGCTTTAACAGCGCCCATACTTTTCAATTTTCTTAAATTTTATTCAAGTTTACTATCGACCAATGTTCAAATAATAAATCTAAACTGATAATTTATACAACATAGAAGGATGCATATGATTAATCACAATAAATCTTAAGTTAGCCATGTTTTTATTACAGCCTTTATATTTAATTATTAAATATATGGGTAAGGTAATCCAGTTATAATATCAATCAGCGCCGCTCCGCGGCGCTGATTTAAACTTCGCGCGAAGCGCGATGAAATTAACTATATTCTTCCTTTATTCATACCGTTTTTTATTTTGCGAATTTGATCTAAACCTTCAGAAGTTAAATGTGCCTTATTTTTCATTAAATTAGTTACAAGACAAAAATCATTAAAGTCTTTAGATTTTACTCCAACTATTTTATATTTATTAAAAAATGGAATAAGTTTTTCAGTTAGATCAGAAAATTTTGTAATTTTGTAATCAACTGCTTTATTAGATCTTTTATAAACTTTCCCACAACCGAAGTAAGAAATTAAAGAATTTATTAATTTGTCGTCTCTTGAATGTTGAGTTATTTGAAATATTAATTCCACTTGAATACCTAAACGATTACTTGATGATTTTTTTATTTTTACATAAAAACACCCCTCAGCATTAGTAAACCCAGATACTCAAGAAGGATCAATGATTTTTTTATTTTTAACTACATATCTAAAAACTGGGATAATATTTGGTAAAGAAACTTTTAATTTCTCCGATAAACCTAAGTTTATTGATCCTTTAATTGCAATTATTTTTATGTAATCCTTCCATGGTCAAATGTTCTTTCCGATTCATAAGATCTACAGCTAGTTTAAATAGTTCAAAATCAGCACGCTTCTGAGTAATTAGAGGAATGTTTACGAAATGCGGGATTATTACATTAGTTAAATCCTGTAAAAAAATAACTCGATACTGTAAATTGTTTTTACCTTGTTTATAAATTTTTCCTACTCCAAATTATAATTTAATGAGTTACAAAATAGCTCTATCTTTTTGATGAAGCTCAATTTGAAAAATTGCTCAAACCTCTCATCCGATTTTATATTTAGGATCTTTCCTAATAAAAATTATAAAGGAACCCTCACTATCTGTAAAACCAGTAAAAGTAAGGATTTAGTTTATTTTGTGACTGTGCCAAAGCAAGGAAAGAATATAATCTTAATTTTTCTCCCAGTTGGGAATCATAACACTTTGTATATGAAATGGAATTTTAGTCATACTTGATTGAATTCTAGTTAATCTACCACCTAAGGTTAAACCTAAATTGCTTCTTCAAAGAACAATATTACCAGAACTGACAATTGAATTACCAGACTTTTTTGAATTAGAAGATAGTTTAAATGCTGTAGTAGAAATATACATATGTCTTAATTGTTTAAAATTTATTGAATTTTTATTGAATTTATTTGGGCACTCAAGTTTTATGGCTAGTGCAGGAACAATGAAATAATAATATATCATATTTTTATACTATTTATTCTTATCTTGCTTATCTAATTTAGCTAAATATTATAACTCCTGTATTATTAATCCTTAAATTGAAATTAAGTTTTACATGAATTAGGATGAACTTACCACAATAATCTCACAATAGCTTTATGGCTAAATTATTTATATTTAAAAATTTGATTTATAATTAAGTTAAGTATATAATGACTCCTATCAAAGACTATTAGAATATACCTTACACCTATATTCTGCCCAAGTGTGTACAGGAACAGGTTTTTTTAATATAGGCGAAATTCCGTCTTTTCGTTGCTCTTTTACACTTTCTCAATAAATGATTTAGATTCGCGAACACCCATTTTTCTTTTGATTATTTCTATATTTGTTACTTTACAGAGATAATTACTCTATCCGCACAATATTTTTTATATCTGTGTTTAGTATATAGAACTTTAAGGTTTACCCGAAGTTTGGAATTTTATCAGACATTATTTAAAACTTACTTAAGGTTTTAATTAGTCAGCAGCTGTGATAATGAAACGAATATGAGTTAATTCTGGAACTATGACTCTATTATCAACTTCGAGCATTCTTAAAGCACCGTCTTGTAAATCTTCTTCTGGTATTATATAAGAATCATATTCGATGTTTTCATTATCATCATTTACGAAATCTACATACTGGTAGCTTCAATATCATTGGTGTCCCTCTGCCAAAATAGACATTGCGGGATCGGCAACTTCCAATAATGTTTAATAATTTAATTGTTAATTTTTACCAAAATAAGTTAACTTATTATATTGTTAGATTTAAATATGCCAGCGCATAGTTTTACAAGTATACAATAATAAGTATACTACTATCACATAAAAATAAATTTTGTAAAAACAAAAATAATAAAGGAACTAGTTGTGTATTATCGGGTATCATATATTGAGATGAGCTATAATATAACCTACACAAAAAATAGATTACCATCGCGCCCACCTCGTTTAGTAGGTCCAAAGGGTAAAGGAAGACTTATCCTCCTAACTTTAATAGGCACAAAGAAACAGCATAAGTAAAGATTCCCATCGCGGACAGCGGTTTACCGCTGTCCGCGATGGTAATCAGCCGGCCGCCAAGCCGATTACCTATTTCTTTACTTCTTCTTTTTTAACATATACTCGTTTATTATTGAATAAAAAAGGAATATTTTTAATAATTCTTTTAGATATAGTGGTAGGATCTACGTTTAAAAATTTGGTACAGTCAGCTATGGAATCAAACGAATGAATCTTTATTCCGTCTTCACTTTGAATGAAAACACAAATATTTTTTCGGGAAGAATGATAATATTTATTTAATGATATTATTCACTTTTTACCGTTCCTTAATTCAAAGTTAGAAGGTCCATTAAGTAATTGTTCGATTTCAGCTAATAAAAACGTTCTATCTACAACTGGCTTACCTGAAGTTGAAAGTCTATTATTATTCATTTGGCTTAAAATTTTATCGATTAATTCTATACCCTCCTTGGATAAATGATGGCCTTGTTCTTTTAGTTTAAAAATATATTTTCAATCTTGAAAATCTCACTGTTTTTTACTACGTCAAACTAAATTATCTAAGAAAGGAATAAATATATTAGAAAGATATTCAATTCGTGTAGTTTCAATTCTAGCAGTAGATTTATGGTTTGGATTTGTAGATTTTGCGATAGAAATTCCTATTGCACCGTCATAATTACCATCAGTACCTGGTAGATTTTCTAGATACGTTTTAATATTTTGCATTAATTTAAAGTCAATGATAGCCTGAGATAAACTAAAATCTAATCTAAATTTATTGTGTCGATTAATGCTAAAAGAACCTTCCCCTTCTATAAAGCCTAAAAATCAATACGGTGTTATGTTAATTTCCTTATTATTAGGCATAGTAAAATCAGATCTTTTACGATTCATGCCATTTTTAATTTTTAGAATTTCTGCGATTAACTTCGAATTTTTAGATTGATTAGTATAGAGCTTATAAGCTTTAGCAAAATCTAGGAAATTAAGCCATTTTGTACCCTGAAGAGGATATAGATAAAAAATATCGATAATTTTGGCTATATCTTTAAGCCTCGTAATAGTAAAAGATGCAAAATTATTGTATGATCTAACTTCTCCAAATCCTAGTATTTTTTGAATAAAATATAATACACTAATATCATCTTTATGTAAATTGATTTGAAATTTAAAATTACAAGTTTGACCTGTAATAAGAATATAAAAAAAGCCTTCTCCATCGGTAAACCCACTTAATCAAGAATAAGAATTATTAATAGAAGAAGTTAAACCTACATATTTGTCTTCTGTAGCTATTAGCTCCGACTCAGAACAAGCTTTTTTTGCTGGAGCCACAAAAGTAAAACACCTTTTAGATAAAGCCTCGCTATTTCTTTTGATATAGCCAGAATTACTACATAAAATTGGGGTTAGATTTGTTAAAGGGCTAATGTTTAAATAACCCTTTAAATCTAACATTAAACAATTCAATTATGTTATATGAATTATTTTCATATTTCCTTATTTCACAGTAAGGTTCAGACTATGTCATCAACTACTACGACAACCCTTTCAATCTTTTTAATTTAAGAGCAAATAAATTGAGTTAGACTGTTTATTTATAAACTTTAAATTTACTAGGTAAATATTTATTACTTTTTTTTTATTTATAATAGTCAGCATGCTCATTGGCTCTGTTAAGCGAGCGTGTATGTTTCGCGATAGATTTATTAAGTTTAAATTAATAGATGGAAGGTGTTAACCTTTATGCTAAACCACGGTTTAACTGTTATCTAACTAACTATAGGAAAATACCTAGTAGATGTAAATAAAGGTGTATTTTATACTTTTAGTCGTTGAACGTGCTTATTGTTATCTAAGAAAAAATTATTACTTCTTACAATAAGATTCGCTTCAAATTAACTCATTTAACTATATTCGGAGTTTTCCTTGAAATTAACCCTCTTTTTAACATAGAGTTATAAATATATTCTATGTTGGACTTTAGTTTTTATCCATAAGGTAAAGCAGTTTGAATGAAGGGAATGCAATTAAAATTAAAATAATAGCCGGGGTAATAGTTCAGATTAGTTCGATTAATGTACCATGATTTAAATATTTGTGTGAGATAGGTGATCTTTTGTTAGAATAATTTCTAATTACAGATGCTAATATTCAACTTACACCAAATAAGATTGTGACAAGATAAAACATAATATTGTCATGTAATTCGACTAATCCCTCAAATTGAGGCGCAGCACTATCTTGAAAATAAAGACCTCAAGGTCTAGGGGCGTCACATTGCAGATATACGTTATTAAATAAAATATTTAACATTTTTTAAGTTTTTTATATTTTAGCTAAGTTGATTATTTATACTAATTTTTTATCTCATCCGGGCGCGATGATAGATAGAATGAGCTGTAAGCTATAAAATTAGATTGGTATAATCTTAAGAGTCCAAGTTTTAAGGTATTTTATTCCTATTGGCGATCTTTAAACTAAACAATTAGACGATAATAATACTCACTTTAAAGGTGAATATACCCTATAATATAGAAGTAATTTAAAATTAAATTTTATATCAGAAACAATCACTAAGATTGAATAAGAACAACAACGAAGGTTGAATTATTGTAAATAATCTTAATAATCAAATAAAAATAAATATTTATTTTTTTTTTCTTTATTATAAGCCTATAAACGTAGCAGCGCCAGCTTAGCTGGCGCTGCTACGTAACGGAGGCCACAGCTTGCTGTTACTATAAGATTGTACGGAAAGAAATTTAAAAGTCCAAGTTAGATTTTAGGATAATTTAATTACGAATTAGTAATTTTCGAAATAAATAATTAGTGAATACTTATTATATTAATTAGAAGTGAATTTTCTTATTTATACTTTTTCATTGTCATTTTTACTAGATTTTTCTGCAGTGGGTATAGTATTTATCAAAGCATTATTTACATCATTTTTTGCTTGTTCGAGTTTATTAACTATAACCTCTAAATCTTTTTCAGCTTGTCTTAAGTTAACACCGTGTCATACAACGATCTTATTATCTTTATGATCTGGCGCCCACTGATGATCAGCATCTATATCATCTGTTATTTCAGATAATTTATCTACTATTTTATTATGATGTTCCTTAGCATTTCTTAATTCAGTTGAATCATCACTATAATAAATATATTTATTAGTTATTTTTTCATCACTAAGAGTTTTTTTTAGTTCTCCTTCTTCAACAAAACTAATATTAAGGGGTGTTCCTTTACTAAACTCAGGTCTGTAAGAACTACTTACATTAGATTCATCAGATTGTATAGATTTCCTATCACTTGAATCATCATCAGGCTCTGCCATAGTAACTTCAGGAACCCTTGAATCGTCATCATCAGGCTCTGCCATAGTAACTTCAGGAACACTAGAATCGTCATCATCAGGCTCTGCCATAGTAACTTCAGGAACACTAGAATGGGTAGATTTAGACTCATTATCAAATAATATATTATTATCAGATTCTTCCATAAATAAAACAATAGTTGTAGTAAGAACAATTAAAAAAATAATAAAAATATCTAGGACTAATTTCTTAATATTTAAAATCAATTGTTGTTTCTGTTCTAACTTAATATTAGATATATTAATTAAAATAAAAATAATAGCGGAGAATAATAGGACCAAGTATAGGACAATAATGTAATCTAATGTTACATTGTAATTAAAAGTCGATATTATCATAATATATTAAATTCTTTGTTATTTTCACTTAATCTAGGCTCATTTGTAAAAAGTAATAATGACACCGTTTTATGCCCTAGTGTTACTATTATTGCTCCAATCATAGCAAGTAAAAGTATTATTGAAGCTATTCATAGTCACATAGCATGACTAGTATATAAAATATTCACGATATATAACCAAAGTTATTTTCAGATTTATCTTTAATAAATATACAAAATTTAAATTACTTACTATTTATATTAACCTTTATTTTTCAAATTAAGTTTTCAGGGTGATTAAAATAATCATAAAAAGAAATTTAAACCAAATTTATATAATTTATATATCTCTTTGCATATTCATATTCTCTTTAATTTTGGTTATTTTTTTTAATCCTTCCTTTGTTTTATGACCATTATCTTTCATAATAGATGCTATTTTACAAAAATCATTATAATCTAAAACTTTATTACCGTAGATAGGATGCTGCTCAAATAATGGAATTATTTTTTCAGTTAAGTCATTAAATTTGGTGATTTTAAAATAAACCACAGTTTGATTAGAATTAATGTAAATTTTTCCACAACCCAAATATTGGACTAAACTTTCCATTAATTGTAAATCTCTGAAGTGTTGAGTTATTACAATAATCAATTTAACAGCTTGCCCTAATTTTGAGGTTGGAGATTTATAAATATCTACAAAAAAACACCCTTCAGCATTAACAAATCCAACTAGTCAATTAACATCAGGAATTTTTTGATCTTTAACTGCAGGTTTTAATGCTAGAGTAAAATTAGGAAATGCCTCTTTTAATTCATCTGATAAACCTAAATTCATTGACGCTTTAAGAGCAACAATTTTTTGTAAACCAGAAAGAGTCAAATGTTCTTGGTTTTTTAACAAATAAAAGGCTTGTTTGAAAAGTTCATAATCTGAAAATTTTTGAGTTACTAAGGGATATTTATCAAAGTGATTTATGATTACCTCTAGTCCACTAATAGATTGAGTTTTATATTGAATAGATTTTGATCCTAGTTTATATATTTTTCCGACACCCCAATATTCTTGAATATTTTCTAATAATATTCTTTCTTTTTCATGTAAACCTATAGCAAAACCTAATATAACTCTTCAACCTATCTTCATGTTTTTATCTTTATAGATACTAATAATAAAACAACCCTCACCATCTGAAAAACCTGTAAGAAATCAAGGATTAATTATGTTATGACTTAAAGAAGTACTAGTTTGAAATAATCTTTTTTGTATATTAAATTTATTAGAAAGGATTCTGTTTTGATATTTTTTTTCAAAAACCGTTAGTATATTTTTTAACTCCAATAAATTATTGAAATAATTGCCATTTATGCGTTGATCATTTACAACCATATAGTTTTTTGCTCACCCTACTTTATTGGTTATTTTAGATACACGATATTTCATTTTAATTTCTTTTATCTTTTGACTTATTACCTTACCTGATTTATTAATTCAGTCAATTACAATTTTTCAATTATAACTAGGTATAAAAAGCTTTAGAAAATTCCTGTAGTTGGACAATTTAAGGCATAAAAGTGACTTCCTTAATCACATAATACCTATGGCTGTTATATCATTTAATGCTCCTATGTTAATATCTCATCTATCATAGCTACTATGAAAAACACTTTTATATCAAGAAGAATCTTTTATAGTAAAAAATTTTAAATTAAAAATAATTGATGAGTAAATAATAATTGATACATTTAGGCCTAAAATAAGACTATTTAAATTATCATTATGTAACTCAGAAATTCTAATATTAATTAGCATCAGAGTAAAAATAAATAATATAGAAATAGCCGAAATATAAACCAATATATAAGATAATCCTATAAATGACATACCCATTAATAATAAATAGCTAGCTATTAACATAAACAAGACTACTAAGTATAATACGGCTATAATTGGATTTCTAGCGATTATAACAAAGATACTTGATATCATGCTAATTGTACTAACTAGGCTTAATCATATAGTTGAATAACCATTATATATTTCTGAATAAGTACTATATAAAATACCATTTAAATTAATTGAAGAAAATTCAAATTTATTTAGAGAAGTAATAGATAAAGGCCAATAATATAGATACATTTAGTGTTTAGTATATTTCCTCTAAAAAAGTATAAAGAAAAAAAAATCTATAAGTCATAATAGTAATCTTAATAATTTAATAACCTATAATTTAATAAAACTATATATTTTTAAATAAAATTATATTCATAAATATACGTTATTAATATTATTGATTGGAATAAAGAATAGACATCGCCTAATGATGGCGATGATTCGTCGCGCGCGTTAATAATATAAACGTACGCGACGAATATTCTTTTAACGATTGGCTTTAAAATTAATAGATTTATCAATTATTTCTTTCACCATACCACTTATTGGCTATCGTCGCGCGCGCACGACGCTATAAAAATTTGACAAATAAATAACTACAAAAATAAGGGTAATAGATATGTTGATTTATTAAAAAAATAAAAGATGTCTTATTAATAATTTTAATTGTTAAAAATATTTAACTTCAATTTAATATAATATTAAACTTTCATTTTCTATGCAACATCTAAATTAAAACCCACCACGGCGCCTTTGACTTATGAGAATAGTTTTACTTTGTAAAAATTTAGATTAATTTATATATTCGATACAACAACTAAGGTTGAATTATTAGGAATAATTTTAATAATTAAATAAAAAAATATTTTTTTATTTATAATAGTGCTGTGAGCGTCGCGCGCCTGCTTAGCTGGCGCTGCGGTGCAACGGGAGGCCGCAGCTCGCTGCGGTCCCGTCGCTAAAAAATTATTGAAAAATTCTTATAAGTTCAAAGAATTAAGTATTTCAACCTTGATTTGTATTAATAATCTTTTAAATTAGTATATACAAATTTATTTTATTGGCTTATTAGTTAAGTTAACAACCACTTCCACCTAGATTATCACAAATTGTACTTAAGGTAATTGCAGTCTCTGCGTCCGGAGTAAGACCCCTTAATTCCATAATTTTTTCTCTATTAGCCTCTGTTGCATTACGTTTAAGGAAATCTAAATGCACATTTATTCTATATTGATTATTAAAATTAGCATTATAAACTTTAAGTTCCCTAAAATCTTGACTATCTAACTCTATACTTTTTTTAAAATACCTTTTTAGTCTATCAACTGCTTCGTTTACAGTTATATTAGCAGTATAGATGGCAGCTAACATGGCATATTGCATGTTATATTTGAGTCTAGTAAAGATAGAATCACCTGTTTATGCCTGCGACGATCTTAAATACGTTAAACTAAATAAACTATATAATATAACAAGTATTAAGCTAATATCAAAGCTATATATATATGGAATTGAAATATAAAAAGTTAAACCTACTAAGATATATAAAGCATAACTAGTAATAACACCAGTATCTAAGCTACTAATATTTTTACCTAAATATAGTAATCCTTTCTCTAATCCATATGGACCTATTAATTCTAGAGAACCTCTATCTAAAAGTTTAGTAGTTTGACCTCCCAATCTTAAAATAGTTCCTGTAATATATTTATTATAAAAAAGTTCTACAAAAAAACGCTGATTAAAAAATACAAATAAATTATACCCTAATCTAGAGTATTTAAAATTCATAAGCAATAATGGTGAAAACTCAGAGATTATTATTGCTAAAACGGAAAATAAAATAGTGCAAATAAAAGGTAACAATTTAAAGAAAGTAGCGACTGCAAATTCACTCTCGATTGCTATTTCGTGAGAAGGATGAATAAATATACTATTATCCATAAAAAAACTGGACCCTAATCCGACATATACATCTTTAGCTATGTAACCAAAGAAAATAGAGAATATAGCTAATATTATTAACGGAAGACTTAAGAATAAATCGCCTTCGTGTGCATTTTTATAATACACTAAAGGTCCGTGAGGATTAGATAAAAAAGTAAGGTATAAAACTTTTATTGAGTAAACTGTAGTAAAAACAGCACCAATACTTGCAATAAAATAAACGGCAGTGCTTGAAAAGTAAAATTGTCCATATGCTGATTCAAGTATAAGATCCTTTGAATAGAAACCGGTCATGAAAGGAAATGCGACTAAACTAAGAGAAGCTATTAACATTACTGAATAAGTTAATGGTAAAATTGCACGTAATCCACCATATTTACGGAAGTCTTGATTGTCCGCCATAGCGTGAATAACAGATCCAGCTCCAAGGAATAGTAAAGCTTTGTAGACATTTAATGTAAAAAATATACAATTAAATTTTAGGGTTATCAGGTAAATTAGCAAGCTGTTTTTTATTAAGTTGGAATAAAGACCCGAGGGCCTTGACGGCCCTTGGGTCATAGAACGCTGTAAGCGCCCTCGACCCTTTGATATTTCTAAAATACAACGGTAACCAAAGAATAGTAAACTTTAAATCTAAATTATATTTAATAAAAAATGCTATAAATTTTACACATATTAATTTAATATAAATTTTACATATGTTACATTTAGTACGTAGGTTATATTAATTCTTAAACTTAATTACCTTAAATTTAATAAAAATTACCTAATCCAAGTGGTTTAACACCTGGTTTAATATTAAATTATCTATTTATTATATTGTCAATAAAACGTTTTTATACACCTTTATATATTATTGCCCTCCTATCATCCTCATTATAAAGAATATTCACATATTATATAACTACTGCAATTATTTAAAAAATAATCCACCACCTAAAATCATACCCAAAGAATAAACCGCCTTAAATTATATCACAACAAACCCCAATATAATATTATATAATTCCTTTATTCTTTATTATCAATTTTTATTTTATTAATTAACTCTGCTGCCTTGCAAAAATTTAAATATTTTTTATTTTTAACTCCATAAAATTGATAATTATTTAATAACGGATTTATTTTTTCTGCTATATCAGAATTAGCAGCAACAATAAAATCACCAGCCAAACCATTTGTTCTTACCTTAAATCTTCCACACCCAAAGAAATCAATAAAACTAATAAGAAGTTCTTTATCTCGAATATGCTGTGTAATTTGAAAAACTAATTGAACGTGTTTTCCTACTTTAGTATTAGAATTACCAATTAAAATTGGAAAAGATCCCTTACCTTCAATAAACCCTATTAACCAATTGGGATTTATAATTTTTTTATTTAAATATGTAGATTTAACTATTGGTTTAAAATTAGCAAAAACTAATTTTAAACGATCAGATAAACCGGCCGGCCGCCAAAGGCGGCCGGCTGGTTTATCATCGGCGGCTGGGCGTAACCCGGCCACCGACAATAAACCTAAATTAATAGCTGATTTTATACTTACTAATTCCAGCAAACCTTCTTGGCTAAGATGTTTTTTGTCATTTATTAAATATACAGCCTGTTTAAATAATTCAAAATCTATAAGCTTTTGGCTTATTAATGGGTAATTTGTAAAGTGAGGAATTATTACATTAATTAAATCTTTAACAGAGGTTACTCTGTACTGACACGCATTATTATCTTGTTTAAAGATTTCACCTACACTAAAGTACTGTTTAATTAACTCTAATAATATTCTGTCTTTCTCATGTACGCCTATTTGAAATACTCCTCGAGTACTCCAACCAAGAGAAGATTTTAAATTTTTTTGAAAAGAGATAATAAAACTAGCCTCACCATCACAAAATCCTGTAACATAATAACCATTAAGAAAAACCCATTTTTATAATCATTAAAACTTTTTATTATTATTTTTATTATGGACAAAGTAAAAAGAAAGAAAGGTCAATTATGGGAGTTCTGATAGTAATTCTATTGCCATAATTGCCTTATTATAATTATATACTAATGGAGATTAAATTTTAATTATTAAAATGATTTTTTAAATTTTATTTTTTTCAAATTAAAAAATTAGCGAATTTGTTACATGATTTCGGACAAAATGATTTTGGTTAAAAAGGGTAAAATATAAAGGTAATTAACAGATGTTATTGCATAATTTGTTATGTGATTTTATTTATTTAAGTAAGATTAAACCACGAGAATGTTGAGTGATATTAAATCTAAATGATTTTTTATAATTGTTATTTAAAAACTCAAATAATAAATTATCTCCTTTGAAAACAGAGTTATTTTCAGGTAAAAGATTTATCATATTAATTAAATCATGTGAAGCTTTTATTTCTTTTGATGTTAAAAATAAAGGTAAATTTAATTTATTTTGTTCGTGAATATGATATATAACTTTACTCAACAAGACACCTCCTCTAGACTTGTCATTTAAAATTGTATGAAAAGAAGAATGGATTTTACAATTATATTTGTCATTACCCTTATTAATTCCAATAATAGCAGTATAATTTATTGATATCGTTTCAAATAAACTTAAATTAAATAAACCATCAGAATTGTTTAGTGAATCTCCAAAAGTAAAATTACAGACAAATATAGGTGATAATTTAATATTAAATTATACATTTGCATATATAATAAATACTAAATTTAATATATTATCGCGCAACGCGCTTAATATATTTTAACAACATCTTTCGATGTTGATTAGACCATATCATATGATTAATACTAATACATTTTAACGTATGGCCGTTGAGGAGTTATTAATTAAAATTTCCTGCTGATTGTCTTTAAAACTAATATAAAAGATGTTCCAGCATATAGTTAAATTTTACATGCACTCTACGTTTGAATGCATGATTAACAAGATGAAACAACGCGACATTATACGAAGATAAACCTACTGCAATTACCATCATACCGAGCTGTGACATTGTTGAATAGGCAATAACTTTTTTTATATCTTGTTGGAATAAACCAATTAAAGAACTAAATACTGTAGTTAAAGCTCCTATTCATAGACATAACAGTAACGCAGTACTACTATATTCAATTAATGGGGAACTACGTATCAAGAGATAAACACCCGCTGTAACCATGGTTGCAGCATGAATCAGCGCAGAAACTGGAGTAGGACCCTCCATAGCCATAGGAAGTCACACGTGAAGCAAAATTTGATTTTATAAAATCAAATTTTGGATTATATCTTTAATGTTATTTTTAAAATAACTATTAGCTTGAGTATAATCTCTGAGGGTCTATAATTTATTAAAACTACCGACAACTGAGTAAAATTAGAATAATTTATTTTTCATCTATTTTCCTTAAAGAATTAATTAAACTTGCCTTTTTTTTTAATAATTTGTAATCATTTTCATTTAAAACAACTTTATTCTTTCTAATTCGATAAATTTCCATTCATTTTTCAAAAGATTTAGCTTTTACTGATATTAATTTATGAGATGATAAATAATCAATAATAGTATTAATTTTTGAATAATTTACAACAACACGCTCATAAATTTTATTTTTTTCAGTATATCCATTGATTAATTTACTTATGTATAAAAATTCTAATTCTGCATCTTTTTGCACCAAAACAAACCGTTGAGTAATCTTGGTTTTACTAACTGAAACAATAAATGAGCCTTCAGCGTCTATAAATCCAGCTAATCAACTATCAGTTAAACTAGGATTAATTTTATTTGATCTTATATCAAAATTTAAGTTATACTTATTTTTGAAATTTAATGCTCATTTATCAAATTGTAATTTACGTTTATGTAAAACTAAATTACCATTAAATATATTTATTAGTGTTTTGATATCATCTTTTCTTTTAATAAATAAATATGCAGATTTAGAATTTAAGTAAACATTTCCCATATTTAATTGAGATTTTATTTCATATAGCAAAGGCAAGTCAATAATGTGTAAGTGAATAGAATAAATATTTTTACCTCCTTTCGAAATAATAAATGATCCATCACCTTCACTAAATCCAATAAATCATTCTAAGAAATTTTTATTATAACGATTTAAAATATTATGTTCAAAAACAGGATTGTTTAACACATTTATATTTTCATTAAACTCAGTAATATTAGTATTATTTTCGATAGGTTGACGTAATAATATTATTCCCTGCTGATTAACTCCTTGTCCTTTAAGATCTTCTAGCTTTCTATCATTATTTAAGGTATTATAAACATCCGTTTGTGAATGAACCGATAACATATCACCATTATCAATTAAGATTGAATTTTTAAAAAAATAAATTCAGTTTTGTTCTTTTAAATCCCCAAAAATTCCATTAAAAACACCAGGTATTAAATAGGTTATAATAATTTGTCTTAAACAGCCTAAACACTCTACTGGAATTAACAATGCAGGTTTACCCTTATTATTTATTAATGAACATGTTAGTCCATATTTTATGATTAACACATTTAATAATATTACGGCATCTTTATAATTATATGAATATGTATGCAATATTAAACCTGATTTTGTAAAATTCCCATATCCCATTACTCAGTGAGCCAATGCTATTGGATTTAAAAGGTCAAAAATATTTTCAGGTATTATTTTTATTTCGTTTTTATAGAAAATATTGTATAATTCTGTAAAACAAGCTAATGACCTAGTTTGAATCTCTATATAAGAATTATTAAGCTTCGTAGAGCTAAAATAATAAATGGGATAACTAGAGCAATAGTGTGCTATCTGAAAAAAGACAAACCAAAGATATTTAAAATTATCTAAAGGTTGTTTTATTTTTAAACGTACGTTTTTAGCTTTAGCATTAGAGTAACTTAATCTTGTATCGCAAATTATTAGTCCTATTATAATTCCTTTAGTATGGATAGGTAATTTAATAATCTCTATTTCTTTTTTATTGAATCTTTCTCCTATTATTGATGTTAAATTTTTTCCTCAAATAGTTAAATCAGTACTATAATGTCTAAATTCTCTTTTTAATTTTATAGCTCCGGATTTTTTTACTATAGAATATGAAGAAAATAAGGTAACATTATGCAAGTTTATAAAGACTGAGGATCTTAAGGTATTTGAAGATTTTTCAGCATATATCAATCTGCGAATAGAGCCTAAATTTTTTTGCAATTGTATAGTATCTGAAAAGATTTTGCTAATACACCAAGCAGATTCTGGCTCAATAAGGGCCTGTTGTTGACCAAGCTGAGAACTTTTAGCCATTGCACCAATTAATAAACAAATACAAATTAAAGCTACAACATCTTCACTAATATAAGGAGCTAGGGAGAATACAGTTGAATAATCAATGTTACTAAACACTCAAATCATTGCAAACATCCCTATTGTTAAGAAACAATCACCTACTCTATTTGTTAATAATGCAGAGATAGAGCTTTGATTTGCGGCTATTCTAGTATATCAAAAATTTACAAGAAGATAAGAACAAACCCCAACACCTTCTCACTTTTAGGTTTAATCGATAATAATATATATTGGATTATATTTTTTCTAACAAAGCAACGCAAGCGACGCAAACGTTACAAACTTTCAATTTATATATTTGTAAAATCTATTTCTTTATACCTAATTTATACATCATTTCAGGAATAACATAATTGGAAACATCACGCAGTGATGTTTATCTAAATTTAACTTGCTGAATCTAATCCTTCATCCTATAGCTTCATTTTTTAGCTCACGTTTATTAGCAGTAGCTTTTAAATCAAATTTTTGATCTAAAACTTTTATTAAAAGGTTTACTTCATCTAAACTATAATTTTCTGTACATAAAAAATTTGTTTGTTTGTCAATATTAAAATAACCATCTCCCATAATTAAATGAACTAAACCAATAGGAGTTAATAAATCTTTTATATTTGAAGGTACACATTTAATATTATTATTGTAGAACAGAGCATAAAACTCATTTAGACAAGGGAATTTTAAGGTTTTAAAGTAAATACTTTTATATACAAGACCTGTCCTCTTATCTTTTTTTCTTTCAATTATAGCAGGCGGAGTAGCTACCTATGATTTAAATAAAATATATAAGCTGTTAACATAAGCTTCTTGCGAAGGGTAAGTGTGATCTCTTTGTTATTTAGTTAATTCGTATTCTTTTTTATAATTATTAGTAAATTTAGTTTCATTCTTATTACAATATTCGAGAATATCTAAACTAAATTTATTCAGTCAGTATATTTTTTATATTTTTTAAAAATATATCGGTTTTTATATGGCTTTTTCTGATTATTTTTAAAATATAAATAAATTGCAGTACGTCTTATACATAATGCTGTAGCTGCTTCACTTAAAGAGTTAAATATAGTTACAATATTTTTTTCTAAATCTATCACAGTTATACTTTGAGCTGATCTACCTGCACTTATAACTCTTGCTTTACCAAACATTGGATGTTTTGCTCCTTTTTTAGCTGCTGATATTTTAGCGATCGTTTCTTCTGAATGTTTAAATCCTAGTGATGAACCTGCAATTTTTAATGTGTTATACTCTGGTTTCAAAAGATTGATATAATACTGTTCTCTTTCTATATATTTTTCAGGAGCACAGTATTCAAGAATTTCTAAAGAAAATTTCGAAAGACCGTATTTTAGTAAAGCATTATAAATCATACTTTTATTTTTTTTTATTTCAGTTTTTAAGAAAGAAATGTAAAAATAATCTTTAAGTCTTCTACCCAAATTCATACTACTTCCTATATAACACTTTCCATTTTCTAAATTTACTCAACGGTAAACACCTGATTTACCTTTGTTTTCTTGAAAAATTTGCACTTTATGAGTCTCAGAATTAGAATAAAATTTTTCAGGTGATACGGAAGAAAAAGTTGAATAATAATTTTTATTATTCACTCTTTTATTATTTTTTGGGATAATTCTTGATCTATCGAATGTCCTTAAATTAAGGTTATTATTAGTACTAAAAATCTGTAACACCTTACGTACTTTGTACGCGAAGATGCTTAGCAGGCGCTTGCAGCCCGCGCAAAGCGCGGGTCCAAAATTTTTAAAAGAAAAAGAATAGAAACAAAGGTTTAAATAAAAATTTGTAGCGCTCCACGTTTTTTGTGTCCGAGGATGTATTGTAGTCTGCGTTTTGCGCGGCCGCGACGCTTTTATTAGAAAAATAATATAAGAGACAAATATTTATAATAAAGTAGATAGTAAATGCGGAATCTTACTAAATTATTTTACTATCATTTAAAACCCGGGACTTTATCTTCATCTATAATAAAAAGGATGTGTCACGTATAGTCTCTGAGGATTCATTGAGTAACCTCAATGTTTTCCTGCTGATTGTTATAGCTTTAAAAGCTTAAATTTCCAGCAAATAGTAACATAATAATTTATTTGTTTTCACAAATAAACGGCTGATATTCAACCAACAAACATTAGTAAATAATTATCTGCAGTAACAAGAACCACCATCATAAAAGTGAAAAGGCTTAAGTAACTAAAGAATCTTTGATTATGCTTTTTAGCCAAATTTATCCTACAATTGATTTATTGGATGTTCGATATTAACAATGGTTACTTATCTTAAAAACTTCTTCCTGTATTCATGCCAGATTTTATCTTTCTAATTGAATTTATACCCTCAACCGTAAGATGAGAGCGATTAATCATTAAACTATGAATTTTACATCAATCAAGATAATCATATAGTTTTATACCAATTATAGGGTATTTATTAAAAATGGAACTATTATATTAGTAATATCAGTAAAGTCAACTATTGTTAAACTAACAGCAGATTTACCACTATATTTGTAGATCTTTCCTGATCCAAAATATTAAACTATTTTCTCCATTAATCTAATATCTCTACTATGTTGAGATATTCTAAACCTCAATTGTACTCGATAACCTAATTTACTATTGGTTGAGGACATACGAACATCAAAGTTACCCTCAGCGCTGACAAATCCTGAAATTCAATATGGATCCAAGATTTATCATAATTTATTACAGGTCTTTCAACTGGAATATATCCTGCAAACTCTGATTTTAACATGTCAGATAAACCGGCCGACCGGCTGGTTTATCATCGGCGGCTGGCCGTAGCCCGGCCGCCGACGATAAACCTAAATTCATTGATGCTTTGATATTTACTATTTGATTTAAACCTTCGACAGTAAGATGAGCTTTATTATTTACAAGTTTTACTGCTTGTTTAAATAATAATAAATCCGCGGCTTTTTGAGTCAATAAAGGATATTTTTCTAAATAAATAATAAGTTTATTTAAATCTTCAATTGAATCTATTGAATAATTAACTATATCTCGATTTCGACCTAAATGAATAGAACCAATACCACCCAAGTATTGTTGTAATAAATATAATAAGTCAAGATCTTTTGTGTGCAGACCTAATCAAAATTTCAATTGAACACGTCAACCTAATTTAACAGTTCCTAACGGAGCAGGACGGTCTTCCTATATATTTACATTAAAAAAGATAAAATAAACCTTACCCACCTCCACCTGATTTATTCTATCATATAAATTGTCATAGTTATAATAAGATTAACCGCTTCATAAAAATAAAAAATTAAAAAAAAAATTAGTCCGCTACTAACAAAATAATAATAGTTAAATTAAGAGTAATTATCTTCCACTGAACAGATATATATTAATTTACCATTAACTAAAAGAGGCTCACTTTTTCTTAATCTTCTTGTACTTCGTGACACACCTAAAAATTTCGCACAATCAGAAAGTGAAGCAAATGTATTAAGAACTAACCCATCTTTATCTTTAACTACCACACCTATGTTAGCAGGAGGAATAAATCTATTTAAAGACTTTATGAAAATTCTTCCATCTTCCTTTTCTTCGAAATTTGATTCTTCCATTAATAACTTCTCAATCTGTAAAAGCGCCCTGTCTATAACAGGAGTTGATCTTAATTTAGAAGATAATCGATTACTATTCATCTGACTTAAAATAAGATTTATTACTTCAAGCCCTTTTTCTGTATAATGTAGACCTAAATTACGAATCATTAAGATAGCTTTTCAATATTGGAAATATTTTTCTTTCTTACTATGTCAGGTTAGATTGTCTAAGAAAGGAATAAATACATTTGTTATGAAATCTCTTTGACTAATGGCTAAATTAACCATATCTATTTCATTGTTTATGGAAAGGTATGCTACATCCTTTTGGTGGTGGCTACGCTGCTCTAAATTTAGGTTGGCGCGACGAAGTTCTCCCTCTAAACTATTAAATAAGTTTTTCAGCTCTTTCATTAAAGCTAAATCCTTAGTGGATTGACCTATAGAAAACCTAGGGTAATAATCCTTATTTAAAATATGAAACAAACCTTTACCTTCTATGAACCCTAGAACTCAATAAGGAGTAATCCGGAATTTTCTAGATTCTGTAGTACCAAAATAAGATCTGTTAGTGTTCATCCCTTTTTTAAGAGTGTTGATTTCAAAAATCAACTCCAAAGTTTTTTCTTTATTACTTACATAAAGCTCATAAGCTTTTTTAAATTATAAAAAATTGAAATGTTTAAGAGTATTTAGAGGATAATTACTAAATATATCGATTATTCTAGCCACATCTTCTTGTTTCGTTACATCAAAATAAGATTGTGACCGATAAGTAAAAATTCTTTCCATACCTAATGTTTTCTGTATAAAATTTAACATTTCTAAATCATCTTTATGAAGACATAATTGAAATCTAAAAGAAAAAGTACAAAATCATTCATAAAATTTCTCTTCCCTCACTTCGCTTGTAGTACTATATCTGCGTAAACTTAATTTATTTAATCATAACGATTTATTTTTATGGGGTGTATATCTATGTATTGTTGCTCAATAATCCCGTCTCTCTTTATTTCTATTATATCCTACGCTGTAAGCGCTGAATAAGTCAGAGGACGTTAAAAGAGAGTTTAAATATAATGTAATTCAAAGATTTACAGGATTACAAATAGAAAAATTATATCCAATCAATTGTTTAAAACGGGTTTGGCCTAGGGATTTTAACAAGTAACTAAGTTGAAATCGAGATATATTTCTCTTTATCGAGCACGGCAAAGTTGAACTTCATAGCTCCTCAAGACCCCTATGGTACATAAAGTTGAACCCACTAAGTAGCAATTTACGAGTTTGAACTCTCACCATCTATTAAACCAGATCATACTCCAGTATTTACAATAGTAGAATTATAGGTAGAAAAATTTTTTAAATCGAATTGCTTAGATGGAACTTTGACATAGGAGTTTCAACATTGTTGTATGTTAAAACCGAGGTTTATACCTCTATTTCTTTTGAAATCCTTTAGAGTACACCTTAAATCTTTAAATGTGGCTTATTAGATCAACTGCCGTCTACTCTTTGCTCTTTTACAACTAACTCATAGTATAATTTAGTTATTTTGCTAATTTTTGCCTAAAATATCTTCCTTTATAAGGCTTCACAGTATTACTAGAAAAATACATTCTAATACTTCCTGAAGGTACACCTAAGGCTTTGGCAACTGCACTCATTGAAGGATATATTGTTTTTGTCCCAGTTTTCTGATAAAAAACTTCTATCGCAACACTAGGACTACCTGCTCCTTCTGCTCGTTTACGTCCTTTACCTACTGTTGCATTTTTATTACCTTTTTTCGCTGCAGACATTTTGGCTTTTGCTTCTTCAGTATGTTTAGAACCTAAAGGAGAACCAGCTATAAATAAAATATTATATTCTGGTTTTAATAGATCCAAGTAGTATTGCTCCCTTGAAATTGTTTCAGATGATTCACAATACTTAGAATAACCATACTTTAGCAAAGCACTATTAATAAAACTTCTCCCCTTTTTAATTTGTGATTCTAAGAAATAAATGGAAAAATTTTTCAATCTTCTCTCTAGATTAATACTACTACCAATATAGCTTTTTCCATTTGTTGTATTTGTTCAGCGATATACACCGCATTTACTTTTATTTTCTTTTAGTATTTGAAGCTTATCTAGATCAGTATTTCTATATATTTTTACAGGAACAACTGAAAAGTTAGTAGAATAATTTTCCACATTAACAGATAAAGATGAAAAAGAGAAAAATAACACATCAAAATGAAAAACAGGTAAGGTAATAATGAATAAATTAAAAAGAGAGAAAGCAAAAACTAGCAAACTAACTAATACTAAAAATATTGTTGACTTAGATCCGCGATTATCCATTTTGTTTTCACTCATATTAAGGCTTATTAACATACCTGAGTAATTAATTCAGCCACTCATAGTTTTTCAACTAAAGCTTGGTACCTTAAACTTTAGGAGATTCCCGAGATTTGACAATTTTTCCCCATAGACGCGTTTTCCCTTAACGCGACCTCGCCGAGGATCCTGACTCATGTAACCTATAGAATATATATGCACTAAAGAAGAGACAATTAGAACAGGAATAAGCATGGATACTGTTAATGCGTCAAAATGGAAACCCCAAGATATATTTAAAGATTCTGAATCAACCCAACGAATAAGCTTAATTGAAATAGGTATGTTATTAAGACCTACTTCAATATAAGCTACAATAGCTAATATTGTTGTAATAATAACTAAAGTTGTTGTTATTAATTGTGAACCGCTAACTCCAATCTTTCTACCAAAAAACCCGGATAATATTGCAGATGTGTTGATTCAAAAGCGGGTTGCCTCTAGAGCACCCTCTGCAACAGAGCCACGCAAAGTGCGGCCCCGTCGCTTTTTATCTTTTGTTCCCATTTTTTACAAAGTGGCTCAGACTATGTCTTCGTATTAACTATTTTTTTATATTATTTATTTATAAACTGTAAGTTTATTAAAGACACCTGCATCTACCGCTAATACACCCTTCTATATTAATTTATAAATAGCGGTACAAAGCTAGTAGTTACCGATTGTTTAATCTCTTAAAGACACGAAACTCGTATCAACCAAAATATAATGTAAAAATTTTTTTAAACGCAAGGTGTTTAGAGAAAGATCATATCGTTATTTACTTTCTAGTCGTTGAACGTTTTTATTTACTTTTTTCAATCACAAAAACGATTAAATAAACTTCGCTTCAAATTGTTTAAAAAAAAACTTCTTTGAAATTAACCTTGTTTTTATTCATTGCGCAAAGCGCAATGGGGCCCTAGCCTTTACCCTAACATAGGTAAAATTATAATTAAAAGATACACTATATATTTTTTTATTAATTTCTTCGCTTAATCTAGAATTGGTTATTGAATGAGCAGTCGCGGAATCACGTCAACTATTCTTTGTTAGACCTTTAATTTCTTCTAATCCTGATTTTGTAAGATGAGCTTTCTTCTTCATTAACTTAGCGACTCGTCCAAAGTATACAAAATCTAGAAATTTATCTCCTGCGACCGAATTTTTTTCAAAGAATGGTATTATTTTTTCGATGATATCAGAAAATTTGTTAACTCTACAATCAAATGCGCTTCCGTTTGGATAAATTTTACCACAACCTAAAATTTTTGTTAAATTTATAATTAATTGTTCGTCTCGTTTATGTTGAGTAACTAAAAATCTTAATTGGACAGATTCTTTAAGTTTATAGTTTTTATCTTTTACAATGCTAATAGAAAAACAGCCTTCTGAAAATTTAAAGTTTTATTTTATATAGCATACTAGAACGCATATAAGGCTTTACAATCTGTCTTAGCAAAGGTATAGAACGTACTCTAATGTAAATTCTTGTTTGAGTTGAAGTACGAAATCGTAATGTACATTCTAATCTATATCTAATGATTAAAACATTCATTAAACGAATTACGTCAATCAATTTATAAGAATCAGTACAAAGCACTAAACCATGACATTCCGCAGAACCATCTCTAATAAGATGCGCTAAGGCTACGGGTGATAACAGTTCATAAATATTTTCTGGTATTACTTTCCTGCAGGATAAAACAAATAATATAATTTCGTTAAACAAGGCATAACTCTAGTGTTAAATTCTCAAGCAATGCTTTGTTTTCCATATCGGTTCCGTATTCTTGACTTAGGATAAGAATAACAATAATGAGATAAAGATCAAAAGACAAATCAAAGATACTCACTATTATCTTCAGATTATGTAAATGCTAATAATGCATTTTTAGCTCTTACACCGGAAAACCGTAGTAACCATCAGATAATATCAATCCTATTATTACACTATATTGATCAGGAGCGAGTTGCACCATTGCTAATTCTTTTATCGTGAATTTTTTACCTACTGTAGATCTTAGATTTGTACCTCACACCACTAAGGATTTATCCACTTCAATCTTTGTAGAATAAAGACGTCTTTGTGTAAGTGCAGAGCAAATTTGCTTAAATAGGATTTTTACTTGAGAATTCCTTACAAAACCCGCTACCCTTTTAGGATTTTTTATTTCCTGATTTGTGACTTTTAGTCTTTCCACAGGTTTAACATCAGGGAAAGCAGCTTTTAAATTGTCCGTCAATCCCCGATTCATCAAAGCTCTGATCGTTACAAATTTTAATATCCCTTCCAAAGTTAAATGATCATTAGATTTAAAAAGTTCAAACGCTTACTTGAATAAAAGAAAATCTGCATATTTTTGTGTAATAAGATTGAATTTTTCATGAAGTCCGATCGAAAATTGAGGACTAACTCTCCAGTTAATTTTACTTTTTGAATCTTCACTAAAACTTAATATGAAAGATCCCTCTGCATCTATGAAACCAAATACGAAATAAGGGTCTAATTTTTCTATCTTAAGCAAATTTGTGCAATAATTTTTTTTGAAATATATAGTTTTCTTGTTTACGCTGCTACGATGAAATTGATCGCATAAGCTTAAATTATTCTGCTGAATTGACCCTAATAAAGGTAAAATTATTATTAATAAGTACATTTTTTTTTTTTTAATTTTATAAAAATATTATCACTTAATCTAGGCTCAGTACCAAGAACATTAGAAATTGAATAATTTCTAACTTCTATTTTTTTTACATCTTTTTTTACAGATGTATCAGTAATTGGATAGTTTACAGTTACAGTATCAGTATAATCTACTGCAACAATTCCTCTTAACCGATAAAATGCAACCAATATTCCTAATCCTACAGCTGATTCTGCACCAGCTATAGCTATAATATAAACAGCAAAAGTTTGCCCAATTATATCGCCAAAATTAAAAGAATTTATCAATATTAAGTATGTAATAGATAATAACATTATTTCTATTGAAATTAACATTAATATTATATTTTTTCTATTTAATACAAAACCAAACACACCTACCAAGAACAGTAACAGGGACAAGTTCATTATTTATTTTTTTTTTCACTATAAACAATGATAAATTTTATATTTAATCTTATTGAAATTTGAAGTTGAAAAATTTTACATTATGAATTTTATCTAAATAACAAGCTTAGCTACGCGCGCGCTTTAGCTCGTGCTATGTTACACAAAGATACAACACGCTTGACTGCTAAATTAATTTTTTTTTTTGGTATTAATTAAAATTTAATAATTGATTTTTTAATAACTAAAAATTTTGTTGTTTTTACTGTTAAACTTTTAAAACTTAAAAAAAGTATAACAGTAAATACTTAAAAAAAGTATAAACACCACAAAATTTTGTGTTATAGAAGTTACTAGGAATAATCCTCCATATACACCAATTCCTGTTCCTAAGCATGTAATATGTAAACTATTTAAGGCTAAAAAAATTGAATATAGTAATATAAAAGAGGTTATCCTATTATAGGACAGAGATTTATCTTGTCTAAATGTTACAGCGTTTATTAATAATAAAATACAAGAAGATAATATAATCATTTAAGATAATATCTGGATTTTAACCATTATTATTTCAATGTAAAAAGGCAAATTTATGGTAGTTCTGTAATTTTTTATCGCTTTAATTACCTAAAAAGAACTCAATCAAGCAAATTATGAGTTTGAAATTTAATATATAGTATCAATAAACTCATGATCCACAATATCTAATAAATATCAGTAAAACAAAAAAAACATTAAATTTTCAGCACTATATTGTTTCTATATATAAATAGATTACCATCACCTTATAAAAATCCTAATAAAAAAAATAGTTTCCTTTAAAACAATTTAAATTATTTTTGGTAGGAAGCTAAATCACTATGGCGGTTTTCATCTATGTAAAAGTGGTTTAAAAATTTTTTTTAGATTAAAATATACGTTAGGAACAACAACTAAGGTTGAATTAAAACAAAAGAAAGTTAATTTTAATATTAATTTTTAATTTTTTTTATGAGAAGGCACAGATTCTAACTTTTTATCTCCTAAACCTATAACAAATAAGAAATCCCCTATTAAGCTAGTGAAAGGTATTAAACAGATATATCACAAGAAATAAAATAATGTCATACATTGTCCTACAACAATATATGGGGCTTCTACATGTTTAGCTCCTAATACGATTAAAATTACAAAAATAGCTACAAAAATTCAAAAGATAATTTTTGACATAGGTTTAAATTGAGAACCTCTTGTTTTAGATAAATCAAAATAGGGTAAAGTTAAAATAGCTAATATAGCTCCAAACATTGCAATAACTCCTAATCTATTAACTAAGGAAATTTTAGTGTATATAAATATAATAAAATAATTGAATCACAATATTTTATTCCAGCATCTAAGGTTGTTAAATAAGTACCAGCCGCGCGCGCCGTCTAATCAATAAATAAATTATTTCAACCTTGATTTGGATTAACAATATTTTAAATCAGGAAATAAATTATTTTATGTTATGCTAGGAAGCGCAGTATCTAAAGCACCTAATACGCTCATATCACCCTTGTAATGCTTTATAATAGCAATTTCATCTGTATGCTCTGCAAGATTCGAAATATAATGAGAAATATAACTTATTTGATCCTCTATTTTATTAAGAATTGTATCTGTTGTCTCTTCATTTAATTTTCCTTCAGAATGCATATTAGAAATATCATTATGTTTTTGTAGTGTTTTATCCAATTCAAACATAGCAGTTTCTACACCTCGGCTAGCAACTGGAATACATACTGCATAACAAGGTAGGGTTCCGATAGTATAAGACGCAGATTTAATATTTTTGTCTCCTAAACCCATAACAAATAAGAAATCCCCGATTAAGCTAGTGAAAGGTATTAAACAGATATATCACAAGAAATAAAATAATGTCATATATTGTCCTACAACAATATATGGGGCTTCTACATGTTTAGCTCCTAATACGATTAAAATTACAAAAATAGCTACAAAAATTCAAAAGATAATTTTTGACATAGGTTTAAATTGGGAACCTCTTGTTTTAGATAAATCAAAATAGGGTAAAGTTAAAATAGCTAATATAGCTCCAAACATTGCAAGAACTCCTAATCTAACTAAAGAATTTTAGTCTATTCAATAATATATTTAAATTATATTATTTTTGCTACACCTAATGCTAACAAATAACTATTTTTAATATTACTAAAATATTTTTAAGGCATACCTTGATTATTAATAGTAGAATTTGTTTAAATATTTAAAATATTTTAAATAATTTTTTTTTAATATAGCCACTATTTAAATAATCAGCATTTATATAAATAAACGTATAGTTAACGCAAAAAAGTATAACAAAATAAACTTAACCTTAGTTATGGACTATTTCTGGCTTAGTCTAAGTGACCTATGTATGATACCACCTTGACATCGCCGGCGCAAGGCTGTGCCTTGCGCCGGCGGCGTCTCGATAATTAGTATATAATTACCTAACATTCTTTACATAAGACTAAGCTACACTATGTCTAGTCTCTGAAGAACCCTTTAAATAAAAATATTTTGGTTTCTTGCTAGTTATTTTATAAATAAAACTTTCTAGCATATAATAGCGATTTATACAAACCATTGGGATAAATTTAGCTTGTTCGGGATTGAACGAAGTATTGCATAGAAAGATAACAGATCCGTAAAATTTAACATACAAATTGTTAATAAAAGACGACGTACGCCCCAAGTCTTCTATGCCAATTTGTAGGCAACAGCTTTATAAACCCAATTTATATAACATTTCTTTAATAAAAAATGGACAAACTAAGGATCTCAAATTATCCATAGATTCTTTAAAAATATAAATTCGAGGTTTTTTATCTCTGTTATAATGTATTGAACATTTAAGATTAAATTTATCTTGTAATGTAAACATAAGTTAAAATTATTAAATTAAGGTGTAGTTATTCAGTATCTGTTTAAATAAAGTTTTTTACTTTTTAAATAACTACCTATTGTCGCCGTAGTAGTATTTAAAAATGTGGCAGCTTCAGTCATAGTAGTATATGTTGTTATTTTATTATTTACTGTGTCTATAATTTTGACAGATCTCGCTCTAACACTGTTTAATTTAATATTTTTTTTTGCTTCTTCTGTATGTTTATAACTTCTAATTTTAAATATCGTAGATTCTAATAATTTACGACCTTTACCTGCTTTACTCATTTTTTCTAGAGTTTCTTTTGAAAATACTCGACCTAGCGCTTTTTTACTCATTAATTTTTTTGACGTTAATGAATGTTTAAAGCCTAAAACCAAACCTGCCTTTTTTAATAGATTATATTCAGGTTTTAGTAAATCTAAGTAATATTGCTCTTTTTGAATAGTTTCATCCTTGTTACAATATTCAATAATATCTAAACTAAATTTATCCAGTCCATATTTGCTTAAAGCTAAATTTATAGCCATTCGCTTTCCTGAACTTAATAAACGATTTTTATTAAAATAGACATTAAATATAACTGCTAAGTTTGCACTACTACCTATATAAGTTTTACCATTAATTAGATTATTTCAGCGGTATATTTCTGACTTACCTCTATTATTTTTTATTATTTGAGTTTTTTCTGTCTCTACATTACTGTATAACATTACAGGTATAATTGAACACGTAATATATTTAACTATAAAATTATCTAAATAAAACAATTCAAAGTTAGTAATTATAAAAATTATTAAAATTATAATTAACGTTTTAACTAAAAAACAATCAAACTTATAAAAAATTCGATTATTTATTACATTAACCGTTATTAAAGCAAAAATGTATAATAACGATCAACCTGCTACATTACTATAAAGGATGATCGTTAAATTTTTATATAAACTTTTATTTAAATAGATTTTCAATTTAAATTTGTTTAATATTTTTGAAAGTGAAACTCCACTTTCCAATTTAATTTGACTAAAAGTCAAAAAATTTAATTTTGTCATATGATTTTTAATTATTGATTACAAATCAAATTGGCTAATAATTGTTATTATTTATCATCCTCTTCCCTTCAACTAAGATAATTTAAAACTGTAAGCAAAATAATAAGTAAGGTTAGCCTTAAGAATTCATGTAATATGATTACTACATGACGGTATTTAGATTTGACGATTAGAATATATTGTTTGTTGAAGTTTGCAAAAAGATTTAACTTATCAACGTCTTCATTAGAAAATGAATAAACACTTAAATGAAGTATTATGTTTATTTCCTTTAATTAAAATTTAAATGCTCAAAAAATAAGGTAAAGCTGTGCCTGATCCATCCACTATGTGGCCTGCTAACAAAGCTATACAGGCTAATAGTGGTTTACTTATGTGAAACCCTAGTTAAACCAGCAGAAAATGGAATTGGCGTTATATTTTTTTTAATATATATCTTCCCTAATAGGGTCTCATTTGATTACGTTTAAAATACATTGCTATGGTATTATGATCTATATTTAAAGCTCTAGATGCTGCACGAACAGAAGTATAGGCAGTTTTTGTATTCAACTCTAAATCAAATACTTCAATATTTATAGCATTAGGATGATTTAAATAATTAGAATCATGATTAGATTTAGGTATATTAGCTTTTAGTTTATAAATATCCTTAAAAAGTAAAGAATTCTTAATATATTTTGTAAGAGTGGTTCTATTAGTGTTAAGATTTTTTGCTGCATCAGTTAAAGAGGCATATTCATGTGAAACATTTGTTTTAATATTAGTAACCTTAACCTTTATTAACTTTTTCTTATTTATATTCGCTAGACTTTTACTTATTTTAACCACGCTTTGCGTGGAATGTGTATAACCAGATGAAGAATAAGCTAATTTTAATACATTATATTTTGGTTTTAAATAATCCATATAGTACTGCTCTCTTTTGACTATATCTTTACGATCGCAATATTCTAAAATTTCCAACTTAAAATTTTCATAGCCATATTTTATAAGAGCTTTATTAATAACCATATTCTTACGAGAAGGATGTGTTATAAAACGAGTATTAAAATAATTTCTAAGTCTTCTACCTAAATTAATACTACTACCAATATATGATTTATTCGTGTTTAAACGAGTTCAACGATATATACCCGCCTTACCCTCATTATCTTTAATAACGCTTATTTTTTCAAGATAAGCATTATTATAGGAAACTATAGTATAAATGTTAAACAGATAAGATCAAAATTATTAACATGAATCTTAAAAATAGCAAAATTATACTCGGATTGTTCTACAAAAATTGATTCAAAAGGCTAACCCTCTAGGAGTTAACAATTCGTAAATATCAGATGGGATTTTTTTTACATTTAATAAATAAAACTTTTCTTTAAATTCATTAAAACAGGGAAGTCTCATAGTAGTGAAAGTAAACTTTTTTAGTTCGGCGCGCGCGTAGCGCGCGCACGAACATCGCGCGCTACGCGCGCGACGTTCTATTGTCTTTAACTATTTTTAAATAAGGTATATAATCATTTACACAAAAAGGCTTAAATAAATTATATACATAATCAAAGTATTCCTTATGTGCTACAGCTGTTTGAGCGTAGACAATATAGGAATTTCCCGTTGGGGATATTCTAGCTATGTGGGCATCGCCGAGCGTAATACCAACTAATACTTCTTTTATTTCATCAGAAAGAGTTATAGTTGCTCTTTCTGATGAAGATAGGCGCATAACGCCTTTTGTAGATCGACCAGATAAAATTAAACCTGGTCCAAGTAAATGAGAATGGTAAAGATCATATTAATCATTATATTGCTATAATGTTAGGACTATACCTTCATTTAAGTATTAATTTATATAATAATCTTAAATGTCTTGCAGATAGTCTCTGAGGAAATTATTAAATAAGCAAATTTATATTAATTTCCTGCTGATCTTCTATAATTAATTTATTACAGAAATAATGTAATTATTAAATTTGTTAGAGTTTCCAGCATTTAGCAAGTTTAAGTGACATCTTTTCTTTCTATGCATAAAACTACTTTTTTAATTTTTGTATATTTCTATATATCTTAAATATCACTAGCTCAATTAGACTTAAATTAGAGGGCGTATTACGCCCTCTCGCGCGCTGCGTGCCGTTTAAAAGAATTATGATATTTTACGGATATAGCATAATTTATCTTTGAATTTAAAAATATTACCTTTTTTAGCTCTATTACTCACAGTAGTTCCTGTTATACCTAAAAAATTAGCACAATCTGCATAAGAATTAAAGGAATTAATAATATTATGTTGACTATCTATACGAAATCTATTTAACGATTTAATAAATGTTCTTCCGTTTTTAATTTCGTAATTGGAAGGTAAACTTAATAATTTTTCAATCTCAGACAGAAGTTGAGTTCTGTCAACAGATAATTTACCAGTTGTGGATAGCCGATTTTGATTCATTTGATTTAAAATACGGTCTATTAAAGCTTTACCCTCCGAAAGATAATGTAATACTGATTTACGAATAAAAAATATAGCTTTTCAATCACAATAATCATAATATTTCTTACTATGTCAAGTAAGGCTGTCTAATAGAGGAATTAACACAAATTCAACAAAATACGCACGTTTAACGATTAGCATTAAAACATCTTTAGAAGGCTTAACCATACACTCAATTTTCATTAATACTTTCACTGCTTTGTGCACCAGGCAATTTGCACAAGAAATCTTGAATTGCAATAAGTAAAGCTTTATTACCCTTTTGTTCTATAGCAAATGTTAAAACATCAGAAGAAAAATAAAAATAGAATGAACCATCACCTTCTACAAACCCAAGGAATCAATAAGGAGTAATAATATTTTTAAGGTTAAGTGGCATAGTAAAATCAGTTCTATTACGATTAAATTCCCCTATAATAGTCATTAATTCTGCTTTTATTTCAATACGAGTTTCTTTGCTATTATCTTTTGTATAAAGTAAAAATCCTCGCCTAAAAGCTAGAAAATTAAGGTGTTTGGTTGTATTTAAATTAAACTTAAAAAAAAATTCAACAATTACTTTAATTTCTTGTAGAGTATTGACTAAAAAAATAGACTTTGATTCATAAGTATATATTTTACCTATGCGCAAAATGCTCTGAATAAAATATAAAACTTTGCAGTCATCTTTATGTAACTCAATTTTAAAGACAAATGAAAATGAATTATCTTTAGTCTTATTTATCATAAAGCTTCCCTCAGCGTCTGTAAAACCTCTAAGTCATTCAATGAAATCGCGAGATAAAACTAATTGTTCACCTGTAGGTAACACAACCGTGTCAGATAGCGGGTTAAAGTGATATTGAATTATGTTAGTATCGTTCCAGCTTCCTGTAATACGCTTATTAGAATAAAATCTAACTTGAGATATAGATAATATACCCGAAGGAAATAAAGGAGAAATCTGTATTAGTAAATGAGAATAAAATGAAAATCGCCGGCGTACACACCAATTATAGGGCGCTAATGCGCCCTCCGATTTTTTAAAAGGAAATAAAATAATTAACGATAATTTGGAAATAGTACTAAAATAAAAAAAAAGCAGTTTCTCGGTAAAAATATCACTCCGGCACTATCGCGGCTGGAGTTTGCATTGGATTTGCAGGAACATAATTTTCGCTATCACCTAGAAAATTTGGCATAAAGTAAACAAATAAAGATAATACTCATATGAATGCATATAAGGTAATTAAATCTTTAAATAGGTAAAAAGGACCCATATTTATTCTATCTGAGTTAGCTGATACACCAATAGGATTATTTGACCCACCGGTTGCATGTAAAGCAATTAAATGCAATAATACTAAAGCTGCAAGAACAAATGGTAAAACAAAGTGTAAAGCAAAGAATCTATTTAATGTAGCATTGTTAACAGAACAATTGTGTTGGTGACCCCATAATAATTATAAAATTGAAAACTCTCGTCACACTCAACATATTTCCATGTTGTTCGGATTAATTCATAATCTGATTTTAGTATTTGTTAGGTATATTGAATTTTTCTGCATAACGCGGTATAGTGCGAAGTTGCTTGAGTCATAATAAGTACTGTAGTTTTTTATACCCTAGGAATTTCACTGGAGCATTTTGTATAAATTTAATAACATTTTCAACAGATCTTACGCTAGATACTTTTAATTTAGAATTATTAGTTTTATCTACTCTAACACTTTGAGTTAAAGATAAATATTTAGAAATAGCTAAAATTAAAATATGACCATCAGTTTGAGAAATATCAAAACTAGCTACGAAAGAAGGATCAATAGTTGGCTTATATACACTGAAGCAAGCTTCAGCTTCCATAAACCCTATTAATCAAGCAGATAAATAAGATACATTTAAAATTGATTCTAAAGAATTTAAAGGAGTTTGAGGACGAATATATGGAGGTAAATCTTTATATAATTTAATATCTGATAAAAGTGCAGATCTAAATCTTAAATAATCATGTTGTTTATTTGAAAGAAAAGGATATTTATCAAAAATAGGTAGTATAATATCGATTAAATGAGATTTTTTTCTAATTCTAAAAAATACTGTTTCTGGTCTAGTTTTAGTTTTTCTAAATGAAACTACCCCTACACTTAATAAATCTTTAATTTTATATATAAGTTGAACATCCCTAATTCCTAATTCTATACCAAATTCATATAATAAATATTCTCCTTTTTTTGAAATAGAGAATCAACCATCTCCTTCAACTAAACCTACTAAATATACTAAACTCAGATCCCCTGTGTTTAATCTCTGAGAAACTTCAAAATAAGATTTATTTCGGCCGGGCGCATAGGCGCCCGGCTGAAATAAATCAGCGCCCGGATATAATCCGCCCGCCGATTTATTTCTTATCCCTGCTAATTGACCCCTTGTTATTGGCTTTTTCACGGTTGAATATATACAAACGTATCCAATTCCTATATTTGAGGTTATTCTAGCACCAAACAGGGTTTTCATAACAATATCACTATTGTTAGGTTCTTCAATTATTAACAATAATAATTTACCTAAACCTCCTCAAATGAACTCAACTATGTCCTGTCCAACTCAAGGAATAGCACTCATTAAGTTAGTAATAACAGTAGCACCTCATAGTGACATTTGCCCATAAGGCAGTACATAACCTAAGAAACCAGTTCCCATCATAGCTATTAAAATTATTGCACCAATTACTCAAGTTAGAGTTCTAGGTGCTTGATAACTTCCATAGTATATACCTCTACCGAATTCCGATAGGTAGGCCCTCTCGAGCTTTCCCCCGGTAAGAACGCAGCATGCAACTTTCATCGCACTACGCTCAAGCAATTTAATTATTAAATATATTCGTATTTATATTAAAATAGTATTATAAAAGATGAATTTCACTATTTAAATGACTATAGTTTTATTTAATCCAATTCTAATTCATTTAAGGGGTTAATATTGTAACCTTGACTTTCCAATCAATTATTAATTACTGTATCTCTGTAAGATACTGCTTGTTTTAAAGCAGCATCTTTACCCCCAAAACTAGAAAAATAAAAGTATTTAGTACGAGGTTTAACATTTAAAAATTCTGGTAAATATACATTTCAACCTATTTGACCTGTTTTATGGACTTTATCATTAACAGGAGAAATATATAATTCCCCAGATATATTTTTTACAGCTTTATTTTTAAAAATCTCATCTATTCTTTTTAATCAATGTTCAAAAGGTAAATCTCGGGCATTGTCAATAGAATAAAGAGTTTTTATAATAAGATATTTTATATGATATAAATTACGGGAATCTAAAGCAATTAATTTACCAAATTGTTCAGTCATATTAAGTTGGAATGTTTTTCAGAAAAAAAGTTCTTTATGTGTAAACAGTAAAGGAAGAAGAGAATTACATACATGATCTATACCTTCAACTATACAAAGAGCATAATATATATCCACTTTTAGGTTAGCTTGTATTCCTTTACTTTGTAAAAATTCACAAATCAACTTCATAAGATATGCATTAGTCTCAGTATATCTTTGTTTAATCTCAAATTTAGGTATGAAAGCAAGTCCTGTGATATTATCACGTATTCTAATATACAGATTACCATCACCTAAAAAAAATCCTAAAATAAAACTTAAACTCATAGGAACTACATTTTCTGAATAATTAAAATCCGCTGTTTTTAAGTGTTCACTTGTTATATTTTTTCCCACAACAAAATCTAGTTTTTCTTTTAAAGAAATGCTATGATCTTTTCCTAGCGAGGATAAACTATAAGCTAATTGAACGCTTTCAATTTTAGCAGCCAAAGTATTCAATTTTGCTAGTTCATCTAAACGTAAGATTTTTTTCAATGCAAAGAATTTTTCTCCATAAACCAAAGAAAAATAAGGAAGTAGAGTAGATACTATATAAGCTCTATTTGTACTTACTAATTGAATATGGAAATTATTAGTTTGAGTTTTTGATATATTTCATACCAAGTTAAAATCCAGTATTGCTCATACCATACTAAAAAATTGTAAGCTTTCTGTACTTACATTTTGACCAATAGAAAATTTAGGATTAAATTTATAACTTTTTTTTGAATTAAATTGTCCAGATAAAGAACCTTCAGCTTGAAAAATACCATTAATAAAAGAACGTAAAGTTAACAAATAACTAGAAGACAATTCGTTTTTTTCGTATGTATCTTTAGCTTTTTGTTTAAATTCCAAAATAATAATTTCTAATTCAGATTTAGTTATTAATTGTTTTTTACCATTTAATTTTACAAAACCTTTTTTTTCATCATTTAAAGATTCTTTTACAATACCAATACTTAAATATAAATATGTAAATGAATATATTTCCACTAAAGAGAATAAAAAATCCAATAGTTCAGCTATAAAATAAACTAAATTTAATCACGATAGGTAGATTTTTACAAATTTTCCCCCGTTAAGAACCGTGCATACGAGTTTCCCGGTACACGGCTCAAGCAATATAATTTTTATTATAATTATTAAATCACCCATATCGAAGTCTGCCTTCTTTCAAAGTAGAATAAGAATTCCTATCCACTCCATTACTAAGTGGCATTTGCTTTTTCGACTGTCTCATCCCCTATTGTTGTTATATTCATTTCTATATATAGAATACCTCCGTAATTGAAAGATTACTCTAAGTTAACTATATTAAACACACTTTACGGTAACAATAGGGATTACCAAGTTCCAATAATTATACTAATTTAATAAAGTTTTAGGTAGATACTTTAATACTGAGCATTATAATTGTTAATTAAAATTAACAAAGGAGACCCGGCTTCGGTTGCATAAACACCTCACACTCTTGCAAGCTTTTAGTCGGCTAATTTATCTTAACCTTTAACAAAAAACTATTAAATCAGAACCGTAAACACATATCTTCGCTTTCGCTTACCTTGACTTTTTTCCCTAACTAATAGCATTGTCCCCAGAGCTTCATACCAAAGAATTACTTCTAACGCATGTCTGGGTAGGGACACGAAGGGTCATTCGTGAAGGAATTCCACCTTATTATAATTATTAGCTTCTTGTCGCACTATGCAGATAAACCAAGAAAAAGAAAGCAGATGCAGTGTTAGAATGAAAATATCTAATTAATCAACCATTGTTAACGTCTCTCATGATCTTTATAAATCAATCGTCTCTGTTGGACGGCCATTCAGAGTTTACATCTTTATCTCTTAAGTAGATGATAAAAGATAAGATGTAAAAATATATTTGGATTTATATAACCTATTAGTATCTATGTACCTGTTACAAGTATTACTACTTGATTTCAAACCTAATGCTTTATGGGCATTACTATATGAATTAAATGGAGAATTTTTTATTAATTTACCATTTTCATAAATATATATAGTTTTTGGTATATCAGATTTATTTAATATATTAAATTTTCTCACATTATCTACATGAGGAATATTATTATCTATATTAAAAGGTGGATCTATTAATAATATTGATTGGTATCTCTTAAATATATCTGCTATTATTGTATCCAAATTCTCTATAGATCCTGTACTATATCTTTTATTTAGAACATTAGATATATCAAGAAATAATTTTTTTCCTTCTGGTAAATAATAATAACCGCGTATTTTTAGTATTAATGCTATTCTTCATAACTTAAAATCCATTTCTTTAAATGTATAGAATTTAGAATTATCTAACAATGGTAATAAATAATAATATAGTGCATCTACACTACTTACGACTAAAGATATTACATCTGTTGTTTTATTAATTACACTTGTTACCATTTAAAGGTAATATTTTACTAGATTCTGGTAAATTTGAATTTAAAGTTGATAAAAAGGTTATTATCACATTAATACTTTCAACACTAGTATTTTTTTGAACTACTTGAAAATACATAGATGAACCTTCACCCTCGAGAAATCCTATAAATCATTCAGAATTTACATTAATTTGAGAATTTATAGAAATATTTTTAAATATTTTTTTTTGAGAATTCATGCCATTTTTTAGAGATATTATTTTATCTTTATCAGCATCGGATAAATATTTTTTATTTGAACAGCATGATAAAAATCTTGAAAATCTAAATTTTTACTAGTAAGTAATGGAAATTGAATGAAAATAGGACATATTACATCTCTTATTTCTGTAAAATTTTGTACAACAAAAGAACATCTATTTCTATTTTCTTCTTTTGTAACATTACCCACATTCAATTTAGATTTTATAATATTTAAAGTTTCAAAATTATCTATTTGCATAGATATTTTAAATATAAATCTAATATAACCTCTATCTATACTAATTAAAAAATTACCTATTAATTCAAATTTTAATGGTTTCTGAACAGAGACAAAAAAACAAACAGTATTAATACAAATATATATACCGTCCAACAGTTATTTAAATTTAACCTAAATAAGATTTTATAATTATTTTCAAATTTAATTATGAAAATATATACCAAATAAAGCAGATCCGCCCTAATAAATTACTAGGTTGATCTTGCTTCGCTCGAAAAAGTTATATTACTTTTTTTTAATAATACTCTACCTTTTTTCGTAATATATAAAATATTTGTTATTTAACGAAAAGCCATATAAAAAAATAAAATTATATAAATAAATTATATTTATTCTCCTAATTTATAATACATGCTAGGAATAAAATATGGTTTAACTATTTTTTTTACTTTATTTAATGAATTTCGAGAAATATATATTCTATATCCACATTTATTACTAGCTTTATGAAGAGTACATTTTAAATCATATCGTTGAATCAATACATTCATTAACCAAACTACATCTTGAATAGAATAAGAATCTGTGCAAATATAAATACTCTTACTTTTAAATCCTCCATCTCCCATTATTAAATGAACTAGGGCAACTGGAGTTAAAAGATTATAAATATCTTCTGGAATTATTTTATCTTTATTTATATAGAATAAATGATATAATTCAGTAAAACAAGGCAATGACCTAGTAAAAATTTGTAACCCGTAAAACTGCCTTCCTGATCTAATACCTTTTGTTAACTGAGGGTAATTGCTACAATAATAAAATAATTCATTGAAAACAAACCACACATAATACGCATTAGATAAAGATTGTTTAAACCCTAAACGTGCATTCTTATTTGTTTTACTTGCAAATGTTAATCAACCATCTGATAAGAGTAATCCTATTATAATACTCTTATAATAATCTGGTAATTTTATTATAGAGCTAATTGCTTTTTTAAATTTTCCAGTACCTACTTGAGATGTTAAATTTGTACCTCAAATTACTAAACTTAGTTCCTTACTATTATTTAATTTAATAGTACTATATTTTCTTCGTTAGAAGCATCTGTAAATCCAACAAATCATTTTAAAAAAGAATAATATTCTTTATCCGAGCTATTTGGCTTATTCTCATTTGATTTATCTACATTTTTATTATTAAATTTAGAGCTTACTGACTCACAACTTAGCAAAGTAGTATAAAATTTATAAAATCCCATTTTAAAGTTCATTTTAAATGCTTTAATAATTATTATTAAATATATATTTATTAAAGTTAGTACGCTAGTGATCTTAATTTTTGATTTTTCAACCAAAACAGTACTATATCTTCATTAATGTCAAGCATATAGTCTCTGGGGATACTTTTTATTATTTTTATAAATAATTTTTTCCTGCTGATTGTCCATTGTTATATCTTTAAATTTATTACCTGCTATAAAACATAAACATATTTAAAGCTTTAGGAATTTCCAGCATACAGCTTGATTTAATGAACACATCATGATTAAATATGTTCAACCGAATTGAAAGCTTCTGCGACACTTGGATTATAGTGCATACCCAACGTAACACCAGTAACGATTTGGATAACAAGACAAACAGCTAAAAGAGAACCAAAATTTCAAGCAAAATTAAGATTAGAAGGCTGTGAAGCATCATATAAATAATCATTAAGCAATTTAGCGAGTGGATGGCTTTTTAATATACGCATTTTTTTTTTTTTTTATTTATTTGTTTAGTTACTTTAGACACTTGGTTAAATATAATTTAGTAAATTATATTTTTTCATTTGTACACAAAAATTTATATTAATTATATTTTTTCATTTTTACACAAAAATTATTTGAATCATTAGGAATTAAAAATACAGACAGCAGGGTAACCTTTATATAAAACAAAAATAATAGAAAATTATTAATTAAAATTACTGAAAAAAAAAATTAAAAAAAAAAATACTTATAGGTGAGAAAAAAAAAAAGTAAATTCTTATATTTGTAATTTTAAATTTCTTCAATAAATTCATAATATAAAAAAAAACTAGTAATTTAATAATATTCTATAATTACATTATATTTCAATATAAATAAAAAAAATTTTTAACTTTTCTTAAATTTATACAGATCACAAATAAATACCATATAATTTAATCAACTAAAAAACAAATATTTATTGAATATAATTGCAAATATAGAAATTAAATTGGAAAAAAAATATATAAAAAACAGCTAAAATCGAATAGTGAAATAAAATAAACAAAAATAAACTTAATTGTTCATTATTTAGTAAAATAATTCAATATATAGGTTAAAATAAGCAATGTTTGAAATAAATTTAAAGTTAATAAAACAAATGATACAACCATTAAAATTTTTATTGCTAGTTGAAAAAATAGTACTATCAAAAATTTTTTTTTTATTTAAGAAGTTTAAATTATTCAGCTTCTACTAATTTATATACCATAAAGATAATTAATTAGTATATATAAGGCGTCGCGCCCGCGCTATATTATATACATGCGCGGGTTGCAAAGCATTCTTGCGTATTCAGTGCGATGCTAAGAAAAAGGGAGGAAGTGACGTATATATATTTAAGCCATATGTGTTATATGATAGAAAATTTTTAAAGTATTTACTGAACTTATTTATTAAATTATTTTATTATTAAATATTTATCTAATCGTTTGTTATGTCCGATCGACTAAAAAGTTTAGATACGAGAGCCGTCTATTAAAGTTAAAAACAAATTTTTTTATCGGCGGCCCTTGTATCGCCGCGAGCGCAATTAAAGTAAACAAAATTTGTTTTAACTAAAGAACCGCGCGCGGCGGTCCTGAGTTTAGCGTAGTGCTACGGTCTAATACATATAAATTATTTTTTAAATATTTTTGGCTTAATAAATATTTTTTAGAATTATAAAAAAAAAACTCCATGAATTGCCTATGAGTTATGTTTTGAACCCATATCATTAATAATTGTATTTGATTTTTAATTTTTTAAATTTTTCTATAATTAAACATCAAAACTTTATTTATTTTCTGAGATACTTTGAACCAAAGTGTTAACAATTTTTGACCTAAATTAATTTATTAGTAAAGTATAAATTTCATCAGATTACACTAAATATTTATAATATCATTTTCAAATATTATAATTTTATTGTCATATTGTTTGTAACTTAACTTTAAGATATAAATTATTAAAATTGTGTCATATTTTTTAAATTTTTATACCTATTCAGTAAAAATTTAGTCAATCAATAGCTATTCATAAAAGAATTTTATAGTAATTAGATCAAGAATTAACGATATATTTAAAATATGGATGGTTTAATTAACCTAATTTCTGATTGTTTTCACTAAATTTAATAACCTTGTGTTCCCTATCGAAATATTATTTAACTGATGCTGAACTGCAATCATTTATCTAAGCAGAGCCATATTTTGTATTCCACTATTTAATAGTTCGGCGCGCGTGTAAAAGTTAATTTTTTTTTTTTCAAATTTTATTAGCGCGCCGCCATTAGGAGGCGCGTCGTTCTATCTCGAATAAGATATTTATAAATGGAGACTTACGCTTTCTTATACCATTATATTGAAGTTTACTTAATTCTTGGTCAATATTTAAATATTTAACTAAAATTTTTTATATTAATTAAAAAATTAATTAATATAAAGAAATATTTTTCTATAAAATAAAATTACAAAACTAGGATAATTTTAAGGTTAATGTTGATACTTGAATCCTTGTATCAAAAAAAATGTATTGAAAGTTTAAAAAACTTTATGGTATAAAGAAGTAAAAATTTCATAACATTATATATTCTACGCAAAATTTCAAGTCTCGAAGTATTACATACTATGCACTATATTATTTTCATATTTTGAATAATTTTTATGATTAACTTAAATACGTTTAGTTATAAATATTCATATTTCATATGAGAATATTATATAAATTAATACAAAAATTACTTAAAACTTATTAAGGAATAAGATATAAATTTAATCAAGCTTGACTGTAAAATATTTACCTATTTTCTCTCTCCTTCCTTACGTAGCTATATTGTAAATTATTAATAAGCGACGGAACCGTAAAACGGCTCCATTACAAGGGCCTTTGAAATAGGCCCCTCACTTTAATTTATATAAAAAATAATAAACCTTTTCTGTTATTGACTAATTCATATAAAAAACATAAATCATGAATAAATCACTTATTACGGCTAAATTAATATTAAGTTTTATATAATTTAAAAATTTAAATTAATATAATATAAATATGCCTAATTTCAATATATAGATTCCTATTATGTGGAGCGCTAAAACATTTTTACTCATCAACAAATAAGGTGTGCCCCATACCCGCACATAACTATAGATAACAACCAATATGGTATATTTTCTAACTCCCTAAGAGTAAGTCAACTGATAACAATTTGATTTGTTATATTAATCAAGCGTTAACTATCAGAAATATAATTAATTTTTAAATCTTTAATAATAAAAATAATAAGCCGGCGGCCGGTCTATACCCGGCCGTCGTTGCATATCCACCCACCCACCTCTGGCGCCGGATAAGCTATTATAATGATTTATTTAAAATATTTTTTTATTGTTTTGTCCGCTTTGTACACCATACTAACTCCTATATGTAGATCAATTATATCATAAAATTTAACCACAAATTTTACTAATATATTTGATTATATTTATATTTAATTTTTTTTATTAAGCACAGCAAAAACATTAAACATTTTTTTACATTTATTGCTAATGTATAGCTTTACCTATTCAACCACTATTTACCATATGCTAATAAGCGTCTCTTTAGTAGCCGCGCGATAATATATTAAACGCGCGAGGATGCAACAAAAGCCGCGCTACTAAAGTAAAAAAAATTAATAAAAAAAAATTTTTACCAGCGCGGCTCGGCGCTAAATTAAAAGGTGTTAACAAATTTTTAAATATAACCTCAGATGGTATGACTTTTCCTTGTTTTTATAAAATATATCGTATAATTCATTTAAATTTTTAAAAGATTTAGTATGAAATTATAGGTATTGATACATTTTATTTTTAACTTGCGTAATACATAAAGGTATTGTATTACATTTGTCTGCATTAAAAAATAAATTAAAAACATACATAATATAATATGTATGTATAATATTTTGAACTAACTTCAAATAAAGTACCACCTTTCATATTTTTTACTAAAGAACCGTCACTAAAAACAATTCCCACAATTACTTGATTTAAATAGTAATCATTATTAGAATTTAGCTCACCATCAGTTGAACTAATACTTGAAAATGAACTAATTAAGACTGAGTTAAATAAAATATGATCAAGATGATCTAAAATATAGCAATTTAAGAATAGTAAAAAAAATTAATTGTTAAGAACCCCAGTAATAAACAGAAACATACAAAAATAGTCAAGATCAACGAAATTTATTAAAAAAAATATTGAATGCCCCTTCCCCGCATTCAACTTATAGATAACAACCAATATAATTTATCTTCTAATACCAAAAAGTAAACCAACAATGAAACAGCTTTATACACTAATATTTAAACAAGCAAAAAAGCAAAAAAACGGGTTTAAATAAATTTAGCTACGCACGCGCGACGCTAAATATAATTAACATCTAAATAGATATTAAATTATTTGAATTATTTTCATACACGTTTTTCTAGTAAATCCAATGAACGTTCCATAGACTTGGAACGTTCATTGGATACATTATATAATAAATTTAAAATTTTTATATAACCAATTTTAATTATATGTTGTTTTTCTTTATATCCGCAACAAGTAATAATAATTCAAATGAATTTTTTCTTCAATAAAGTCAATCTTTATATTCAGCAAAAAGGCAATATTTTTTTCAAATATTATATTCCCTGTATACTCGAGACAAATCATGTCAGTTCTATATAATAATTTAGGTTTGGCCGCCGCCGCGTCAGTTTAACTATATTGAAAATATCGTTAATATTAGAAATAATAAATCTGATGTGTACACCACCTTTATTATTTTCTTCTATTTTGATTCAACCGACACCTAAAATACGTTGTAACCTTAAAAAAATAATAGCCGATTCAGAAGAATAATTTTGTCCAATAAAAAAAAAGATAAACTACCCTTAAAGAATTTCCTTTAGGAAAATATACACCTGAAGTACCTTCTGGTTGATATAAACTATTTATAAAATATTTAAAATCATCTTTATTTAATTACGTGGAATTAAAATCATTTTTAATTTTATTAAATTCTACTATTAACACCCAATGCTAGAAATAAAAAGTATTGTGATTCAAATATATTATATAAAAAATATAATATACTTAATATTAAGAACCTCAATAATATACAGAAACATATAAAAAAAGTCAAACACTCGGCAAATACAAAGTCAAATTTATACATAACTTGTAAATAATTATAACATAAATTAATTTTAATACACTTTTATAAACTTATTAAATATATATAAATACCCGTAATGCTTAAATTATATTTTATAATGTTATTAAAGTTACATTTGTTCTGTTTCTGGTTTCATCCTAAATATATTGTTTATTTAAGGAGTTAGCTACCAGCTTTATATTCTTTTTAAAAAATAAATAGAGCATACCTTAATATTTTCATATAACTACCATCTGCTCGTTGCGCTTTTACAACTCATCAAAAATATAAAATTTATAAATTGATGCCGTGATTTAGTTCCGCAATTACCCATTGTATTTAAAGCATCATTATTCTTGTTACCTAACATGAGTAATTAATTCATTCATTTAAATTTTTTAGAATTAAATTGGGTAAATAATGTTTTAGGATGTTTTCGGAGTTTGGTAATTTAATGCTTCAATAAAAGCTGCTAACTTTTTTGCACATCAACGAACATGGCTACGAATTTTACCTTATATTACTATATTTATTTAGGATAAAATATTCGTTTGATAACTCATCTCTGAGACCACTAGAGTATATCTGAAGAAATTTATGGATTAATTAATTCCATAATAACCAGCTACCGTTTACTCGTTGCTCTTTTACAATCCGTGTTAAGGATTTGATTTAGATCCGCGGTTTTATATTTCTCTTTAAGTTATCTTACCTTTTGTTACCTTAAATGAGTAATTAATTCATCCACTTACAGTTTTTCAACTGTTAGCTTGGTAGATAAGATTTTATAAATTCCCGGAGTTTGATAGTTAAAGCACAATAAAAAGAGTTCAAATTATCTTTAGCATGCCAGTAAAGGATAGAAGCTTCAAATCCGAGATGCACAGCTGTTTAATCTTTAATCTTATTTGCGCTAAGTATCATTATTCGAGAATATATAAATTATCTAAATAAACCAAGGAAGACACAAATTTAGATTTAGGTTGATAAATTGATACTTTTTTTAGTAAGCCATTAGAGTACACCTTAATACAAGTTTTACTTGTTAATACCGTCTACTCTTTGCACTTTTACAGTTTAAATTACTATCATTGAATTGTATATTTAAGTTCTGATTTAGTTCCGTGATATCCCTTTTTAACTTTTCAGTTATATATTTACTTATTACCTTACTTGAGTAATTACTTCAGCCACTTAATCCTTTTACTATTAAATTTGGTACATAATAATTTTAGAGAATTTCCAGAATTTGATATTACTCACACATAATAAGTTTCCTGGACTTATTAGCATGATTATCTGTTGAATGATAAGCAAGTATTCTTCAGAAACCAACAGCAATAAAAATAGTACCAATTATAACCATGTCTGTCTTTATTTTAGCATATCGAATAAATTAAAGATGTTAAACTTATAATATTATTTCAATATAATAACAAGCATGTAAAACCCTATATCAATGCGACTTAGCTAGAACATAAAATTACTACCTTATTTCTAAGAAGACTGAGTACACCTTAATTATAAAAGAGGAAGTGAATTCAGAATTTTAAGATATTCCCCTTCTCATAACAACTACCGTCTACTCGATGCGCTTTTCCATATTTAACATATAAATATAGGTTAGTTCCGCGATTGCCCCCTTTTTAAGTTTTCTTATTGCAATAATTTATTACCTTACCCACTATGATTATAAACATGGTACTTATTAGACTTTTCACTATATAAGGTGGTATTATTGTTTTTAGGACTTCCCCGGAGTTTGATAGTTTTAGTAACTATCCTATTGATTAAATTATACTTTTACTTGTTTACCTCAAGTGATAAAATAAGTATAAGTCCCAAAAGGGATATACTTTTTTATTCACCTCTCGTCTTAAATAATTATAAACCTAAGCCGCTAAGAATATAGGGAATCCGTCAAGATGTTTCATAATCATCAGGTTATTTAATAAAGGATGTCACTTAAAAGGACTTATCTTCCTTTATTCATTCCAGATTTAATTTGACAAACCTGATCAAATCCTTCTTTAGTTAAATGATCCTTGGTTTTTATTATTTCGGCTATTTTACATCAATCTTCGATATCTTTTAATTTTTCATCTCTTATATTATATTCACGGAAAATTGGTATAATTTTTTCAAAATTATCTGAAAAAGTATAGTATTGAAAAGTTACTGTAGTTCGGTTTGAAGAAGACGGAATATATGAACCACAACCAAAGAAATCATGCTTCTAATTAGATATCCATCCTTATTATGCTGAGATATACTAAATACTAATCTTACGTTAATTTTAGCAGAAGATTTGTATTCAGTAACAACGAAATAGCCCTGATATAAATCCTGCCACTCAATAATAATGGGGGTATTTTTGTATTTACAACTAAAGACTTTAAAGTTGGTATAGTATTAGAGAAAGCAATCTTTAATTCATCAGTTAAACCGAAATTAATAGACACTTTATTAGACACAATATTCTGTAAACCTTCTATTATTAAATATTACTTAGCTTTAACCATTTCTACTGCTGATTTAAAAAGGAGGAAATTTCCTTGCTTTTTAGTTAAAGGATATTTAACTAAGTGAGGTATAATTATAGTAGTTAAATCATGTATAGAAGATACAAAATATGCATAATTTTTTTTTTTCCCTACGGAAATTCTATCTATGCTGCCAAAATAAGTTTGAATATCTTGCAAAAGTGGTAAGTCTTACAAATGAAAACAAATTGAAAAGACAGCTTCTACGTGTCAACCTATTAGAGTTTTTTTTAGTTTTTCTAACTCTAATAGAAAAATATCCTTCAGCGTCTATGAAACCTGTAATAAATCAAGGATTAATCTTCGCCGTAGGCGATGATTCCTTACCCTTATATAATTTAAGCGTAACTTAAGTAATCGTAGAAAATAATTTAGAATTAGTGTACTTTTTTACACTTTTGCTTTGGTTCCAATCAAAGCATGAATGTAACCCATGAACAAATTTGTTAGCATAAGATATTTTATTTCTTATTTTCATTTTTTATCAAAATGATTCAGACTATGTTTTCAATCCCTATTAATAAGTAGATTGCAGGGCTTTCGTGGTATGATTATTGTAAATAAAATACTCACATACTAGTCGTTGAGCCTCCATATATTTTCCATGTAAGGATTATAATTTATATAAAATATAATTTTATTTAATATATGTTTGGTGGCAAATTGTCCTTTATACTACTCATTATTATTTAAACATAATGGTGACTCAGGAGTTCCTTGCATTAACCCTGTTTTCTATTATATTTAATCTTATAAAAAATTTGTGCGAAACCTCAAAATATAAATAATAGCTTAATGACTTTTATAATGAATCTAAACCACTTATAATAAAATCATAATTATTTAAATTTTCTTTGTCTATTCATTTCAATTTTAATTTTAAGTATTCGATTAATGCCCTCTTAAATGTATTTTGTCTTTCATTAAAACTTGTAAATCCACAATTGGTTTTTCAACTGGGATAATATTAGGGAACATTGTTTTTAATGTTTCAGTTAACCCTTTATTCATAGAAACTTTAATAGCGCCCCGCGCCACCGCTTAGCGGTGGCGCTGGGATGCATCCGGACGCTAGAATTTTATTTAAACCTTCTAAATGTAAATGTTCTTTCTTGCACATTAAATCAACTGCCTTAGCAAAAAGTTCAAAATCTGCTCGTTTTTGAGTTAACAAAGTATATTGATTAAAATGAGGAAGTTAAATTTTTTATTGATTGTACAGAATAAATTAGTGGACTTTCCCTCACGAATCCTTGTTTTAATAATACCTCAGCAAAAAAGACTATATTTGTTTAAGTGTAGGTAAATCTTTTTCATGTAATTCTATAGTAAATTCAGGAACAACTCTTATCCTTCTATTAACTTCATTTTTATTAATTTCTCCTCGTATTAATGTTAGCTTCGTCTTCATTAATCTCACCTAATACATAATTTATTCTTTAATTTTTTTTTTAATTTCATCTAATCCTTTTACTATTAAATGGGCTTTGTTTTTCATTAATTCAGCACACTTAAAAAAACTAGCAAAATTAAAATAATTTATTCCATCTAAAGGGTATTTGGTAAATATCGGTATTATTTTGTCAGTATCAGAAAATTTTTTACTGTAAAATCTACTGCATCTCTATATGAACGAATTATATATTGACCATAATTTTAGTAACTAATTAAATATATCATTAATTGCTCACCTCGTTTATGTTGACCTAATTTAAATATTAATCTAACAGAAAAACCAGTTCTAATAGCATCTTTGTAAATTTCAACAAAAAACAACCATCAACAAACCCAACAAACCAAATTGGATCCTTAATTTATTGATTAATAACTAAGGAATAATAGTAGAAAAAGTATATTTTAAATTATCTAATAAGCCGGCCGCCTTATGGCGGCCGGCTGGAATATCAACGCTAACGCGATGATACCCTAAATTTATAAATACACGCGCGCAACGCGCCCGATGCCTTGATTGCAATAATTCTATGTAAACCTTCCATCGTTAAATGTTTTTATCACTCATCATATAAATTATTAGTTTAAATAGTTCAAAGTCTGCTTGTTATTGAGTTATTAATGAGTATTCATCAAAATGAGGAATTATAAAATTTATCAAATCTTTGACACTATTTACAGAATACGTAGAAGAACTATCTTTATTAATTGAAATATTTACCTACTCCAAAAAAAGCTTTAATTTATTTTAATAAATTTATATCTTTAGCATCGGCCGCCGCCTGCGGCAGCTGATGCATCGCGCGCTCCGCACGCGTCGCATCTAAATGAATTTGAAAAGCAGGTGCAACGACTCATCCTATTTTTAATTTATTATTTTTTCTTATGCTTACCGTAAAAGATGATTCTCCTGCTGCAAATCCTGAAACATAATAAGAATTAAGTTTTTTAATCAATGAATCTATTGAGGGTATATTAGAAAATTTTATAGTAGTATCTTTTGCCACTTTATAAGAAAAGAAGATTCCGCATCTGCAATACCTGAAACTCAATATGGTAGACCATCTTTATTGAGTGAAGTATTATTTTTTTTTGATTAAATTTAATAGGGGCTACAATTAACCCAGTACCAAAGTAGAAGCAAGAACCAAAAGAACCATCACTAAATGTGAAAGAAGAAACTGTATATTCAACACCTTGGCATAAAGTAAACACTACTGCTAAAAAGATAGTGGCAATTAAACCGTATAATACACCTGATCTATTTCCTTGTATTAATGAATGATGTGCATACGTTACTGTAATACCAGATGACAATAAAATTCAGCTTTAATTAGGTAGGTTTAAAGCCATATAGTTTACAAAACAAATTTGTAATTAGCGTCCCGCGCTGCGCAGCAGCGCGGGGCGCGCCGCGCGTGCTTCGCACGCGCGACGCTAAGGACACCTATCAAGGAGGTTTATGAAATACGTGCCTGTATCTATCCCCCTGTGTGTGGTATGGGAATTCCTTACTCCTTACGATATCACACTCGTATTAAAGCTCGACTATACATTTGGACGAATATTTCTACCCAACCCTTGGTGAACTAGTCTGTCGCGACATTTACATTTGCCGACGGTCTATGATTATAATAACTAAATCATTACAAATATAATTACGTATATAAGGATCTCGTTGACCGTTTTCACCTGATTTTCCATATTTTATATAACTGATTATGATTGTAAATCCATTATTCCAGTTATTGTTTAACTCTTAGGTGCGCACACGCAAAAAAGCTTCGCCTGTGTGCGCCAATTTTAATTTTACTCTTGTTTAGGATAAAAGACAGGAATTCTTTTTATTGAATGACCCTTAAATTCTATTCTATCTATCTGACCCTCTTTATCTAAACGCCTTTTTAGAGTATTAAACCCTACATCTAAAAATTTGACAGCTTCAGCTAAATTAGGTTTTATTAATATTTCCCCTGTTGGTTTAATTATTTCATAAACACAACTACTTGAACGACTATGCACTATTTTTTTTGTCTCAAGATATCTTTGACGACCATCGTTAAAATGTTCAATAGTAGGTATTGCATTAATAAGCAGATCTTTTTCATCTTTACTTAGGTATTCTACTGATCCTTTATATGTAGATAACCGGTAATTATTCATTGTGCGAGATAATTTTAAGATTAATGATTTTATCTCCTTTCTATGATGAGCTCCAATATAGACAGCTTTACATATGATTTTTAAATCGAGGAAATCTTTACCTTTTTTAGTTCTAAATTCCAGACCATCTTCACTTAAAAAAGGCATTAAATAATTATTTAAAATATGTACATTTTTAATCATTAACTTTGCAAAAGGTTTACTATTATTAATAACTTTATCCGAATCTACCATAGTAATGACTGACGAATTTTTTAATTTGTATATAGAATATGAATCAAAACCTAAATTTTTTTCGAAATATTCCTTTATTTTAACTAAAACAGCAAATTGGTTTTTCGTTAAATTAATAGAAAAAGTGGGTTCGAGTTTAGCTCTTTCTAAGCTAAATGAACCATCACCTTCTATAAACCCTAACAACCAACTTTTTGTTATAACGACATGATTTTCCGGCATATTAAAATTAGTTCGTTTAGTTTTCATACTATTTTTTAGCTCTAACAATTGAGCTATTAATTCTCTTGTTAAATACTCTCTATTATGATATAAATTAAAAGCTTTTTTAAATTCTAAATAATCCAAATACTTAGTTGTATTTAATGTGTACTTATCAAAAATAGATATTAATAAAATTATATCTTCCTTTTTTGTTACAACAAATATCTGACTATCTTTAAAAAGATAAATCTTTCCAATGTTTAATTTATTTTTAATGTAATTTAAAGCATCTATGTCGTCTTTATGCAAACCTATCGTAAATCTGAAAGAAAAACCTTCAATTCTATCTACTATTAGAGAGGATATATTGAAGTTAGATTCTGCGTCAGAGAACCCTACAAACCACTTATAAAATTCCTCATCTTCTTGAGGCGAGATTAATGAGGACTGGGTTATTGGGTAAGACAAAAGTAAAAATGAAGGCAGGCTTCAAAAATAGTCAAGAGTTAAATTATAATCATAGAGTTGGATTTTCACCAACACAGCAACAATATCCATATTTGATATAAAGGCACGACTTACTGTATTTAATAAAGGAAGCTCAAACAATCTGTTTTTATATATTAAGTTTGTATAGCATGGTTGGATAAAAGTGAGGTTTAACCAAATTAATAAAATCATTTTTAGAATTAGCGACGGTGCCGCAGCGAGCTGCGGCCTTCCGTTGCGCCGCAGCGCCAGCTTTGCAGGCGCGCGACGCTTTTAAAGTCTGTTTCTACTATGAATAGAACAATCTAAATTTCATTTATTCTTAAGTGCTGATACTAATAAATGTAAATCATCTAAAGTAAATGAACAAGTATCTAAAATATAACCAGATTTATTACTATCTTTTTATTACCCGAAAGATAATAAAGGTATACCCCTTTAAACACTATCTTGATCAATACGTCCTCTATTCATATTCTTTTTTATTTTAATAATTTCACCTATACCCGATTCTGTCAAGTGTGCTTTATTTTTCATTAAATTCGCCACGACTTTAAAGTCATTTAAATCTTTAGCTTTATTTCTTAAAAGAGGGTTTTCAGAAAACAATGGTATTATTTTATCGCATATATCTGCATACTTATACACCACAAAATGCACCGTATCATTCTTTTTTATTTTAATTGAACCACAATTTAATCTATTTTTAATACTTTCCATTAGGATCAAATCACGTTTGTTTTGCATTAAAAAGAAATCCAATTCTACTTGGTAGCCGGCTTTATAAGCAGAAGATTTTTACTTTAACCATGAAACAACCCTCTCCTTCAATAAATCCCACTAATCATTCTGTGTTTAAATTCTCTATTGCTAAAGAATTTATAGGGTCACATACAGCGGGATTTTTATTCATATCAGCTTTTAATTCAAAAATTCTTTTTAAACCTATTTCAGTTAAATGTTCCTTTTTGTTAATAAGCTTCACTGCCTCCTTAAATAATTCGTAATCGTGACGTTTTTGTGTAATTAGCGGATACTTGTCAAAATGAGGGAGAACTTTATCAATCAATTGAGAATTAGAAACTATCTTAAATGAAACATCATCTACCCCTATATGAATGGACCCTATTAGCAGTTGACTATATGAATCACAAAAAAAAGCTTGAATTTTATGAATTAAAGCTAAATCCTTTTTATGTACATGAATACTAAATTGAGTATTTACTTTTCACCCTAAACGGTAAGATGTATTTCTAATAGTTTGAATATGAAAACAAAGCTCCGCATCGCAAAATCCTGTTACCGTATCAAGGCTTTAAGGGTAACTGTTCACCATTTTGTTTTGTTATAATTGATGTAAAATTTTTACTATTAGTTGAATAACTTCTTATATAAGAACCGAATCTATAACTTATATCACTAATTATATAATTACAATATTTATAGTTATCAACATTAGAAACAAATAGAACAAGGAAAAATAAGACTAAGTATACCGATAAATAACGCTCAAACAATTTATATTTATTATTAAATAATATATAATCTATAAGACCCCATTTACTCTTAAGTATAATAAAAAATATTACACTAAGCCTTTGTACCCATAGCTAATTATTTTTCATAGTTAGCTATTTATTTTATACAAAATTTTACAACTTATAAAAAATTATAAATTAGAAAGTTTAAAAAACTTACCTTTTACAAAAGGTTATCTCCATCATCTTTTGCTCAATAGGCTAAACTTTTTTCGGTAAATAAAGTCTCAATATTAAAAGGAACTACTTTTCTACCCTCACGATAAAATAAATTATGAAGTTCAGTTATAGCTACTAATTGGCGAGTTACAAAGTAAACAGAAAAATATTTAGCAGATAGTTTTTTTCTTTCCGTTGATTTAACTGTCACACCATTTTTACATTAATATTTAAATATATTAAATAAATATTCAAAATATTCTTTATGAATTATAGATTGTTCAAATCATATAGTAGCATTTTCTGTGTTTTTTATCGATATATAAGCATCTCCTAAAATTAAAATTATATTTGTCATTTAACTATAAAATAATTTTCCAAATTTTGATATAAATCTTTAAGGTTTAAATTAATGTGTCTAAGATACATCAAAGGCTCCCCTTGAGCTATTAACCTCTGCCTTTATTCATTCCTTGTTTGATGTTTTGGTTTTATTTTAAACCTTTCGGTGTTAAATGAGCTTTATATTTCATAAGTTATACAATTTTACAAAAATCTTTAAAGATTTTTTAATCCATATAATGGATATTTATGAAAAAAAGGCACAACAATATTTTCTATCTCTGAATATTTTGTAACAATAAAATCCATACAATCTTGAATTTTACAAACTTTAATAAAACCACAATTAAAATATTTTTTAATATTATCCATAAGCACAGCATCACGTCCATGTTGAGTAATCTGAAAATATAATTGAACAAAACCCATTTTATGGTATTTAGATTTACTTATCTTAACATAAAAACAACCCTCTCCTTCAGTAAAACCAGCTAATCAATTAGGAGATATATTCTCTAACTTTTTTACTAAAGGTCTGACAATCCATTACGTTAAGAAAAACTTTTTTCAATTCGTCAGACAATACCTTATTCAATGAATATCTAATTACAATTATTTTTTTTAACCTTCGGTAGAAAGATGTTCTTTTTTGTTAATCAATTCAATAATTAATCTAAAAAGTTCAAAATCAGCATATTTTTGAGTGACTAATGGATATTTAAGAAAATGTGGAATTATTATCTCATTTAAATCTTTAATTGAACTTAAAAAGTTGCATAATTAACAACTTTGTGGATTGCAATTAACTATTGATACCTATAGAAAATATATCCAAATCTAAATTTTTTAAATTAAAACCTTATTTGTTGGTAAGAATAATGAAAAATGGGCAAGATTAGTAGATGAGTTAAATCATAAACATTTTTAGTTATTAAGTTTATTGATACAAAAATTACTAAATAATTTGAAGTTAGGTTGTATCAGATTCATCATTATAGTTGTATGTTCTATTTCGATTCATTCTGGCTTTTATTTTCATGATTTTTTTAACCCTTGTTCTGTTAAATGTTCTCCAATTCTAATTATTTCTGCAACTTCACAAAAATCTAAAAAATCTAAAGCTTTTATACCTAAGATAGGATATTCTTTTAAAAATGGAATTATTTTTTCTGTCAAATCAGATAATTTAGTAACAACATAATTAACAGCTAATACTTTATTATAAACTTCTACTCTTCCACAATTAAAATAAGTTACAAAATTTTCTAATAATGAAACATCTCGATTATGTTGAGCAATTAAAAATTTTAAATTTACCTTTTTTCCTATCTTGTTAGTATTAGAATTTTGAATACCAATATAAAAACAACCTTCACTCCTTACAAAACCAATTATTCAATTTCTATCTTTAATTATTTGATCAATAGCTAAAGGTCTCAGCACAGAACTAATTAAAGGAAAACCTTTATTTAATGAATCTGATAAACCTAAATTAATTGAAGCTCGAATACTCACAATTTTTGTTAATCCTTCAGGAGTAAGATGTTCTTTATTATTCATCATAAAAACAATTTGTTTAAATAATTCAAAATCCGCTCTCTTTTGTGTCAATAATAGATACTTATCAAAATGAGGAATAATAGAATTGGTTAAATTTTCTAAACTATTTACATAATAAATATCTTGTCCATTTTTCTGACGAATTCTTATTTTACCAATAAAAAAAATAATTTAATCAAATTTAATAAAATAATATCTTTTTCATGTAATTCTATTGAAAATATAGGTGCAATCCGTCAACCTAACTTACGATTTTCATCTTTACAGATATATACAGAAAACGTACTCTCACCATCTGAAAATCAAATCTTGTAACAAAATAAGGATTAAGATTATTTACATTACTAGTATATTTTCTATGATTATTTTTATTTATGAAAACTAGTTTTGCTATAACCTCTTAGTTTTACATTACAAAAATTAGGATTTGTGATTGAATTATTAGCCATAAGTACACAAAAAGTAAATTGCATAAACTGTTTATTAAAACAGATATTTTTAAATTGTTGGATTTTTTCAATAAAACTAAATCTTTAACATGTAAACTTAATGAAAAAGTTGGTTCCGCATTTCATTTTAATCTATACTTAGTACGGTTTAAAACTTTTACGGCAAAAGTAGCCTCAGCATCTGAAATACCAGAAATTCAATAAGGATCTATATCATATTTTACCTTTTCAGTAGCAATATTAGTATAATTATATTGATTTAACCATCGAGCTTTGCTCGATGTCTTCTTTATTTATATGAGGTAAACTACTTTTGCTATAACCTCTTGGTTTTACATTACGAAAATTTGGACTTGTGGTAGAAATATTACGCGTAAACATGCAAAAGGTCAGTTGTATAAACTGTCTATTAATATAATAATAAACCTAGATCATTTCACGAATAAAATATCAAAAACAATTAAAATTTATTTTTTTTCAGCTTAATGGTCAAATTTACCGTTATTAAGAAATACAATTTTATTTTGTACTTAAAAACCAGATAAAAGATTAAACTAAATAAAAGTTAAGAATAATCTAAACAAAAGCGTATGATCGTTGAGGTTCTACTTATATAATAAATAAAAAATTAGGTTGTTTATTTAATATAAAATATTACCTGCGAGTTATTTAAATTTAGCAAAAAATGTTGTATTGCTAAGGGCTTGCCTTGCGACCTTTTAAGTTTTCTCGCATATAGCTTTTTTTTCATGATAATGTATCATGCCCCTTTAAGCAAAGGGTTTATAGCAGAGATCCCGAGAGGTGGTCATTGTGCACCCAGCTCCACTGTTGGTGATAATGCACTCGCTTATGAATTAAATTTTTATAATATTAAAACATAAAATTTAACAACTTTAATTTTTTACTATATATTTTTAATCTGGTTACATTTCATTTTCATTATATTATGAATGTTCTCTTAAACTATTCATACCTGATTTTATTTTCTTTATTTCCTGTAATCCCTCTTCTGTTAAATGAACTTTTGATTTCATTAATAATGCAACTTTTTTGAAATCTTGGAAATCTTTAGATTTTTTCCCTACAAGCGGGTATTTAACCAAAAATGGGATTATTTTTTAAGTAATGTCAGAAAATTTTTCTATTATTAACTCACCGTAATTTTTATTTGAACGAGCATAATATTTACCGCAATCTAAATACTTTATTAAATTATTTATTAGTACTTCATCTCTATTATGTTGAGATAGTATAAATCTTAATCAAACTGATTCACCTAATTTAGACTCTTTAGAATTTTTAATAACAACAAAAAACCTTCTGCATCTGTAAAACCAGTTATTCAAAATGTATCTTTTATTTATAGATTTTTAACTTCAGGTCTTGATATTAACGTAATACCCATAAAATTTTCTTTTAATTTGTCAGAAAGACCTTTATTCATCGATGCTTTTATTGCTACTAATTTAAGTGACCCTTCATTTGTTAAATGCTCTCCTTGTTCAACTAATTCAACTGCTTGTTTAAATAATTATCAATCAGCTCATTTATTTGTTATTAAGGGATAATTTTCAAAATGATGCATTATTATTTTTAATTCTTTAACTAAATAAACACGATATTGAATTGAATTTTTCCCTTGTTTTGTGATACCTACACCAAAAAACATTTTATGGAGCTCACCAAAATATTATATTTTTTGAAAAACGTATCGCTCTTTATAAGGGTTTTTTTATTATTAATCAAATAATTTGAGATGGTAGAATGCTTTATATTTAAGTGGTTTGCGGCAGCACTTATAGATTCAAACTCTTGACTTTCATTTCTTAAAATATCTATCACTAATATCCTTTGAGGGGTTTACCGACTCTTTCAATCTTTGCTTTTCCTAGATGAGTAGCAGACATTTTATTCCGTGTTTCTTCTGAGTGTTTAAAACCTAGCGATGAACCCGCAGTTTTTAAAATATTATATTCTGGCTTTAAAAGATCAATATAATATTGTTCTCTTTTCAATAAAATAGAAGCATCACAATATTCATGAATATCTAGCCTGAAACTAGAAAAACCATATTTTAAAAGTGCTTTATATATTAAACATCGAGCAAAGCTCGATGTTAAAAAAATAATATTGTAATATTGAAGAAGCCTAATCGATAGTTTCGTACTACTTCCTACATAAGTTTTTCCATTTTTATTATTAATTCAACGATATACTCCAGTTTTATTACGATTATTTGTAAATATTTTAATTTTATCCACATCGGCATTAAATTATGTAATAGCAGGATTAAGATTATTTGAAGAGGAAAATTCTCTATAAAATATTTTATTTTTTTCATGTAAACCAATTTGAAAAGAGAATTTTACTCTGTAACCAGTTTTTAATCTAGAATCAGCACTAATTCCTATAAAAAAGCAACCCTCCCCGTCCACAAAGCCTGAAGCATAATAAGGATTAATTTTTGTAATTGGAATAATTAGAGGCATAAGCAGAAAGTAATTTAATTCATTGTAATGTATAAATTCTAAACTTAAAACTATTGAATTTATATGAATTAATAAAATAAATAATGAATATATAAATAAGCCTGAAAATATTACTTTAATAACAATATTATTTTTAATAAAATTTAACCAGATAAAGAATTTATTTATAAATTTAAATTTAAACAGCAATATATCTGTTTAAAAAATCTAATATATAATTAAAAATTTAATTAAACCCTCGATTTATTGAGAGGCTAGAATACACCTTAATATAGATTCGATAAATCTATATAAAAACCATCTACTCGTTGCTCTTTTACAATCAATTATATGAATGGATTGACTTAGATCCGTGATTACCCATTTAGTTAACCATTATTATCTTTAATGTTATTACCTTACTCCTTCTAATTAATAGGACCAATATTAAAGTTTCCTTAAATATTTAGGTAATTAAAGCTTTAGGGATTTTCCGGAATTTGATTAATATTCACAATAAATAGTGTTTACATATTCACTATGAAAGAATGCCCAAAAGACGCTAAGAAAAAATAATGCTTCAGATGTTATAAATAAAGCAACTCCTAAATTAAGGCCACGCTGTACTGCCACAGTATGATCACCCAAATAAGTCTAAATTTTCGATATATTATATATATCAACTGGATTATCTCTTAATTAATAGGTTAATTAAAAAATAATTAACGTATTAAAATTTAACATATAATCTCTGAGGATCCTACTAAAATATTTATACGTTTTTTGGTTTCCAGCTGATTGAACTATATATAATTAGTTTTTCTAAGCAAACAGTTAAATTTATAGAGAGCACTTATTAACATCAATACTACATAAATTTATTTATAATTTTTTTAGCCTTTTCCTATTAAAGATCTAATTTTTAATCTTCCTTCGTCAGTAAGATGTTCTTTAGATATTATCATATTATAAACAATCTCTCATTTTTTATAATCATTATATTTAACACCCAATAATGGATATTTATTAAAATAAAAAATAAATAATTTTATATTATCTATAGATGATACACTTAAAGATAATACTTCTGAACCAGTATTATTAATATAAGTCTTAACAGTACAAGACATAAATAATGCTAATTTTTCCATAAAAGGTAACATAGAAGAAGATGTAGGTTTATCGTATGAACGTTGATCCAATCTAAATCTAATACTTACATTTTCGCTAATAGATCTTTTTCGACTATCTGATTTAGGTTTACTTTCTACATATTTAATTCCAAAATGTCCATCAGCTTCTGTAAAACCTGAAAATCAACTATTATTAGAAAAGTCTGAATTATCTAATAAACTTTCTGATATATCTAGGGAATATTTATTATTAATAAATTTAATTAAATCATTAAATCTTTTATTTTTAGGTGTTCTAAGTTTTCCATGAATTAATTGAATAAAAGATATAATTCCCTTTTTATCTCCTATAATATAACGAAGAGTATTATTTCCTGTAGTTTGAAAACGTCCTATTTTTCCTAATTCTAATTGAATAAACGCGTATAAACCTAAATTATTAATATGTGAAGTAAATACTATTCGTGGATTAAGCACTCTATTTAATGTTGTGTTACCTAAAGCAGGAAGAGAAATATGCCCATCTCCCTCTAATAGACCCGCTAAATAATAACCAAAATCATTATTGTTATTTATATATAATCTAAAACTATTAATATTTTCTTTATATTTAATTAAGGCTTGTTCTACATCTTCATTAGGAATAGCTTTAGCAATATATAAATTATAAATACGCAGCATGATACCAGTAAAAATTATTATACCCTCAGCAGCAACATCTCTAAATCAAAAAGCCATAGAAGCAACTAATGATAATAATCCTAATAATAAAATATAACCTCCATTAGAAAAACCGTGCATTGTTAATACCATAATTTTGATCTACTAGCCAAAGTCTCATAGTTGTAATTTAATATATTACACTTCAAAAGTAGGAATATTAATAAAATATCCACTTAAGGTAGATAACCCCTTTATTCACATAAAGGATAGGATCATATCTTATTTTTTTAGTTTGTAAAATCCTTGTAAATGATCCCATACAAATAAAGTTCTTTTGTTATTCATGCCGTTTTTAATACTAACCACTTTATCAAAAAAATCGGAATCATATTTAGTACCTTTAGTTGAACGAACAGATGCTGCAGCTATTTTTTTAAATTCTAAAACTTTTAATCAATCTTTATAGTTTAAATATTTGCTACTAAATAATGGATACTTATTTAAATAATTTTCTAATTTTATGTTGCTAGCTAAAGTTACAGTTCTAATTCTATATTGAGGAAATTTTGAGTTAACTAAAACTTCTTTAAATGAACTATCAAGAAGATTAGCTATATCCGACATAAAATAATAATTACTTGACCCATTATTGTATGTCTTACTTTGACATATTTCAAATCTACATTCTACTATTGGATACTTATTTCTTGCATTTGGAGCTGTAGCTCTAACTTGAAAAGATCCATCTCCATCTATAAAACCAGCTAACCAAGAGTTATAATCTAAAGACATTAAACTTAAAGGTAATTTTATGAAACTATTATGTGGAGAATTTATTATCTCCCCTTTAAATTGTTTAGAGTTTTGCGTCAAGTTTAGCCAATCTATTAAATCATATAAGGCTTTTATTTTAGGTGTTCTCATTTTTCCATTTATCAATGACACGATTAATATTATACTTTCTCTACAATTAAAAGTAAGAACATAAGCGTTAGCTCCTTTTTTTTTAGATAAGGATCCACACCCTAAAGTGCCTTGAATCATTAAAGCCAAAGACATATCGCGAGAATCAAAAATTATTTGTATGGACGGGTAATTTAATTTACCTTTTGGGGATCTTTCCGTTTTTGGAACTATTATTGTACCATCAGCTTCTATCAAACCAGTTAAATAATATGCTAATTTATCATTGTCATAATTTTCTGGTAAGTTGTCCGATGAATGGCTTTTTATAATAAGGATGTTACATAAAAAAAACTCAAGCGTATAATCTCCGAATATCCCTAAAAAGTTAAAACTTAAAAGGTTTACTGCTGATTGTATTATTTCCTTAAATAAAAATAATATGTCCCAGCAAATAGCTTGATTTAAACCCGGCATATAGTATAGCACACCGGATGTAGTAAGAGTTAGCAACGAAATACTTGTAAACAACGGTCAAGGAGAAGGAGAAACTAAATGAAAAGGATGGGCTTGAAAATTACTTCTTGTTATATTTGTCATTTTATTATCTTTAATTTTTTTTACTAAAGACAAATATTTAAATAAATAATAAAAGGCAAATTTATGGGAGTTCTGATTGTAATTTTCTATTGCTTTAATTGCCTATATTATTAATATTATCTAATATTAATCTTATATTTTTTTTAATTTTTTAAGCACAGGGCGTTGCGTGAGCCCAAAACTAATTAAATTTTTGTTTATAAATCTATTATTGTTTAATAAATTCTAATAAACCTTAAATTTTTATAAAATTTAACAGTACAAAAAAAATAATTTTGTTCATATTAAATATATTTTTAATATTTTTAATTAATAAATAAAAATATAAATATTAGAAACCCAAAATTACTGATTTATTAATTCTTTAATTAAAAAAGGGCAATTATATTAATATCATTAGTTGCCTAACGCCCGCCAAGAAATATTGCGCGCACGGGGCCATCTGCACAATAATTTACTAAATTATACGCATTATTTTTATTGGATCGTATCGTAACCCCCCCCTTCGTCGGATAATTTTGCATAACACTTTTCGGTCTAGCCTGGTAATTATTTAAAAATCGAAGAATTATATTAATAACTTATTATCTTCATCGTTAAAACAATTTTAATGAGATTAATAATTTAAATAACTTAATAATTTAGCGAAAGGCTACCCAGTAGCCTTTCGTAACAACGCAGCAGCGCATAATACGCTGTGCTACGCTTAATATTATAAATCCATGAGCTAATTTATTAATCACGTTATCTGATTTGAACAGATAATCTACCCATCCGAAGTGGGATGCTTTACCTTTAAGCTAAACGTGATAATTTCATAATAAATTAAATTAATATTAAACCAAATTTATTTTAGAATACTTTATATAATTCAAATATGTCTTGGAATAATTAAAAGAAAAAAAAATTCTTTTACATCAAAATATTTGTTAAAAAATAAAAAAAATAAACGCAACATCTAAATAATAAAATTTTTGGTTTTCTAACAAATTTAAATATTAATAATATTTAATTTTAACGTATATAAAACATATAATGTTACAAAGCCGAAGGCCTGGAATATACACTCGACGCAAAGGTAGTAACCAAACCAAAAGCTTTGCTTTTGGATTTCTATAAATTTCTATTTAAATTAGGTTGAGCGTCGCGCGCGCTTTGGCGCGCGAATGTCAATGCGGTCCGCAACGCGGCCCGCTCAAATTTAATTTAATAGGTTTTATAAGTTAAAAATATGTTATATAGATTATAAGCGTCGCGCGCCAGCTAAGCTGAAGCTGCGTTGCTACGGAAGGCCGCAGCGAGCTGCGGCCCTCACTATAAAAATTTTAATATGAAATTTACTCAATTAAATTTTTACTTTATATTTTTAAGCATTTTTGTACTTTTATAATAACACAGATTAACATATGAAAAAAATAGGCTTATTTGATAACCGGCGCGCCCGCTTTAAAAATTTAATATTAATTTTTTTAAGTTTTTATATTGAAAAATAAAAACTAGCGGGCGCGGTGACATGATGACATGATGACATCCAGCGCGGCCTAAAGTTAATTTTTTTTTACCACCCGCGCGGACGTCTTAAATATAAATAGATTTATTCATAATTGTAAGAATTAAACATATATTTTTATATTTTCATTAACTGATTTGATTAGTATATATTTAGATTTTAAAATAGATTTATCAAAATATATATAATCGAATGATGACTGTTTAGTATTTATTTTTAATGCTTTTTTAGCTATTTCATAACAAAATCCTCAATTTTGATTAAAAAGAGTTTTTTCAGTATCATAATGATTTCCTTACTCTTTACGGTAGCTTTAAGCTACCGTTACAAAATTCGACTGTACATTTAAACGTGCATTTCAGCACAACTTTTGTGATTACCAGTCTGTAGCGACATTTACAACTGCCGACGGTCTTTAAAATATCATTAACCGTTTTCACTTTATTTTTCTATAAATATATGATTATAGGGTTGTAACCTTATTTAATCTTAATTAATTTTTATTTTTTTTTTTCTATAAAGGAAAACACACAGATCATCTTTGAGATGTTTTCAAACAAGATTAGCATTATTATATTTATAAAGGATTGACTTAAAAACTCTACCTGACCAAGTAAATAATGTATAATTATTGAATCTTACTTAATAAAAATTTTTCTTTAGAATGTCAGATTTAATATAAATAAAAGACTTATTTTTAAATAGTAAAATAATATAGCGTCCCGCGCGCTAAAATATTAGCGCGCTGGGATGCATCGCAGCCCGCGTAAAGAAAACAAAATAATCTTATTTTTTTTTTTCAATTTTTATTAGCGCGATGATGCATCAGCCGGCCGCCTGCAGGCGGCCGGCCGATGCATCTGAAAATAAAATCCTGTTATAAAGTAAGGCTCGCCGGGCATTGGCGCCTGACGAGTTAATTTTTTGCTGTAAATTATTTAAAAATTTTTCTTCAACTTGCATATTACCATTATATGCATTAGATGTAAAATTTTTATTATAAAACAATTGTTTAAAAGGTATGCACATTTTAAAATAAAAAATAAAAATTAAAAAATTAACTCTTTATAGAGTTGGAGTAAAGCAACCAACACTGCAGTATTATCTAAGGTTAAGATAAGAGACACAGTAAGAATAATTAAAAAAGTAAAAATAATAGTCAACCCATAAGAAGAATTATGATTAGCAGTTATACTAAAAGGATAAATTAAAATAATTTCAAGATCAAATATTAAAAATAATAATCCAAATAAAAAAAAAGAAATATTAAATTGTTGTCTATTTTGCCCAAGAAAAGAATGAAAACCACACTCAAATGAGCTTCCTTTCTCGCTATAATTTTTATTAGGGCCTAATAATATATTTAAAGAAAGTAATAATATATTTATTATAGGAATAAGTAGTAAGTAGAATGAATTAGGAGACATTATATAGTTAATTTTAAAAATAAATTTTCACTTAATCTAGGCAATGAGAATTTTAATACAAATAATAATATAAAAATTGTTGATAGTAATTTTAATGGTACAATAATTAAAAATAATTTTATACTATTATTAAATTTATGGTCAAAATTTTTTTTCTCAATTCACAATTTATTACTTCATATTTTATTAAAAAATGTGAATAGAAGAGAATAACATAAATTAGATATAAAATAAGGATAGTTTTTATAGATTTTATTCATCTATGTATTAAACAACATTAAAGCGAGAACACCCGCATTGCTTAATCAAATACTTGGCTTAATAATAAATAATAATATTATTAAAGTTAAAACAGATATCATTAAAGATAAAGATGTTGATAATAATCTATTTTTTTTTTTTAGAATATTAGCTTTTAATCATTCTGATTTAATATCATTTCAATTTAATTCATTTAAAGCTTCAATATAATGTTCTTTTAGTATATCTTTATCTTTATCAAAAAAGACTCATTTTATTATTAATAAATAATAGCCAGTACCTATAACACTTGTGATTATTGCTACTAGAGCCATAAAATAATAGCCTTTATCTAAAGCAGCAGATAGAACCAGCTGTTTACCGAAAAATCCTATTAACGGAGGAATCAAACAAATTAATTACTGTAAAAATTATCAAGATGTATTCAAGTGTAAATTTTATTTATATCATACTTCATTAAATTACTGTATTTTTCTAACTTGTCTTTTACTTCTATTGTTTTATGACTTTTAGAAATAACAAGTATTTTTTCCAAATTTATTTGAGCATAGTGTTTATATCCAAAAAGAGGAAATTTATTTAAATAATCAAACAATAGATTCCTTGATTCTAAATTATCGGTTCTTACTTCATAGGCTTTTTCAAGATAAGACGAATTTTGTCTTTCTATAATTGTTACTTTTTTTTTATAATCAACAATTAATTGCATATGAGGTAGGTTTGATCTATTTATATTAGATGATTTTCTAGAGTATGTTTGTTTTTGACTAAGTCTTAAATAATATACCAATGCACCAAGTAAATTATCATTATTTAACTTATAATTTAAATACTTCCATCCCTCTTTACTGGCTGGCGTAGCCAGCCAGAAAAAATATAGTATAACTAAAAACCTATTTACTTATTTTATAAAATAGAGAAGAATGTGTAAAAGGTTTTACAATAGTTTCTAGTTTGTTCATTGAGCCCTCTTTTATGTAAATTATGGCTAAATCATTATAAACACGTAAACTACAATCTAATTGATATTTTATTATTAATACATTCATTAAACAAACGACATCAGGGATAGTATAAGAATCAGTACACAAAACTAAGCCATGCTTTTGTATAGACCCATCTCCCATAATACAATTAGCTAGAGCCGCTGGTGTTAACAATTCGTATATATTACCAGGAATTATTTTTTTTTATCCCTATAAAATAAAGCATAGAATTCAGCGAAACAAGGCAAAGAACGGCTAATAATTTCCAAATAATAATTTTTAATCCCATTTCTAATGCTTTTTTTAAATGCAGGAAAACTACTACAATAGTGAGATAATGTAAAAAAAACAAATCATACATATTCGTAACTAATGTAAGATTGCTTAAACCCTAATCGAGCATTTTTACTTTTGCTTGATGAAAAGGAAATTCATCCGTCAGATAATAATAATCCAACTATAACGCTATATTGGTAAGAAAGTAAAGTTATCATATCCTGAACTAGTTTTGGGAATATTCCAATTCAACAGAAGATGTTAAATTCTCACCTCAAACTACTAAGGAAAATTTGTTTGATTCTGTTTTTTTATTATAAAAATCTGACCATAAATATTTTTTTCCTGTTAACTTTAATCCTAGTATTATTAAATATATAAGGGGAGGAGGAGTCAATTAAAACAAGGATAACTATCCAACTTGAAAATACTATACTCTTTTTTGTTCATTCCAGATTTAATATATTATCCTATTTTTTTGTTCATTCCCGATTTTATTTGCTTAATCTTATCTAATCCTAATTTAGTTAAATGTGCTTTATTTTTCATTAGTTCAGCACATTTAAAAAATCTTCAAAGTCTAATTTTTTTATACTTTGTAGAATATATTTAATAAAAAATGGGATGAAAATATCATTTACATCTTTAAAAGAAGTAACAACAAATTTAGCTATTTGAGTTCTATTAGGTGTATTTGTTTTTTCTATTTTTCCACAATTTAAATAAACTTTTATCTTGTTCATTAGTTCAGTATCGCGATAATGTTGAGTTATTGTAAATCTTAAAAGAGTTTGTATATTGTTTCTAGATTGAGCTATTCTTACAAAAAAAAAACAACCCTCACCATCTACAAAACCTGTCAATCAATCTGGATTAATGTTATTAATTGGAACAATTAGTAGTTTGTATACAGCTACAGTGTCAAGAAAATACTTTAACAACCTTAACAATGTATCAGGATTTTTTGAAACTATAATATTAACAATTTTTTGTAAACCTTGAGATGTGAGATACTCTTTTTTGTTTATCAACGCTACAACTTGTTTAAATAGCTCAAAATCTATTTGTTTTTTTTGTAAATAGAGAATATTTATTAAAGTGTGGAATTATCACATTTTGAATCTCTTTAATTCATCTAACTTGGTAAATAACTTGATAATTCCTTCCACGTGCATATATATTACCTACACCAAAAAATGCTTTAATCTTATTTAACAAAGGAGCATCTTTACTGTGAACTTCAATAGAAAAATTAAGACCGGCGCGCGCGCACCGCGCGCGCTGGTCATAGGGCGCCTAACGGCGCCCTCAACCTATAGATCATCCTAATTTAGCTGTTTTAGATTTAGATAAAGAAACAGCAAAAGAAGATTCAGCATCCGCAAACCCAATAATTCAATAAGAAGGAAGTAAATTAGATTTTTTACTACAAGGCGAGGGTGCTGTAATTAAAGCTAAAAGACTGACTAAATAGGAGTCATAATCTAAATAAATAGGGAGGATCATTAAAGAAATATTAACAATGAAACCAAATAAAAATTTAGTTGTTTTTTCCAGCTATTATCAGTTATCGGAGTTTTGTCTATACCAGTAAAGGAATGGTACTATTGATTTTAAGATTAATTCTATTAATTAATCTATGTAAAGCTTCTATTTTAGGTGTTCTCATGTGCCCGTTAATTAAATTTACCAAATACAATAATAGAGATAATTTTTTAATTTTTAACATACCACTCTGTCCATTAGATCTAATGTATATAGTACCACCACTTAATCTTTCTTGTATTTTTTCAATTAATTTTAGATCGAGGGCGCCGCTATAGCGCGCGACGATCTTTAATATCAAACGCAATTTAATTTCTATTTGAGGGGCATTTTTTGAATCAATATCATCATTTACATAAATTGAACCTTCACCTTATACTAAACCAGCGTCGCGCGCCTGAAAGGCGCTGCGATGCATCCCAACGGCGCGCGATACGCGCGCCGGGGAAGCTAAATAAGGTACCAGTTGATTATCTTTTAATTTAGATATTGAGATTGTAGAGTATGATAGTTTTACACTTGAAATTTACAATTAATAATTCCATAAATTGATCAACTTGAATCATTAACAAGAATTTAATTATGATAATAAAATAAAATTTAAATTATCAATATTATAACTTTAATACTTGTTTTGGACTTTATCTTCATTTTTATTTAATGTTAACGTAAAGTCTCTGAGGAATATATAACGCTTAGTTTACATAATTTCCTGCAGATTGCTTAAGTAATGGCTAAACATTTATTAGCTTATTTCTAAAGGTTTCCTGCATATAGTTAAATTTTAAAACAATAGTACTTTATCCGAGTTTATTTTAATATATTTTTATTAAAATAAAAATAAACCTATTGTAGCTAGCATCCTCCTTATTTTTTATACCAGCAAAAGAGAATAGAGTAATTGCTAAACAAAGGGATAGCATATAATTTTTATAAAAAAACCCTTTAACTTGAGCAATCAATTGTAACATTTAACTCAGATTTATCATACAAATAAATACATTTACGGTAAATAAAAAACAATAAAATACTATAAGGATATAATAATAAGCCTTACTAAGTAAGTTTAGAGCACCTCCAGTGTCGGCGCTATAAAACATCGCATGCTGCGTGCGCTGTGTTTCTCTTAAGTATAATATATATTTAATTTCTACCCCTGTTCATACCCATTTTTAATTTACGTAACTCATTTAATCCTTCCTTTGTTAAATGTTCTTTTGTTTTCATTATTTTTATTGCTTTACAAAAATATGCAAAATCTTTAGATTTTATACCTTGTAACGGTATTCTATTAAACAATGGAACAACTTTGTCGCACAAATCTCCAAATTTTATAATTTGAAAATCAACTTTACTTTCTCCAGATCTTAAATATACCTTACCACATCCCCAAAAGTTTACAAAGCTATCTATAAGTGCCTTGTCAATAGAATGCTGAGTAATATTAAATCTTAATTGAACCTGGTAACCTACTTTTACTGCTTTTTTATTTTCAGTGATTCAGCGGCAAAGCCGCTGAACAATAAGTGTAACATAAATGATAATTTATTTGGAATCTTTACGTTTAATAAAAAAGACCTTATCATAATTTACAGGTTTTTCTAATTTTATCTTTTTATAAAGATTAAATAACCCTATTCCTAAAAATAAAGCGCAATCCTTTACAGAATCGAATGATTTAAATATTTCCATTGATTCATTGAGAAGTACTACCGCTGTTTTGGTGTTATTAGAAAAAATTTTTCCTGAATAAATATTCCTAATATTACCATCAGCTGTTGTTTCAAAGTTTGCAGGGCCTCCTCGAGCCTTATTTATAAGCATTTTTTTAACAGAGCTAATATGATTATAATTATAATACAGACTAAATCTACGAGATAAATTAGTGCTACTACCTACATACCTTTTTCCATTTTTATTATTTTTTCAACGATAGATTTCTGATTTGCCTTTATTTTATAAAATAATTTTAATCTTTTCAGTGTCACCGTTAGCATAAAATTTTATTGGTATAAAAACTGAAAATAAAATAAAGTTATCCATATAAAAAGCTACCTATGACCATTGCCATAGGAACAACAATAAGATAACAAGTAAAAATAAACGTAAAAATGGTTATGTCTCTTATTAGTACGCCGGCGTTCCTAAGGTTAAAAGGAGTCACCCTATTAATGCGTCCGCGTTAAACGCGGGCGCGTCGGCTAAATCAATCATTATAGTTTTTTGAAACTGTATCGGCCTTTGTAGGGTTTTGTTCTATTTTTAATTAAATACGTAGAAATTCTAGATTGCTTTATGTCTAGGGATTTTGCTGCTGCACTAATAGAATCATAAATAGTTGCTTCATTTTTTTCTATATCAAACACTTTTATTTTTTGTGTAGGTTTTCCAGATACTTCGAATTTTGCTTTTCCTTTCTTGGCTGCTGACATTTTTTTTCGTGTTTCTTCTGAGTGTTTATATCCTAAACTTGAACCAGCTGTTTGTAAAGTGTTATACTCTGGTTTTAATAAATTAATATAATATTGTTCTCTTTGTATACAATTATTAGGGTCACAATACTCAATTATAGAAAGAGAAAAATTCGAATAACCATGTTTTAATAAGGCATTACAAATAAGCATTTTGCTATATCTTAATAAATGATTAGTACTTAAATATTGCAGAAGCCTTTTTGAAAGAGATACAGAAGAACCTACATATTTTTTTTTATTAATTTTATTTTCCCACACATATATACCAGACTTATTATTGTTTTCTTTCAATATTAATATTTTATCAAGATCAGCATTAACATATGTTACTACTGGGAAAACAGATAGTAATAAAAAAGGTTCAAAATTAAAAAAATCTATAGTTCAAAATTGCTTTGAAAAAAGAAATATAAACAAAATTAAAATTAAATTTTCAATTAAAAATTTATTTATTTGTGTCATGATTAGTAAATTAAATACTGAAAGTATTATTAAAAAAGGGTTAAATCTTTTCAATATATTTAAATGATTAGAAAACATTCTGAAACGAGAGTTTATTTCTATACTCTTTAGAGCATACCTTAAATGTGTTAATTCAACACGTCAATAACCATCTGCTCGTTGCTCTTTTATAATACCACATAATATTAAATTAGATCCTAGGTACTCTATTTTTCTTTTGATCATCTTTATATTTATTACCTTACATAAGTAATTAACCCATCCGCTTAATTTTTCATAAAAAAGCTTGGTATATAAAGCTTTAAGAGATCCCTGGAATTTGATTATTATACCCTTATCCAAAGGTGAATTTAGTTGATCTTTTAAATCATAATTTGAGTGATAATACCATAAATAGTATCCCATGCTAAGTAATATAAAAAAGAAATTAAGATTACTTAATGAATATTGCATTAAGTAAAATATAAATGCTTGAATAGATTCTATAGTATTAATAGTTAAAGCTAGCAGTATAAAACCTACATGACTAATAGTACTGTCAATTTAAATAAAATTTTATCTTACAAATAAAAGCCAAAATACAAAATTTAATCAAACGTTACCACGCAAAGCGTGGGATATCTTTGAAGTGTTAGCCAAAATATCAAGTGAACATAAGTATTATTAAAGTAAAATACGATTAAATTTAATAATACTTTAGTGGTGTCCCGCACGTTACGCTCTCAGGTGTACATCGCAGTCCGCGTAGAACGCGGCTGCGTCGTTATGAATAAGTAAATATGCCTTTATTCATTCCTTTTTTAATTTATAGAATTTTTGAAGATCCATCTTTAATAAGATGATCTCCATTTTTCATAATTTCCGCTAGCTTTAGCTCAATCACTAAAATCCTTAGCTTTTACACCTCTAATTGGATATTTAATAAAAAAACTTAAAATATTATTATAATTATCTTCTAGTTTTGTACATAAAAAATACCCTCATTGTTTTTTGTTAGTAACAATATAGCGTCCACATTCAAAATAATCTACTAAACTTTTAAGTAGTGCTTCATCTCGTATATGTTGACTGATATGAAAGATTAACTCAAAACCAACTCCTACCTTATTTCGGCCTTCGATTACTCTAACAAAGAAACATCCTTCACCTGAAGTAAATCCGGCCACTCATTAAGGGTGAGGAATTTTTTTTTACTCCAACAATAGGTCGAGGAAAAGGTATAACATTAGGAAAAGCTATTTTTAAGACTTCTGACAGTCCTAAATTAAGGGAAGCTCGAATATTTACAATTTCCTGGAGTCCTTTTAATTCTCTATGCTCTCCTTGTAATATTTTTAGAACTACCTCTTTAAATAGTAAATAATCAGCTCGTTTTTGAGTAATTAAAGGAAATTTATCAAAATGCGGCAAGATATGTTTAAAAATTTGTTCTGGAGAACTAACACTAAAAATGCACATATCTTTCGAGGGTTTTACTATACTACCTATCCCGCCAAAATAATTTTGTATAGAATTTAAGAGAGTTAAATCTTTTCTGTGCATTCCAATTTGAAATACTGTGTCGACACGCCACCCTATACGAGATTTGATATTTTTTCTGACTATAGCTACAAAGGTTCCTCTAATCGCTACATTCTTTATTTCATTAATTTTTCTTTTGATCTTTTCAGTTAAATTTACTTATACATTGTTTGAGTTTCACTAGAATAATTCCCTAATTTGTATAACATTGTCGGACACATGTAAGTTATAATTATTTTTCTTAGTTTTAACATACTTCCTGATCTAATATAAATTCTAGGTTGAGTTATAGTATGAAAACGAAGAATACAATCTAATTCATATCGTATAATAAGTACATTAATTAATTTTACTACTTCAGGTACTGTGAAAGAATCCGTGCATATAACTAATCCATATTGTTTAACAGAACCATCTCCCATAATTAAGTGGGCTAATGCTATAGGTGTTAACAATTCATAAATATTATCTGGTATTACTTTAACTCCATTTACATAAAAAATAGAATATAATTCAGAAAAACAAGGCAATGATCTGGTAAAAAATTACCATTCAATATTTTTATTTCCAAGTATATTACGTATTCTTAATACAGGGAAAGAAGAGCAGTAATGAGATAAGGATAAAAAAACAAATCAAAAATACCCTCCATTAGCTCCAGATTGTATAAATACTAATCGGGCATTCTTATGTGTTTTAGATGCAAAGGTTAATCACCCATCAGATAATAATAACCCTATAATTACGCTCATTTCATAAAACGGTAACTTTATGATATTACTAACTTGCTTTGTAAATTTTCCAGTTCCTACTTGAGATGTTAAGTTTGTTCCTCATACTACTATGCTTAGGTTATTTGTACAGCTTCGCTTAGTGTTAAACTGTCTAATTCCTTTTTGATTGTTGAATGCATCCACAAACCCTGAAACATAATAAGAATTTAATTTTGTATTAGAAGAAATAAAAGATGTGAGCAGTAAATAATATAATTTGTTGTAATGTATAAAATGTAAGATCGAGATGATGGATTTTAAATTAATTAATGAAATAGTTGATATAAAAATCTTTAAAAGATTAAATAAAACTAAATAATTTTTAGAAAAAGTTAGTCCTGTAACGAATCAAGGGTTTAAACAATTTACATCTAATTTATTTTCGTTAGATTCATTAAATGTTAAATTATTATTTATGGTATTGACTTTAGTTGTGTATTTTCTTAATTGCTTAAATTGGTTAGATGAAATTTTTATTATAAAATTTTTGTAGTAAATCAGAGAACACCTTAAACATAAAAATTTTATGCTAACTACCGTCTACTCGTTGTTCTTTTACAGTAATGTTGTCGAATATTACTGATTTAGATCCGCGATTGTTCAATTTTTTTTCGATCTTTGTATGATTTATTATCAAACCTGAATAATTAGTTCAGCCACTTATAATTTTTCAATTATAGATTGATATCATAAATTTTGAAGTCCCCGGAGTTTGATAGTTTTGCCCACAACTATTAATACCACAGATAAATACTGTTCTTAATTTATTCACTATTTTGTAGTGAAGTCAAGTAATTTTTCACTTGGTAGGCAAATAATCTTTTTATTCTAGTTTGTACTAATCCTACTACTGTACCTATTATTAATGATAAGAATGAACTTATTAATCACAAAGGTTAAAATTATTATACAAATAAATAAATTGTCTACGAAGCCTGTAAGAAAGTAAGGATTTAATAAAAAAGAATTCATATCGTCGTCGCCCGCGCGAGCGCGGGCGGCGATGCATACATCGCGCTATGCGCGATGATGCTAGACCAGCGCCAAATGGCGCATGGTCATCGCGCGCTGCTTTGCAGCGCGCGACGTTTATTAATATTAGTTTTATAATTATATAATCTTTATTTATTTGGTTAAAAAGTATTTTAACTTGATAATTTCTTTTGAAATCCGCTAGAGTATATCTTAATCAAGAAATATTATTTACTTGCCAACTATCATTTACTCGTTGTTCTTTTATAATTATATTTTTAAAATATGTAATTAACTTAGATTCGTGATTACCCATTTCTTTTTAAAAAATCTTATTACTTATTACCAAACATGAATAGTTAGTTCATCCAGTTATAATTTTTCAATTATATATTGGTATAAAAAGCTTTAGGGTGTCTCCGAAATTTGATAATTTATCTCACAATAAGTGATTTTCTAGGTCACCAGACAAGATATCTGTTCAGGTAAATACAGTTTTTGCTCCACTAGCAAAATGAACTAAATCTAACATAAATATAAAAATTGAAATTTTAGCCATAATGGCTACAAAGGTAGTCACTAAAGTAGGTAAAGAATCATATACATCCATGGTAGTAAATTTTATCTTTGTTTCCGAAGACTAGAAAAATAAATTATTTAGATTGGATTATTATTTTTTCTCATACCCGCTTTGATATTACAAATTAAATCTAATCCCTCTGGAGTTAAGTGAGCTTTATTTTTTATTAATAAAGCTATTTTACGTCAATCAGAAAAATCTGAAGCTTTATTACCACTCAATGGATACTTTTCGAATAATGGAATAATTTTATCTCTAATATCGGAAAATTAGTATACAGTATAATTACCCCAATTTTTACTTTTATCGTGTTTATACATACCACAACCAAAAAACTCCACAAAACTTTCCAATAATTTGAAATCCCTAATATGTTGTGTTATTTGAAATTTTAATTGAACTACGTTAGATTTTTGAATAAAAATAAGAAAACATCCTTCAGCTTCTGTAAAACCAGAAATCCAATTTCAATTTGGGTCTATAATTTTTTGATCACCAGGAGAAATTGGTAAAAGTTTTTGAACAAGAATAGTATTTAGGAAAGCAGCTTTTAATTAATCCAATAAACCTTAATTTATTGAAGCTTTAATATTAATAATATTTTGTATACCTTTTTGAGTTAAATGTTCTTTATTTTTAATTAGATAAAGAACTTGTTTAAATAAAATCAGCTTTTTTTTGAGTTATTAAAGTATGTTTATCGAAATGTGGTATTATTGTATTAATTAGTTTCTGTGGGGATGATACTCGATATTGTACAGCTTGTTTACCATGTTTTGTAATACTTCCCACACCGCCTAAATAAGATTTAATAAGCTCCAAAATAAGTATATCTTTTTGATGAACACAAATTGTGAATATTGCTTGTACCCTTCAATCTATTTTAATTTTTGAATTTCTTGTAATAACTATTGAAAAACAACCTTTGCCATCTACAAATCCAGTAATAAAATAAGGATTTAGTTTAATTTGTAATTGCTGAGCAGTCATAGAAGAATAAAAATTTAATTTTTCTCTGAGGAAATTAATTAGAAAGGAATTTTACTTGATAATTTGTTTTGAAATCCATTAGAGTATGTCTTAAACAAAGTATGTATTTTGCTTGTCTACTGCTGTATACTCATTGCTCATTTACAATAGTATTATTACATACTACTGACTTAGATCCATGATAGCCCATTATCTTTTCAGGAATCCTATTACTTGTTACCTTACATAAGTATTTAATTCATTCACTCACAGTTTTTCAACTAAGGTTTGGTATAAGAAGCTTTAGAGCGTACCTGGAATTTAACAATATTTCCCATATGCGTGATTTCCCAAGTCACTTAACAGGAGATCAGAAATGAAATGGAGCTGAAGAAACTTTAAATAAATATCCGATAGATAAAATTAATAGCGACATATCAAAAGTACTAATAGGATTAATTTCATTAGATTTTAAAGTTTCTTTAACTTGGTATTCAGGTAAATATATTATCGATTCTTGGGCTTGTGCTATCATTGTATCAGTTAAATTATATAGTGTGTAAATTCCATCAAAATAGGTTAATCCTGTATTTACGTACAATAAAGCTGATCCTAGCAATATAAAACAAGAGGATAATCCACCAAGTAAAAAATAAGTTAGAGCTGCACCTATAGCCAACTCAGAATTTCTATAAATTGAGGATAAAATATATAATCCATAACTTTGCAATTCTAAACATAAAAACATTGTAATTAAATCACAACAAGACATTAAACATACTGCTCCTATTAATATAAATAATATAATTGTAGGAAAATCGATTATACCAGACAGATCAATTATAGTGTATCTCTCAGTTTTCTCCATATTATCCTGTATTCGTCTTATTGAAGGTTCTTTTATATCTTTAAGATGTCTATTATAAAATGAAATTAATTGTACAATTAAAAAACTTAAAAAAAGTATAAACACCACAAAATTTTGTGTTATAGAAGTTACTAGGAATAATCCTCCATATACACCAATTCCTGTTCCTAAGCATGTAATATGTAAACTATTTAAAGCTAAAAAAATTGAATATAGTAATATAAAAGAGGTTATCCTATTATAGGACAGAGATTTATCTTGTCTAGATGTTACAGCGTTTATTAATAATAAAATACAAGAAGATAATATAATCATTTAAGATAATATCTGGATTTTAACCATTATTATTTCAATAAAGTAAACTACTTAAAATTATTCAACATAAATATAAACAATTTTAAAATAGTTAATATAACAAACACATAAACTAATATTAACAAAATTGTTTAAGTCCACCCTATAATAAAAGTAAAAAGAATTAAACCAATGATGAAAAATATTTAATCAAAAGCACAATTTTCCATGTGAATGCGTGACAACATTCTGGTGTATGACTATTATTCCAATTTAAATAGATATTTATAAGTTGGGGCCGCCGCTTTACAAGCGGCTGACATTCGCGTTAAAAATTTAACACGGATGTCCTTTTTAATTTCATTTTTAATAAATCTACTACCAAATTTTGATATTTAAAAAATTAAACATTATCATTATAGAATTAGTCGCATCTTGGTAATCCATTGTGCGATAGTAAATCCCTCGGGTGGCTAAAAGGTAATATCAATTTTAATTTTAGGACGAATTATTGAAAGTTTAAATATATTTACCTAATATTGCTTAAAAATATATGTTTTAATCTATATTTTTATACTTCGCAGCGCCTTTTAGTACAATTTAAGCGCGTCGTTGGGATGCATCGCTGCACGCGTTTTTAAAACGCGTGCGCGACGCTTAAAGCTGAATATTCAATAAGTTGACTAATTAGTTAAGCGGTTAATTATTTAGGGGTCATAAGTTGTCCTACGTAGCATCGCGCATGCTTCACATGTGACACTAAAGTTTCATTTTTAATATCGATTAGTGATCAGTCTAACAATCTGACCTGCTGCGACAAACGTCACATGTGCTTACGTAGTGTGACAATAAACTTAGTTACGTTTTATTTTGTCTGAGTGGTTTAAATAAGTAAATAGAGCTGGCTCTTTATAATTCTTATATAAAATAAATTGGTATTTCCCTCCCCTTCCTATAACTTATAAAGACACCTAAGTTTAAAAAATTATAATTTAAAAGCGAGGAAAACCATTATATAATTACTGCTCTTTCGTATTATCGCTGGCAACATAATTAAGTCGTTCCGACTCGCTATATTAATTATTATAATGGACTAATATATTTACATTAAAACATTTTATATTATAAATTTACCGAAATAAGATTTATTTGTTAAATTCATCTATAAACATATATTTAATGTTTTATTATGTCCTTTGCTAAATGGCATAAAATAAAAAATGAAATAACAACAAGAGGTTAAGAGATTATAAAAAGAAAATTAATAAATATTAATGTAAGTATAATCCATCTTTTATGTACGAGGATGTAAGTATAACAAATACATAAGCTTGAATAAAGGCAATAGCCAATTCTAAACCACATAAAGCAATAACAAAGGCTAGAGGAACTAAACCTATAATGAAATAAACAATACCAGAAGCCATAATTTTATATATAAATCCAGATAATATATTTAATAACATGTGACCAGACATTCGAGACTAAAACCTTCACCATTTTAAAAGTAAGCTAGTTTTAATAAGTATAATAAGTGAGGCTAACACCATTAATTCCTATTTATTATCTTATACTTATTTTTCCATATAAGTTTTATTCGGAAACACTTAACAGATTTCTCTGCCTTCTAAGAGTATACCTTAATCATTAAATATAAAAATAAAAAAAAAATTTAAAAAAAAACCAATGACTACATCCATCTACTCGTTACTCTTTTCCCGCCATTTGGGCGAGGTTAGATCTGCGATAATCCATTTAGCTTTCGCTTATACAATGCATTTTTACCTTTTATTTGTCAAATTTATTAAATTTGCCGTCTACTCAAAACTTTTCATTTGAGGCTTGGTATCATTGTTTTTAGGAAGTCCCCAGAATTTGGATATGAAATGCTATGTGATAGAGCTTATACTATCGTTAAACATTAGCTCCTAGACGTAAACCTAATGATACACATCTAGAAAGATAACTTCGTGCTATATTTTTTGCCTAAAAAAAAAAATAAAACTCGTAAATTAATTAGAACAATCGGCGTTGACATAAACAAAAATTTTTTGTACTTTATTCACTTTTTAATTTTTCTCAATTGTGCTAAATCTTATTTTCTCAATCGATTCATTCCAATTTTGATCTTTATTATCTACTGCCTTATTCTTCATTAACTCAGCAACTTGCTTAAAATCGTCGCAGCCCGCTAATATGTGGGCTGCGATGCATTCTTTAATATTTGATAATTAATTTTTTTAGGTCAAGGTTAATATAGCTAACTTTAATTAATCTATATGATATCTAGGAGATATAATATAAATAATTTAACTTAAGAGCCGGTTTTCCCGGTGACAAGAGTACATTTTATAATATTAATAATAGTTAATATTAAAGAATCATTTACTCGTTGCTCTTTTACAGACATAAAAATTATTTCTGATTTAGATCCGCAATAACCTATTCACATTACTGCAACATTTAGGGGTATTACTTAACATGAGTAGTTACTTCATCCGCAATAGTTTTTCAACTATTGTTTGGTCACTAAAGTTTTAAGGTGTTCTCGGAATTTGATTCTTTATCACAACTCATTAAGTTACCCAATCTTAATATTTATGAACTCGATCAATACAAGCAGAGGTAATAAACCTAAAGGACATCCCGCAGGAACAAATAATGAAAAGAATTTTAAACCATGACGCTGTAATCCTAGTAAAGTTGCCCCTATAACTATAGTAAAACTTAATGAAAATGTTAGAACAAAATGTGAGGTACTCGCGAAATTATAGGGTCATATTGATATTTTATAATCTAAACTAATTATGCAATAAATTATTAAGGATTTTATTATTTTCTTTTCTTATATTACCCCCGGAATCTAACTAATATCTTTTTTAAGATATACTAATCTACCATCGTATGTAAATTGAGTACCATTATTAGCTCTTTTATTTACAGTGTAACCATGCAATCCTAAAAATACACCACAGCTTTTATAACTTACGAATGATTGAATAATGTTATTAGATGATGCCTCCATTAAAACTACTTTAATAGGTTTTCGATCATTCTTAAATCTATTTAATGATTTAATAAATATTCTACCTTCCTTATTTTCATAATTAGAAGATTGCTTTAATACTTCCCTTATTTCAGCTAAAAGTTCACTTCTATCAACACTTTGTGAATTTAATAATAATCGTTCATTATTCATTTGGCTTATAATACGATTTATTAAAGCTTTACCCTCGGAAGTTAGATCTAGCCCTAAATTTTTAAGCTCTAATAGTACTTTTCAATCACAGTAATCTAAATACTTTTTACTATGTCAAGTAAGACCATCAAATAAAGGTATTAAAACAAATTCTAAGAAATATTTATCGTATATAATTAAATCCATTATTTTTTTATTATTGGTATAAATTTTTATAGCACTCTCAATATTAACAAGGAGGTTAATTTCACGCCCATCACCTACTAAATTAAGAAGAAAATCTTTAATAGCATGTAATAATGCTTCATTTCTTTTCTGTTTAATAGAAAAGATTAAATTTTTATCCCGCAATGTATAATAAAAGCTACCGTCTCCTTCTACAAATCCAAGTAATCAATTACGAGTTACTTTGTAATGATTAGAAGTCGGCATATTGAAATCTATTCTCTGTGTATTCATATTACCTTTAGCACTTTCTATTAGATGATTGATGTTTTTACGACCGATACGACTACTATTTTTCATATACAGTAAAAAAGCTTGTCTAAAAGATAAGAAATCAAGAAATTTAGTAGTATTCAAAGGGAAGTGGTTAAAAATAGCAGCTATAACTAAAAGTTCTGTCTGTCTTGTTATTATAAAAATTGCTGAAGGTGTTTTTAGATTGACACTGATTTTCCCTATTTTTAAATTACTATAGATGTAATCTAAAGCCTTTTTGTCAGTTAAGTGTAATTCAATTTTGAATATAAATTGATAACTATTTTTTCGATTAGATATTTTAATTATTGCAAAGCAACCCTCAGCATCAGTGAACCCTCTAAATCATTCTATAAAATCTCTAGATAGAACCATTTCCTGCTGATTATCACCAGGAATTTCAATAATTACTAACTTAGGATCCTGATGATCTTTTATTATGTATGTTGAAGTTTCAACAGACTTAGTACTTACGCTCTTTTCATCGACAGATGTCGATGAATAACATCTAACAGAATAAGCTTTTAATCTACCCTCTACATAGTTTGTGCTAACGGGATAACTAGTTAAATTAGTACGTAAATTACGAGTAATAAATTTACGAGAAGAAAAGTAAGATCCATAATTTTTACATTTTTTTAAGTTTAAGTGTCACCTATTTAATAAGCAACTTATTACCACCCGTCACCCTCACTTCGCGATGATGAAGAACAATACTGATATAAGCAACTTTATTAAACTAGGAATCAATGAGCGTACATACTCGATTACAAAATAATTTATTCCTAAATTATATGGACTATTTGAATATAAATTTTTCAAGTTGGACTATATCTTTACCCCTCAATATTGCAAGAGGTTTTACGTATAGTCTCTGAGGATCCCATTAATAAATTTAAGTTATATAGACTACTTGAAAAACCATATAGATTTATCAAGTTGGACTATCAATTAACCTCATCGCGCTTTGCGCGAAGGGGTTTTACGTTTAGTCTCTGAGGATTATACTTATAAATATAAATTTATATTTAGTTTCCTGCTGATTGTTCATTGTTATATCTTTAAGATTTTATGTTATTTAATGCTTGAAAAACATTATTAATCGTATTCAAAGCTTTAGAAGTTCCCAGCATATAGTTAATTTTATTTTATTTATTATTTTATTTAATTTCAATAATATATAATTATATAATCTGATTTTTTTATTTATTTAATTATTTAATTATTCTATTACTCTTCATATTATTTTTAATTTTTTTGATTTTTTTTTATTCCTTCTTTTGTTAAATGTTTTCGTCGCGCGCTGCAAAGCAGCGCGCGGCGGCGGGAGGCGCCCGGCCGAATTATCATTTTTTTTTATTAATAATACTTATTCCTCCAAAATATTCTTTTATACTCTCTAATAATTATCAATTTCTAGCATGATTTGTAACTTGAAAACAGAGTAGTACTTCATATTTTTACAGAAAAACAACCCATCCTTAAATTTTGTAATAAAATAAGGATGTAATTTTTTTTTACATTATTTTTTAGATTCTTCACCGTTATACTATCTTTATACATTGATATGCTAAAACAACCACATATATACCCGGTTACATAATAAGGATGAAGATAAAAAGAATTTTTAATGTTAGAACTATATTTTAGAGCTGATGAAGATGTATAAATATGTAAAGAATAAAATTTAACTAAATATTTATTAAAATTGAAATTAAATACTTTAATAAATAAAGATTGGCACCTTGTTACCATTCCAATAAGGTTGTTTATTAAAATAAACATAAATAATGTATAAATAAATGGGAAATAAATTTGCCCATTTGTTCCACTAATTTGATTTATAACTAAATTTTTCACGGTAATAGTTATAGATTCTTGGTTTAATGATCATTTATTCATTAAAAGTTTTTCATTGTTTTCTGTCAATAAAGTAAACATAAAACTTAATATTAAACTAATAATTAAGTATAACCCTATATTTGTCAATGACAAATGTAAATTGTTTAATAGCGAGATATCTAGCCCTATTATATTTCTAATTTCAAATTGATCTAAAGGATTGGACGCAACTATCGTTAAGTTTTCCATACAACTGGTCATAATTTTTTGTTTTTTTTTTTCTTTCAGTTTTAATTTACTCTTACTATTTTAATTTATTCGGAAATATAAAACAATTTGTCTCTTGAACAATAAATTAAACATAACATCTCATTGAGATGTTATGGGTGTTAATAAATTTAGATAACATCATATATTCTACACAAAATTGTGCCTTGAATAATAACGCGCACTACGCGCTATATTAATTTTTATATTGAATTCTTTATAATATTTTACGCAGTATTTAAAATAAGCACAATCTAAATATAAGAGAAAACCGAGGTAGGAACTATCTGGCTAGAATGATAAGCACCCATATAGTAGGAACGACAACAAAGGTCGAATCTATAAAAATCTATATAATTGATAAAAAACCAAATTTTAATAGTGGCTAGTATGATTATAATACGTGTTAAACCGCGTGAATCATAACCTTTAAGTTAAATAGGGGTTAAACTAATATCTTAATGTTAACCATATATTATTTTATTAATTTTATTACTTTTATAATATATTATTTCATATTATGATTAAATATGAAAATAAAAAGTAAAATTTTTAATCTTTATAAAGTTTATCTTTTACTTATATAATCTTTTCATCTTTCTTCTATCTTACGCATATGTCATAAAACACCTGATTTATACTGCTCATAGTATGAAATATCTATTTCTCCCCTTTTATATCTATCTTCTAAATTGTGTAAAGAACGTATATGTTTAAGTAATTCATTTTTATACGTATGGAGCCTTCCATTATAAAGATCATTTAGTCTAGAAGAAGCTCCAGAAATTTTAGGATCTAATTTATTTCAATCTCGGATATTTTTACCAAAAAAAAGTCGAGCAGTTTCTAAAATTCTATCCTTATCTGACTCTTTTATATTTTCAAATATAGATTTTTCCTCGAATACCCTATTTGATTTTATTGTTTCATAGTTTATTTTTTCTTGACCTGTTAAGGCTAGGATTCCTACTATTTTTTTAGAAGGCACATTTTTAGCCACATTTTTATGTGCAGTAGAAGAATCAGTAACAGGGAAAGGAGGAACTTCTTTATTATATTGAATAGCAGATCATACTCCATTATCACTGTTTGTAGGTAAAAAAACATAACCTCCCTTAAATGGTTTTTTTATACCTCCTTGGGTTTTATCTGGATATGAGCCCTTTTTAAAATAATGTCAGCTACCATCTGTATTCTTAGGATCTAATAATGGAGCATGAAAAGTAGGAGAGTCTTCATTTACATAAGTACCAGCGAATACATCTTTAGTATCGCAGCCTTTAGGTATATAAACATGACCACCAGGAAAATAATCTTTTAATTCTATCTCTTTTTTATGATAATATCCTTTTTTGAAATAATGTCAGCTACCTTCTATTTGATCAGGGTTTGTGGTTTGACTATTAGTATTATTTTGTTGAGAGTCAAAGAATCCACCTGACGATATAGAGGCTTCTCTTTGGGTATTAGAATTTGCTCCTTGGTCAAAGTTTTGCTCATTAGTCCTAGTATTATTTTGGTTTGATGATCTAGTATTTTCACTTTGATTTAGTTCATCGGGATTATCCTTAAAAAATAAAGATGATCATTTAGATCGACGAGGTATTCTTGTACGACCAGATTCTTGAGATCCTCCACTAGAGTCAGAATCTTCCGCATCTGAATTTTGAGTAGAAGATACATTAGAAACTCTAGTTTCATTAGAATTTCCTTCATTCTGAGAGTTGTTAGAATTATTTAATATAGTATCCCAAAAAGAATGACCAGAATTTTTAGTACTATTAACCCTTACTCCTTTATCATTAGAGCTCTCGTCATCAGAATTTTGCATAAAATTAATAAATAATTTGGAATTTTTATTTAATTCTTCATTACCTTTAATACCAGATAAACTTAATGAGTTTTGATAAAAAATATATTTAATTATTTTTACTCAATAAAGAATTATATATTCCATCATATTATAGATACCAAAAACACTTAAAATATAAAATAATCAATTAAATTGACTAGAATCTGTTATATTAACTATTGTTTGAAAAAACCTAATGTTATGCTCATTGGAATGGGATGCTAATAAACTATTAATCTCTGATTTTACTAATGGAATAATTAAATTTTGTATATAGAAAATAACAATAATAGTTAACATTATTTTAAGTGCTATGTATAAATTTTTTAATATTCTATCTTTGTTACTATTTGATAATTTTGTAGTATCTTTAGATAAATTTTTATTACTTAATGTACTATAGTTAGAACATATATTTGTTTTTTTAAATAAATTAGAGTTATTTAAACTTTTTGTCAATGTATGATATGATTTTTTATTAGATAAAGAAAGTTTAATATTAGAATTTATTACTGTCTTTTCTATTATACTTCTACCTTTGTTCATTCAACCGTTTGTATATTTATCCTCTCTTTTATTCATTTCAAGAGTAAATCAACCCTCACCATCGGTGAACCATGTAATAAAATTTGGATTAATATTTTGAGGTTTAGATGAAGCATAGTATAAATTAACTTTTTGATCCTTTCCTCGTAAATGTATGATATAATTTTTTATTAGAAAGTAAATAATATTGAGTATTAGCTATACTTCTATTTATACTTAAAGTACTAAAGCCGTAGTAGCTACGCGACATCTGCTAACTAAAGCGTGTTACTAATAATTGATGGAACACCAATGACGGTAGTTTTTTCATTTTATAGTGATTAGTGGTTTTCGGTGGGGTATCAGGTTTGACAAATATCCCTTCTGCGATCCTACTTGAGCTTCTCCGTTGACCGGAGAAGAGTAACCCTAAATAGAACTGATGGTAGAGCCGGGTTATTGTATCAACTAATACTCGACTAGGCCCTTAGGCCGTTTCGGGAATTTCTTTCAGATTGATAACATTCCAAGATCTTACCAAGCTAAATTTTACTCATAACTCCAGTTTCCTCAATAGCTTGCTTTCTAGATTATAGTTCACTTTCTTTCTTATCCAACTGATCATATTGTGCATTCAAATAAGTAGCGTGTCTCTTATCTACTATTGCTGTTGGTTGCTATCTCTTAGATGCCGGCCGTAATTTGCAGATATTGACCCATCCCCAACCTCTAACCCGAAGTAACATAATATATTAGTAATTTAGCTTATGCCTTGCCTTTCAGCAGACAGACTGACATTGCGTCTTTCGACACACTACTAGAGTACACCTTACACGAAGAATAGTATAGCGACACCGTAGTTGGACTCTACGACTCTTCTATTCCAAGTGGATATCCATCTACTCGTTGCTCTTTTACCCCCGATAGCCTCAGAGCACCTTTTGAGTATTCTTTGCGAGGATGTTAGATCCGCGAACGTCCATTTTTCTTTCGTCTATCTTTCCTGATATTACTTCCTTGTCTCGACTTTTCAGGAGATTTTTATCCATTTATTTCAATGGCCCTGCATCATTAAGCAGGCCACTCGAAGACTTTTCACTTCGAGTTTAGTTAGGAAAGCTTTAGGATTTACCCGGAGTTTGGATATCACGAACTATGTGGTTTGCATCCACTTAGTTCACGTCTTGATACCGAAGGAACCGGTCTTTGCAATCATATTGCACCTAGAAAATTCTAAATTAGGTCTTGCATCTCC